>JACCHZ010000142.1:1160000-1629820 GCA_018907045.1 Wiebesia pumilae | reverse complement strand
TACGCACTTGCGTGGAACAAAAACTACGCAATAGTTGCGTGCGTGGATACGCGTTTGCGTGCGGAAAAATACGCACTGTGAATAATACGCAGTTGCGTCTGTTTACGCGACTGCGTCGTGGAAAACTACGCACTTATGGTAAAATACGCAGTTGCGTCTGTTTCGCGGCTGCGTGCGGAAAAACTAGCACTGTTGAAAAATCGCAGTTGCGTCTGTTTAGCGTTGCAACTACGGCTTGTAAAATAAATACGCGGTTGGCGTCTGTTTTACGCGACTGCGTTCGTGAAAACTACGCACCTTATGGTAATACGCAGTGCGTCTGTTTATCGTTGCCCTGCAAAATACGTGAAAAATACGCACTTGCGTGGAAAATACGCACTTGTGAAAAATACGAGTTGCGTTACGGGTTTACGCGGTTGCGTGCGTAGAAAAATACGCACTTTTCGAATAATAGGCCAGTTTGGCGTCTGTTTACGCGACTGCGTTCGTGGAAAACTACGCACTTGCGTGGAAAATACGCACTTGTGAAAAAATACGCAGTTGCGTCTGTTTACGCGGTTGCGTGCGTAGAAAAATACGCACTTGTCGAATAATACGCAGTTGCGTCTGTTTACGCGACTGCGTTCGTGGAAAACTACGCACTTATTGAAAATTTCGCACATGAGTAGAAGATACGCACTTGTGAAAAAATACGCAGTTGCGTCTGTTTAGGCGGTTGCGTGCGTGGAATAATACGCACTTGTGGAATAATACGCAGTTGCGTGCGTAGAAAAATACGCACTTGTCGAATAATACGCAGTTGCGTCTGTTTACGCGACTGCGTTCGTGGAAAACTACGCACTTGCGTGGAAAATACGCACTTGTGAAAAAATACGCAGTTGCGTCTGATTACGCGGTTGCGTGCGTAGAAAAATACGCACTTGTCAAATAATACGCAGTTGCGTCTGTTTACGCGACTGCGTTCGTGGAAAACTACGCACTTATTGAAAATTTCGCACATGCGTAGAAGATACGCACTTGTGAAAAAATACGCAGTTGCGTCTGTTTAGGCGGTTGCGTGCGTGGAATAATACGCACTTGTCGAATAATACGCAGTTGCGTCTGTTTACGCGACTGCGTTCGTGGAAAACTACGCACTTATTGAAAATTTCGCACATGCGTAGAAGATAAGCACTTGTGAAAAAATACGCAGTTGCGTCTGTTTAGGCGGTTGCGTGCGTGGAATAATACGCACTTGTGGAATAATACGCAGTTGCGTCTGTTTACGCGACTGCGTTCGTGGAAAACTACGCACATATGGTAAAATACGCAGTTGCGTCTGTTTACGCTGCTGCGTGCGTGGAAAATACGCACTTGTGTAAAATACGCAGTTGCGTCTGTTTATGCGGCTGCGTGCGTGGAAAAATACGCACTTGTCGAATAATACGCAGTTGCGTCTGTTTACGCGACTGCGTTCGTGGAAAACTACGCACTTGCGTGGAAAATACGCACTTGTGAAAAAATACGCAGTTGCGTCTGATTACGCGGTTGCGTGCGTAGAAAAATACGCACTTGTCAAATAATACGCAGTTGCGTCTGTTTACGCGACTGCGTTCGTGGAAAACTACGCACTTATGATAAAATACGCAGTTGCGTCTGTTTATGCTGTTGCGTGCGTGGCTAAATACGCACTTTTCGAAAAATACGCACTTGCGTGGAACACACGCAGTTGCGTCTGTTTACGCTGCTGCGTGCGTGGAAAACTACGCACTTGCGTGGAAAATACGCACTTGTGAAAAAATACGCAGTTGCGTCTCTTTACGCGATGCATGCGTGGAAAAATACGCACTTATGGTAAAATACGCAGTTGCGTCTGTTTACGCGACTGCGTTCGTGGAAAACTACGCACATATGGTATAATACGCAGTTGCGTCTGTTTACGCTGCTGCGTGCATGGAAAATACGCACTTGTGTAAAATACGCAGTTGCGTCTGTTTACGCGGCTGCGTGCGTGGAAAACTACGCACTTGTGAAAAAATACGCAGTTGCGTCTGTTTACGCGGTTGCGTGCGTAGAAAAATACGCACTTTTCGAATAATACGCAGTTGCGTCTGTTTACGCGACTGCGTTCGTGGAAAACTACGCACTTGCGTGGAAAATACGCACTTGTGAAAAAATACGCAGTTGCGTCTGTTTACGCGGTTGCGTGCGTAGAAAAATACGCACTTGTCGAATAATACGCAGTTGCGTCTGTTTACGCGACTGCGTTCGTGGAAAACTACGCACTTGCGTGGAAAATACGCACTTGTGAAAAAATACGCAGTTGCGTATGATTACGCGTTTGCGTGCGTAGAAAAATACGCACTTTTCGAATAATACGCAGTTGCGTCTGTTTACGCGACTGCGTTCGTGGAAAACTACGCACTTATTGAAAATTTCGCACATGCGTAGAAGATACGCACTTGTGAAAAAATACGCAGTTGCGTCTGTTTAGGCGGTTGCGTGCGTGGAATAATACGCAGTTGCGTCTGTTTACGCGACTGCATGCGTGGAAAAATACGCTCTTATGGTAAAATACGCAGTTGCGTCTGTTTACGCGGCTGCGTGCGTGGAAAACTACGCACTTGTGAAAAAATACGCAGTTGCGTCTGTTTACGCGGTTGCGTGCGTAGAAAAATACGCACTTTTCGAATAATACGCAGTTGCGTCTGTTTACGCGACTGCGTTCGTGGAAAACTACGCACTTGTGAAAAAATACGCAGTTGCGTCTGTTTACGCGGTTGCGTGCGTAGAAAAATACGCACTTGTCGAATAATACGCAGTTGCGTCTGTTTAAGCGACTGCGTTCGTGGAAAACTACGCACTTGCGTGGAAAATACGCACTTGTGAAAAAATACGCAGTTGCGTCTGATTACGCGTTTGCGTGCGTAGAAAAATACGCACTTGTCGAATAATACGCAGTTGCGTCTGTTTACGCGACTGCGTTCGTGGAAAACTACGCACTTATTGAAAATTTCGCACATGCGTAGAAGATACGCACTTGTGAAAAAATACGCAGTTGCGTCTGTTTACGCGGTTGCGTGCGTAGAAAAATACGCACTTTTCGAATAATACGCAGTTGCGTCTGTTTACGCGGTTGCGTTCGTGGAAAACTACTCACTTGTGAAAAAATACGCAGTTGCGTCTGTTTACGCGGCTGCGTGCGTGGAAAACTACGCACTTGTGAAAAAATACGCAGTTGCGTCTGTTTACGCGGTTGCGTGCGTAGAAAAATACGCACTTTTCGAATAATACGCAGTTGCGTCTGTTTACGCGACTGCGTTCGTGGAAAACTACGCACTTGTGAAAAAATACGCAGTTGCGTCTGTTTACGCGGTTGCGTGCGTAGAAAAATACGCACTTGTCGAATAATACGCAGTTGCGTCTGTTTACGCGACTGCGTTCGTGGAAAACTACGCACTTGCGTGGAAAATACGCACTTGTGAAAAAATACGCAGTTGCGTCTGATTACGCGTTTGCGTGCGTAGAAAAATACGCACTTGTCGAATAATACGCAGTTGCGTCTGTTTACGCGACTGCGTTCGTGGAAAACTACGCACTTATGGTAAAATACGCAGTTGCGTCTGTTTATGCTGTTGCGTGCGTGGCAAAATACGCACTTATGAAAAAATACGCAGTTGCGTCTGTTTACGCTGTTGCGTTCGTGGAAAAATACGCACGTGCGTGGAAAATACGCACTTGTGAAAAAATACGCATTTGCGTCTCTTTACGCGATGCATGTGTGGAAAAATACGTACCTGCTACTGTATACGCGGCTACGTGCGTGGAAAAATACGCACAATTGTAAAATACGCAGTTGCGTCTGTTTACGCGGCTGCGTGCGTGGAAAACTACGCACTTGTGAAAAAATACGCAGTTGCGTCTGTTTATGCGGTTGCGTGCGTGGAATAATACGCAGTTGCGTCTGTTTACGCGACTGCGTTCGTGGAAAACTACGCACTTATGGTAAAATACGCAGTTGCGTCTGTTTATGCTGTTGCGTGCGTGGCAAAATACGCACTTTTCGAAAAATACGCACTTGCGTGGAAAATACGCACTTATGAAAAAATACGCAGTTGCGTCTGTTTACGCGGTTGCGTGCGTGGAAAACTACGCACTTGCGTGGAAAATACGCACTTGTGAAAAAATACGCAGTTGCGTCTGTTTAGGCGGTTGCGTGCGTGGAATAATACGCACTTGTGGAATAATACGCAGTTGCGTCTGTTTACTCGACTGCGTTCGTGGAAAACTACGCACTTATGGTAAAATACGCAGTTGCGTCTGTTTACGCTGCTGCGTGCGTGGAAAATACGCACTTGTGTAAAATACGCAGTTGCGTCTGTTTACGCGGCTGCGTGCGTGGAAAACTACGCACTTGTGAAAAAATACGCAGTTGCGTCTGTTTAGGCGGTTGCGTTCGTGGAATAATACGCACTTGTGGAATAATACGCAGTTGCGTCTGTTTACGCGACTGCGTTCGTGGAAAACTACGCACATATGGTAAAATACGCAGTTGCGTCTGTTTACGCTGCTGCGTGCGTGGAAAACTACGCACTTGCGTGGAAAATACGCACTTGTGAAAAAATACGCAGTTGCGTCTCTTTACGCGATGCATGCGTGGAAAAATACGCACTTATGGTAAAATACGCAGTTGCGTCTGTTTACGCGGTTGCGTGCGTAGAAAAATACGCACTTTTCGAATAATACGCAGTTGCGTCTGTTTACGCGACTGCGTTCGTGGAAAACTACGCACTTGCGTGGAAAATACACACTTGTGAACAAATACGCAGTTGCGTCTGTTTACGCGGCTGCGTGCGTGGAAAAATACGTACTTTTCGAATAATACGCAGTTGCGTCTGTTTACGCGGTTGCGTTCGTGGAAAAATACGCACTTGCGTGTAAAAATATGCACTTGTGTAAAAATACGCAGTTGCGTCTGTTTACTCGGTTGCGTGCGTGGAAAACTACGAACTTATGAAAAAATACGCAGTTGCGTCTGTTTATGCGACTGCGTTCGTGGAAAACTACGCACTTGCGTGGAAAATACGCACTTGTGAAAAAATACGCAGTTGTGTCTGTTTACGCGGTTGCGTGCGTGGAATAATACGCACTAGTGGAATAATACGCAGTTGCGTCTGTTTACGCGACTGCGTTCGTGGAAACCTACGCACTTATGGTAAAATACGCAGTTGCTTCTGATTATGCTGTTGCGTGCGTGGCAAAATACGCGCTTTCCGAAAAATACGCACTTGCGTGGAAAATACGAACTTATGAAAAAATACGCAGTTGCGTCTGTTTACGCGGTTGCGTGCGTGGAATAATACGCACTTGTGGAATAACACGCAGTTGCGTGCGTAGAAAAATACGCACTTGTCAAATAATACGCAGTTGCGTCTGTTTACGCGACTGCGTTCGTGGAAAACTACGCACTTATGATAAAATACGCAGTTGCGTCTGTTTATGCTGTTGCGTGCGTGGCATAATACGCACTTGCGTGGAAAATACGCACTTGTGAAAAAATACG
Organism: Wiebesia pumilae; assembly: GCA_018907045.1. Classification (NCBI taxonomy): domain Eukaryota; kingdom Metazoa; phylum Arthropoda; class Insecta; order Hymenoptera; family Agaonidae; genus Wiebesia; species Wiebesia pumilae. The sequence goes on along the minus strand of JACCHZ010000142.1, from coordinate 1,624,278 downwards.
CAGTTGCGTGCGTAGAAAAATACGCACTTGTTAAATAATACGCAGTTGCGTCTGTTTACTCGACTGCGTTCGTGGAAAACTACGCACTTATGGTAAAATACGCAGTATCGTCTGTTTACTCGGTTGCGTGCGTGGAAAAATACGCACTTGTTGAATAATACGAAGTTGCGTCTGTTACGCGGTTGCCTGCGTTGAAAAATACGCACTTGTCGAATAATACGCAGTTGCGTCTGTTTACGCGACTGCGTTCGTGGAAAACTACGCACTTACGGTAAAATACGCAGTTGCGTCTGTTTATGCTGTTGCGTGCGTGGCAAAATATGCACTTATGAAAAAATACGCAGTTGCGTCTGTTTACGCTGTTGCGTGCGTGGAAAATACGCACTTGTGTAAAATACGCTGTTGCGTCTGTTTACGCGACTGCGTTCGTGGAAAACTACGCACTTGCGTGGAAAACTACGCACTTGCGTGGAAAACTACGCACTTGCGTGGAAAATACGCACTTGTGAAAAAATACGCAGTTGCGTCTGATTACGCGGTTGCGTGCGTAGAAAAATACGCACTTGTCAAATGATACGCAGTTGCGTCTGTTTACGCGACTGCGTTCGTGGAAAACTAAGCACTTATTGAAAATTTCGCACATCGTATGAAGAATATACGACTTGTGAAAAAATACGCAGTTGCCGTCTGTTTAGGCGGTTGCGTGCGTGGAATAATACGCACTTTTGGCATAATGCGCAGTTGGTCTGTTTTTTAGCGACTTGAGTTCGTGGAAAACTACGCACTTGCGGGAAAATACGCACTTGTGAAAAAATACGCAGTTGCGTCTGATTACGCGGTTGCGTGCGTAGGAAAAATACGCACTTGTCAATAATACGCAGTTGCGTCTGTTTACGCGACTGCGTCGTGGAAAACTACGCACCTTGCGACATGGTAGAAGATACCATTGTAAAAAATACGCAGTTGCGTCGTCCGTTTGGAAAATACGCACTGAAATAATACGCGTTGCGTCGTGTTCTCGTGATACGCACTTTATTACGCACTTATAAATACGCACTTCGTTGGAAAAAACGCACTTGTGAAAAAATACGCAGTCGTTACGCAGGTTGCGTAGAAAAATACGCACTTGTTAAATAATACGCAGCTTGCGTGGTTTACTCGACTTCGTTCGTGGAAAACTACGCACTTATGGTAAATACGCAGTATCGTCTGTTTACTCGGTGCGTGCGTGGAAAAATACGCACTTGTTGAATAATACGAAGTTGCGTCTGTTACTCGGTTGCCTGCGTTGAAAAATACGCACTTGTCGAATAATACGCAGTTGCGTCTGTTTACGCGACTGCGTTCGTGGAAAACTACGCACTTATGGTAAAATACGCAGTTGCGTCTGTTTATGCTGTTGCGTGCGTGGCAAAATACGCACTTATGAAAAAATACGCAGTTGCGTCTGTTTACGCTGTTGCGTTCGTGGAAAAATACGCACTTGCGTGGAAAATACGCACTTGTGTAAAAATACGCATTTGCGTCTCTTTACGCGATGCATGCGTGGAAAAATACGTACCTGCTACTGTATACGCGGCTACGTACGTGGAAATATACGCACTTATTGTAAAATACGCAGTTGCGTCTGTTTACGCGGCTGCGTGCGTGGAAAACTACGCACTTGTGAAAAAATACGCAGTTGCGTCTGTTTACGCGGTTGCGTGCGTAGAAAAATACGCACTTTTCGAATAATACGCAGTTGCGTCTGTTTACGCGGTTGCGTTCGTGGAAAAATACGCACTTGCGTGTAAAAATATGCACTTGTGTAAAAATACGCAGTTGCGTCTGTTTACTCGGTTGCGTGCGTGGAAAAATACGCACTTGTGAAAAAATACGCAGTTGCGTCTGTTTATGCGGTTGCGTGCGTGGAATAATACGCACTTGTGGAATAATACGCAGTTGCGTCTGTTTACGCGACTGCGTTCGTGGAAAACTACGCACTTATGGTAAAATACGCAGTTGCGTCTGTTTTTGCTGTTGCGTGCGTGGCAAAATACGCACTTTTCGAAAAATACGCACTTGCGTGGAAAATACGCACTTATGAAAAAATACGCAGTTGCGTCTGTTTACGCGGTTGCGTGCGTGGAATAATACGCACTTGTGGAATAATACGCAGTTGCGTCTGTTTACGCGGTTGCGTGCGTGGCAAAATACGCACTTATGAAAAAATACGCAATTGCGTCTGTTTTCACGGTTGCGTGCGTTGAAAAATACGCACCTGTCGATTAATACGCAGTTCCGTCTGTTTACGCGACTGCGTTCGTGGAAAACTACGCACTTGCGTGGAAAACTACGCACTTATTGAAAATTTCGCACATGTGTAGAAGATACGCACTTGTGAAAAAATACGCAGTTGCGTCTGTTTAGGCGGTTGCGTGCGTGGAATAATACGCACTTGTGGAATAATACGCAGTTGCGTCTGTTTACGCGACTGCGTTCGTGGAAAACTACGCACTTATGGTAAAATACGCAGTTGCGTCTGTTTACGCGGTTGCGTGCGTAGAAAAATACGCACTTTTCGAATAATACGCAGTTGCGTCTGTTTACGCGACTGCGTGCTGGAAACTACGACTTGCGTGAAAATACGCACTTGTGAAAAATACGCACGTTGCGTCTGTTTACGCGGTTGCGTGCGTAGAAAATACGCACTTGTCGAATAATACGCAGTTGCGTCCTGTTTACGCGACTGCGTTCGTGGAAAACTACGCACTTGCGTGGAAAACTACGCACATTGTGAAAAAATACGCAGTTGCGTCTGTTTACGCGGTTGCGTGCGTAGAAAAATACGCACTTTTCGAATAATACGCAGTTGCGTCTGTTTACGCGACCTGCGTTCGTGGAAACTACGCACTTGCGTGGAAATACGCACTTGTGAAAAATACGCAGTTGCGTCTGTTACGCGGTGCGTGCGTAGAAAAATACGCATCTGTCGACTAATACGCAGTTGCGTCTTTTTACGCGACTGCGTTCGTGGAAAACTACGCACTTATGATAAAATACGCAGTTGCGTCCCTGTTTATGCTGTTGCGTGCGTGGCATAATACGCACTTCGGGAAAATACACTTATGAGAAAAATACCAGTTGCATCTGTTTTACGCGGTTGGTGCGTAAGAAACTACGCACTGTTGATAAAAAAGGCAGTTTGCGTCTGTTTATGCTGTTGCTTGCCGTGGAAAAATACGAATTTTCGAAAATACGCACTTGCGTGGAAAAATACGCACTTTGTCAAAATACCTACGCAAGTTGCGTCCTCTGTTACGCGATGCATTCTGGAAAAATAGGGCACCTGCTACGTAAGCAGGGAAACGTTTTTTTTTGTGTAGTTACTACCGTGCGTGGAAAATACGCACCTTAGGGTAAAATACGCAGTTGCGTCTGTTTACATTGCTGCGTGCGTGGAAAACTACGCACTTGTGTGGAAAATACGCAGTTGCGTCTGTTTACGCGACTGCGTTCGAGGAAAACTACGCACTTATGGTAAAATACGCAGTTGCGTCTGTTTATGCTGTTGCGTGCGTGGCAAAATACGCACTTGTCGAATAATACGCAGTTGCGTCTCTTTACGCGGCTGCGTACGTGGATAACTACGCACTTATTGAAAATTACGCACATGCGTAGAAGATACGCACTTGTGAAAAAATACGCAGTTGCGTCTGTTACGCGGTTGCGTGCGTTGAAAAATACGCACTTGTCGAATAATACGTAGTTGCGTCTGTTTACGCGACTGCGTTCGTGGAAAACTACGCACTTATGGTAAAATACGCAGTTGCGTCTGTTTATGCTGTTGCGTGCGTGGCAAAATACGCACTTGTCGAATAATACGCAGTTTCGTGGAAAATGCGCACTTGTGTAAAATACGCAGTTGCGTCTGTTTACGCGGCTGCGCGCGTGTAAAAATACGCACTTGCGGCTGCACGAGTGGAAAAATACGCACTTACGTCTGTTTACGCGCCTGCTTGCGTAGAAATACGCACTTATGCGTGCGTATGTGCGTGCGCGCGCAGAAATACGCACTTATGCGCGCGTATGATCGTGTGTGCGCAGAAATAAGCAATTATGCGTGCGTAAGAGCGTGCGCGCGTAGAAACACGCAATTACGTGATTACGCGCGGCGCAAAAACACACATACACGCATTTACGCATGCCCACACAATATAGGATGTAGATTCATTTGAAAGACTATAAAAATAATAGGAATTTTCATTGTAGGTAAATTATCGTATATTTCAGTATTTGTGTCTTACTTGTTATATTCTCTAAAATACATTGTTATTGGGTTATTGAAATATATAAAGTTATATCAATAATATTTATTTACATGAATTGTGTATAGATTTTCGCTCTTTTGAAAAGTCTTTACAAAAAAGCCTTCATGTCTTGTAATGAGACTAATATAACCATATAATAGATGATGTACAAAAGAGCATGCAACAGTTGTAACTAATATTTACTGATTATAAGAATCCTATTTTTCTTTCAAATTAAACGTAAGATTAACAGGATCCATAAAGACTCTTGACGTTTCAGAGATACCAAAATATTTTTCAAAATTTTGAGGTTATTATTAGTCTCGCGGTAAAATTGGTAAATCAATTATTCCTAGAGATAAATTCGAAGCGATGTAACTTTGATTTTTCATTATTGTTTCTTCGTCACGCGTGCGGGAATACACAATAATTATTTGTAAAATACCGATATCTTGAGAACTTTATTTAAAAATTTCAATTTTCCATACCTAAAATGGTATATCGTAATGTTTTTCCATGTTATACGTTAGGAGTTTATTACTTAAATTCGAAAACAACAAGCCTTTTTATACGAATATATCAAAATTATCGGTAAACCGATTTATGAAAGTAATGAAGCGCCTAGACAAAAATTAAGTTCTCGTATAAGAAGGTCTCTTTATTTGTACTTTCATTTCGGAACGGCGGTAGCATTACTTAACTTTTCATATCTAATATCAAGGGTTAAGCAATTTAAGCAATATTGCCTATTAATATTAAACGTAATAAATAGGTGTTATGCGTTACATTCATGTAGGCTTAAACTGTTGAAGGAAATAAATGTTATCACCATCATTATTACTATTGTCATCGTCGATTCATTGAATTTTACTGAGACGTACGATAGTAATATTTCACTTTTATTAACAAGAAGCTGGTGAGAAAAAGGTTGAGAGTCATATGGTCTACTCAAAAGTCAGCAATTCCATGGCTGCGAGTCAACGAATAGCTTTGAAAAGCTCAGGTGGTGAACGGCAATGTCCATTTGCTTTTTGTCCTTTCGATGCGAGATGGGCGGCTTATGTGGGTATCGGAAAAGAAGAAAGAAGAAAATTAAGAATTTTCAAACGGATTGAATGGATTGTAGGTCCGTTATGCTACTTTTTATACTTCGGGATGGGATAAGGATGCACCAGTCGGTCTCAGGTTTCCTTCGATTATCCATCTCCCGTCTTCCGAGTTAATCGGACTGAATCGTTCTTGGCGCATCTAATGCACGAATTCTTGTGGTGAGACCACAAATTACGAGAAGCATATCAATGTTATCGAAATGGGGGTCTTTTGATCATTGGTGTTTCCACCGAGATATCGCACATTTAATCAGTGTATATATTTCACTTTATTTTTATCAGCAGGATATTAAACTACGTTCGTAATTTTCTTTTAATCTAGACTATTGAGGACTATTGCATAACAACAAATTCGTGATTTGTCACGTATAATAACAAAAAGTATATATTCTTAATGATCATTGAAAGAGCGTCGTCTCATACGCAGCACGAGTATTTCCATTATAAAATTTAAAGTAGCCCCCGTCTTCACTTATTCATGTGAATTCGATAACAGGAGTATACTTGACAAGTAAATGGAACGCAAAATGATAGCTAATTTTCTTTTTATATTCTGCTGTAAATCTTGAAGGGTTCTGCTAAGACACATTGTGCTGGTAGTCTATCGTTAACGTAAGGCTAATTCAATTGACTTTTTACCATTTCCTATTAAATTAGAGTACAGTGTATATCGTTAAAAAACTTTTCTTACGGATAATGAGAAATACATTTTCATAAAAAACAGACGCGCATCGGGCTAAAAGATTTCGTAAAAGCGTCAGCATTTCTTTTCTAGATCCGTAATCATCCACATCATTCCCACCGATAAATGTAAATTCTCTAAATAATTTATCAATAATTAAAAGATAGGTTATCTTGAAGAGGCTGCGACTTCTGAAGCGTATTTTCAAATTAATTGCAATGTTGTTACGCATTGCCAGCGATAAGATATGTTCTGGAGGAGGAATCGAAAAAAGAGCGACGCAAAGCTTTATTCGTCCACCTTCTTCTGTTTTCGTATCAAATTCGTTGCCCGTTTAATTGAGCTTCTAATTCCAGTGCGTAGCGCGAAATTCGACACTTTTCGCAAGCGCCCACACATATAATATAGAACACTATAATCTAGAAAAAAGTTAACAACGCAGTGTGCACGCGGCTTTTTATAAATACCTAAATTATTGCTAAATAATTGAATAAGCTCGATTCGTGTAATAAGCTATTACACGAATTAAAACCTATTTGAATCCCGTAAGCTATCAGAATTAAAAACTCATCCACGGTTCCTCGGATCAGTCAATATTTGCGTTTTCCCTTAATTATGGCATTTATTCTTAATTCTTTTTTAACTTTTGAACATTAAAAATTGTTTGCCTCGGATTTAGAGGCACATTTCTAATACATTACGTACGTAAAATAATGCCTTATACAATTTTAAGTACATTACACGCGGGTATATTACGGTTCAGGTCGCTAGAAAATCAAAATTTTCTAGCGACATCGCCGCTATTGCGACGATGAAAAATGCAATTTGTCAAATATTCGATTAGATTTTTTAAATAAACCATAAACGTAATAAAGTGAACTAAACCCTAAAACGGATACTCTTCCATCGAAACATTTCAATACTTGCAACGAAATTGCTTATACCTTAGTTGCATCTTCTCCTGATTACCTGGACGGATAACTGCGAGACTTACAAAGCTGGGGAACTTTCAGCAGTAAGACCTAAAAGAAAGAGAACCTAAAATTGGAGTTAAATGATATCCCGGTGTAGCTCGAATTACGTGAATTTCTCTTACGTGAATTTGCCTGTAGCGAACAACACAATACAACGAAGGAAAAGTTCCACAAGTGTAACTGAATTAGGATGGCTATTAAACTTTGTTGTAAATTAGCTACGCATCTTTTGCTTCGCTAAAAAGGTCATTTCCCTGATGTTCTCGCTTGAATTTACGAGCATATCCTTGGAAGGGCATTCACGTTTGTTACTCAGGGAAGAAGAGAGAGAGAGAGAGAGAGAGAGAGAGAGAAGGAAAGGTTGAGTGGAATAGAGTCAGGTTCGTTATTCGGATTATTACATCAGTTAGTATTCTGGCTTGTTTACTCTCTCTCGGCGCGTACCTCTGCACCGTTGAGAAAGCCGTACTTTCTATCTCTTGCCATCTCTGTCTCTCGCCGAGGGACCGACCTGCCTTGGATTCGTTGGATTAGCAAGTTGCAGCGATTTGTTATTCAAAATTCGTGCAAAGTCGCACCCCTTTCCCTCTCCTCGCAGCGTCGTCACAGCGCACAAGCCTACGGTTAGATACGAATGTAATTTCCGCAACCGCGTGAAAGCTGCGACAAGCTTCCTCTTTTCCCTCCTTACCTAGTTTAACCTCTTTCTCCAGACGCGAATCTTTGCCAGTGTCGCATCCTCCGCTCGTACTTTTATAACAGAGTTGTCCGAAAATGCGGGTTTGTAAAATACAAAATACATGGACGCGTAGCTTCAACATCATTGTTCAAAACAACGAATACATTCTAAAGCTATTTACTCTAGAAATGTTCTTACGTTCGTTTGTAATGACTGCAATTTTTATTTTTAAGTATTTTTACGTAGAAAAATGTCTGTCGAGAGGATTATACGACGAGAAGCTTTCGCTTCTGATGTAATAATCGTTTGCACGTGACAGTTAACGATAGATTACGCATTTTCTCTCTCTAATGATATTGAACTTTCCGTTACTTAACCACCCTCGGGCAAGCTTTAAATTCACATTCTCTTAGCGTTTATGTGTTTACGCGTAATTAATTTGTACCTCATTTTTCACTTCTCGAATGCATCGAGATAAACGTAAATTAGCCTCAATTTGTTGAAATACAAATTGAAAAAGCATTTTAACTTTTTTTTTTTTTTTTTTTTTTTTTTTTTTTTTTTTTTTTTTTTTTGACCTTCAAGCGCTACCAGCAGTAGAAGATCTTTTAATTAATATCATAACTTATATCGCACTTTTTCACAAGACATTTAACGTAATTTACGTTTGCACGAGACCGAAATGAATCCACCCGACACTTCGAACTTTCTCCCGAGAGCTCTGATTTTTTATTTTTGAAAATATTTTTCTCAAAGACTTAGCTTATATACAGCCAAATAGGATTTATAGGATTTTTTAAATAAAAGTCGTCCTTTTCACCGAACGGAATAGAAAAACACTCGCAATTGCGTACTAACAAATGTTAATACGTAAGCGAGAAATTAAATTTGTCGTAACTTTTGTAATACTGAAAATTGCGGTCTCGTGCCATCTAAATGCAGTTTCACGAGGAAGAAGTCAATTTCGCGACTTCTTCAAGATGGAGTCGCTGCAGGCGTCAACGAGTTCAGCAGCCCGTGAAACGTCGCTTTCCTGGATGACTACGGAACCTCAAACTAGATGACACAAGCTCGTCTACACCGTGAGGCGAAAAACTTTAAAGATAGATACTGTTGTTGCTCTAGTCTGTCAATTGCATTAGTACTCCAGGCTCTTAGCATTATTATCCTTGTACTATATTCTGTGTAGGTGGGCGCGCGCGCGAAAATGCTCTCCTTGTCATCTCTTGGAAAAATTACATTTGCTTTTCTCTCTCGCTTCGTATGCCGTGAGTTGAATAAGCAGGCAATTTCATTCCTTTTGTCGCTTGCGAATCATCATTTAAAAGGCGTCTAATCTTCCGTTGAGTCCCACACTCTATTGAGTCGAACTCAAGGAAGTCTTAATTATTTCTAATCTAAATCTACGTACCGGTTCGTAGCGTATGATCGTCCAACTTTTAATTAACGTTTGACTTTGTCGAAGGCAAAAATAGTCGAGAAAATATGCTCAAGGTACAAATTACAAATGCAAACGATGGTCCTCGATCGAATACACTATTTACGTCACCTCTTCTATCTTTAGTTCTCCAAAGTTCTCCCTGTCCAACTGCACTTTAGGGGTTGATTCGCTCGTATAATGTACCATGAAATAAATATAAACATCGCGGAGGGAATACCCGATTTCACGGCGGAATAATTTTATAAAGTCTAACTTATAAAAGCTTGTCTATTTTTCAAATATTTTCAGTACTACTTTTTTTCGGCAAAACGAATTTTTACTCCTTGCAATTCTCCGCATTCAAACGCGTTTAAGCTTTTACCGCTTTTGTATATTACGTTTATTTTAACATTCTCATCCCTAAATTCTAAAGGCAAATCGAACGTCGTGCTTTTACGGTCTGCTTTTAAGTAAAAGCAGAGATGTAAAAATATTTTTTTTCAATATATCCAAATCTTCAAATTTCATTTTCATTATCTAAGTGGAGATAAAAAGTCGAAAATCAACAATTTCGGGCAGAAAAATCTCCAAACGTAACTGATTCAATAATACCAAATAATATCAAATAATACCAAGACAGTCTGTCTTGCCTTTAGCCTTAGCCTAAGATCGTTCCTTGTAACAGAATTATTACTCTTGTCACTGCTTTCATTTATCGTTACGATCGCTGTCGGCGCTACGTTGCAGCCACGACTACCAACCTCCGACCGCGGAACAACGCACTCGCTATTATCTGGGAGTTTCTTGTATCTCGACGGTGCGCACGTAGAAGAATCCCCGCTCTTGCAAAGCGAGCAATCGAGGAAGGGGCGATCCTCCGAGAGCAAGCCAACAGGGAGAATACCGAGAACCCGATCCTGCCTAGGGACGGGGGTATTCTAAGGTGTCTCCAAGGGCGAAACGATGACACTAGACTCGAGCGAAGACGCTGGAGCAAGCGAGGGAAACGATTATCCGCTACGACCTGGATGTGCGTTAACTCCTCGGGCTTTTCTAACGCGCTCAAGACGAAGGATGCCCAAGAAGGTTGCTCACGAAGGATGTCCACGGTGATCCAGACAAACGAACAGATTAGTCATCGGCTTTGCTTATGGTTGGACGAGACAAAGAATGGCTTGTCTATGGCCATTGCGAGTGTCCAAGAGAACGTTTACCCAATGCAGCATTACGTCCTCTGTCGCTCGAAGAAGCTTCTCTTTAGCCCATCCTCGTTAGTATTTCCGGCTGAATATTGAGCTCGAACGCCAAGTCGGTACTCTGCGATAAGCTTCGCGAATAGATGTAAATGGACCGCTAGAACATGGATGACACCTTTTTATTGTCATTGTTTATGCCACAGATTGACTGGTAAATATTGCATGTGCAGCATTTGCCGATTACCACAGGATAACACAGGATAACACAGGATAACGTAAATCAACAGCCCTTTCCTTACAGAAGGAGACATCCGAAAGAAATACTTGAAAGTAATACGTATGTATAACTTCCTAATCGATGATACAGCTTTCGCTAACGAGCTTCTCGAATTAGCGATAAAAAGCCACTGTAGAAAGAAGAAACTTAGCGAAGAACAAAGACAAATTCCACGGACGCCTTTTAATCGCGCTGAAAGAGGCAGGCCTCTGACGTACGGTAAGGGTGTTTCGAGCAAAGTCGCATTCGTTGCTACACTTGGGAACAATAGTTCGGGTAATCTCTTGTCCCAGGGCTCTCTCTCTCTCTCTCTCTCTCTCTCTCTCTCTCTCTCTTCCTTATAGCCCTTCGTAATACTCCAAGTCCACCTCGAGCAACGGCAGCCAGGGATGGCCGAAGGTGCTGCAACACGTGTACAGGCGATGCTCCCCCATGAGAGGATGCGTATTTACATACAGAACGACGAGAACGAGAAGATGCTTTGGAATCTAGTAAACCTGCTAAGTTAACTAGCTCGTTTGAACTCTGACTCATTCTCTCTTATTTATTCTGCTTGTGACCCTCGCTTCCTTTGCGGAATAAAGAACTTCTTGCTACCACTTATGCTGACTTATCCATAAAAAATTAGGCAGGGAATTTGATCGTTAAGTTCGGGTATTCGAGTAAAAAATAGATTTTTTTATGTTGGCGCAGGATAGTCTTGTAGTTTACCCGCGGGTTGGAGCGCGTTTCGCACGATGCAAAAGGATCAAAGGATGAGAAGACGCGTGCGACGATCCGACGTATTTCGCTCGAGCGAGCAGAAGAATATTGCAAAATGAAATTTTTTATTTAATATTTAATATTTAAACCTGCATGGTTTTTTTTTTATATATCGTCTGCGGAGGAAGAGGGAAAATGTAATACGGTTAAACTAAGAATAAATGTTTATCGCGAATGTTTCATTTTAAATTTTCCTTTCGCGTATTTTTGAGCGTTGAGAAATTGATATTTTTCTTTTTGACGATAAGTACGTAAGACTGACGGTTGAAATATAATATCCTTGGTGCATACGATTTGTAATGTGCAAAAGACGCGTCCTAACTAAATATATATTATCACTTTCAAAACGTATGCGTATATTTTTTAAGCATGAAAAAAGGTGTAGTTCGAGTGACAAACGTAATCAGCTTTTACGCAATATAATTATTGCAGTATTGACTGGCACTTCAGCCATGGAAAAAACATTTAAGTTTATTTTCAAATAAAAAACGGTTCATTCCTTTTTTAATAAATAGCTTTTAAAATAAACTGAAGTACCGTCAAGTACAGAAGTACGACGAGGAGCTTTTTTTGTATTTTAGAAATCAAAGTTGAATCAATGCGTTATGCCTAATGCATCGTAAATCAAAGGCTATTCCTTTTTACGAAGCTACTTTACCTTTGTAAAGGATGTATAATTAGTAATGCGATTCATTATTTGGTATCTGAAGAGGGTCCTTGATATCTCGGCTTTATCCACGCTTCTCAGAGTTAACGTTTTCATAAGTGCGTACGAAGGCTTTGTTCATTTAATCCGCCCTTAGTTTTCTATAATAATTCAGCACTTCACCATAAGAATTCAGAAGTAATTTGAAGCTTTGTGCACAGCCTTTAATCGGGCAAGATAATAACATTTTAAAACTTGTTACGATTATTCAAGCGTTAAAACATTGCGAATAACTAAAATAAACCTTATAGTTTTTTTTATAGAAGGTAAAGATTTTAAGCTTCGGATGTTTCATCGATAATTATCGCGATGAAAATGTACAACAATGCTCGATGTGCTTCAAAAAGAAATTTATTTTTAATACCCACGAATGTACAGGCGTAGATATTGCACGCACACATGCATACAATAAATGGAAAAAAAATATATTACATATAGATCCTAGATATTTCTAAAAACTGTATTCCAGAAGAAAAGTCTAATTAAATCCATAATTACTTATGAATTCAAGTGTATCGAAGTAATTGGTACAATAAGTAATTGATGCAATAAACGAATTTTTCAAAACTTATTAAATTGCCTCTTTTAAATTGAACTTCCCAATGCAATCGGAAGGAATACTGATTCTTATAACAAGTTGATGTCCTATAAAAATAAGAAGCTATTTGAAAATCAATTTACCAATACTTAAAAGTTTTTGAGAATAAAGTACTAAGGAAAGTATTTGGAATAAAACAAGATGAGATCTGTGAAGAAAAGGAGAAAACTACATAATCATGAGCTAGAGAAGATCTATGCAGTTCACAATATCGTTAGGGTATTTAAATCACGTAGATTATGGTGAGACGAATGTGCATCTAGAATGAGAAATGAAAGTACAGTATCTAGAATTATGGAAAATCAAAGACCAAAGAAGCCTTAGATTGATCAAGATGGAGATGAAGGATAAAGTCAAGGTAATATTCCGGTCATTTTTTCTCCAAATCATAATATGCATTTTTCGAAAAAAATGTGTCTCTTGCTTTCGTTCATTTCAATGCAGCGCATTGATTTATGAAATTTTTACGAAATTTTTACGAAATTTTTACGAAATTTTTACGAAATTTTTACGAAATTATCCATTAATAAACTTAGGTACTGACATCTACCTAAATAGAATATATTTCATTGCTTTTATTTTGATGAGTTAAGATTTTAAAAAAATGTATTCCAATACAAAATGCGACATACAGCGATAGGCTGTACTGCCAAAATAAAATAATTTCACAAGAATTTTCTCATATTTATTGTGTATTTAATCTGGAGCATATTTAAGTTATTATCAATGGAAAGAAACAAATATTCTGAATGATTTTTTAACTAGTGATACGTTTCAAGATGAAACGTATTACAATAAATTTTGTTTACAAACTCAAAGGTTACGTAAACAATATGATTGTTTCGTTAAAATTCGAAAGGTAGAGCACGAAGTTTCGACAATTCGAAGCCGCAAACAAAAAGTATGTAATAAATTAGAATAACCTAATCATGCTATCAGTTCTCTCAACTTACTTTTAAGCTTTCATACACCTCATTTCAAATGGCAATCCTTCAAAAAACATTTATTTCATTAAAATGAGGTAATGGTCCATAAAATAAATTTTATTAATCGAAATGCCCAGTAATCCGTAAATGCGTAAATCGTAGGGATCGAATCGAAAAATGTAATAATTTGTATCGATCAAGAATGCTCACCTTGCGCTCGTATCATTCAATTTTCAAGGAGAAACACGTTAATCGCGTTTAACGAAGCTCACAGATATAATGCAGATGCTGTTTACCATCCTTATGAAAGCACTATATTGGCCTCTCGAGGTACAGCTCAATTGCGTTTGATTAACGCGTGATCGTAATCTTAGGTTTCGCCCTTTCTACCCTCTTCTTTTCTGGTCAGAAACCACAAGTCGCTTATATATCAAATATATCCTTGCTAAGCTCCAAAGGACGATACCCGAGTGTGAATTTCCCAAATGGAGAAACTGATTCAGCTCTCCGATCCCACTGCCTTTATCTCACTCGGATCTAAATATTTCATCAATATTCCAATCGATATTAAAGGTACGCATTAAAAGAAACGTATTAGTCTCGTGCTCTTCTCGAACCAATAATAGCTTAATTGAATAATTGTGACTTAATTATCACCCAGTGGAACGAAGCTCGATAACGCGTCATAAATGTGAAAGTATGTCATAAAGTTCTCGACCTTGAGCACGTATGCAAAGATGCCTTTGGTAAGAGTACAACTACTTTAACACGTCCAATTCGGTTAGACAATTGCGCACAGCAATTGCGATATTGTAGCAGAGTTTAAATGATCGTTGAGCGAAAGGATGGAAAAGCAACTAATCTGCAATATTGTATAGCGAAGAGGCAATTACTTTGCTTTTGTTTTATGAAGTGGTTATCAAGAACGTCGCGTTTAAAGGGAAATTAGCAAATGCTAAAAACACGGTGATAAACCTCTGTCGGAACTAAGTACAATACATTCGATTTAATCTTCGTCGACTATAATTATTTCCAAATTAATTGTGTTTCATTTATAAACGTATTTAAATAACGTAGTACATTATTTCAATGTTTAAAAACGTAGTGCCAAAAATCTCGCGGGTAATTTGAATCAGAGTAATTAATTATATTATGTCAAAGTAATCGATTTTACGTATTTGTGAATTAATTCTTAAATGTATTATCGGCAGATAAATTAGAATTAGAATATTCGAAAGTAAGTGCGACTTATCTTGGTAAAGGCATCATATAAATGGCTGTTTTGAAACACTCCTACTATGCGCCGTGAAAATTTTATTCCACTTTATTAATGCGGTTAAAATTAATTAATGCCTATGTTGTACAATAAATAGTACAATCTGTACGTTCTGAAAGATAAAATATTATAATTCACAAATAGTTTAAACATCGCTGTATTTGGTTTTATTCCATTTAATTGTTGTAAACTATACAAATGCATTACATTAGTTTCAGGCTTGTATACTTTATATAATTTCATGGCATTTAATATCCCATTACGCGTATGAGTAAACGGGAACGACGGTACACAAGGATATTCCGTGAAGTAACTTGAACATAAATTGCGATGTATCGATGATAAACAAAATGGATTAGCACTAATACATTCTCTCTCTCTCTCTCTCTCTCTCTCTCTCTCTCTCTCTCTCTCTCTACTGCTCTACCTAACATTTCAGAATGGAATTTTGATTAATTCAACTTTTCTTCTCGATACGCGCCCACGCGCACACCCACGCACAAGATACGTGCATTTATATCATCGGCTTGATCCTTTCACAAAGCTATTTTCTCCGCTGTTCGTGCGCACATGTCCCATCTAATAAGGCGTGAGCGCATCCAAACGAGAAAACGACACGTACGTAACGGGTAAAGAAGAATAAAGGCGAAACGGAAAATATCTCTGGTAAAATTGAAAGCTACATCCCATTGCGTACGTACATGTACACATGCATGTACGTGGAACAAGGTTTTGAATTATTAAAACTCCGTTGACAGCATCGACGAAAGAGAAAATGTGAATTTAATTCGTATTATTTACTCGGGGAATTATTGAGAATAAATATTTTTCTGATCAAGTAATTTGTCTTTAGGTTATATGCCGAATATTGGGGTAATTGTACTTTGCAGGGGGATAACTGAATAGGATCGTTATTATAAAACAACATTGACGGTGTAGTCAAATTTTTTCACCGCGACAGTATTTGTTTAAAAGGTTTAAATTTGCCATAAGGAAGATAATACACGCAACGTGTTTACACGTGCAGCTAATTTGTCGTATACTTTACTCTACAATAATGTACGAAAACATTCTAAATTTCGCGTTAGTTACGAATGAAAAGCTGCGTAGGAACGATCACGCGTAAATCTTCTTTATGCAGATGATCGTTGTTTATATGTAAATTAAATTACAATACCGAATGCAGTATTCAAATTTAAGTACTACGTCTCAAAGCGTGATTTTAAATAATGCATCGAAGACGAAAACCTGACTATTAGTCGCCAAACGAGGCAAATCATGCATAAGATAATGATCTGAAATTTTCGATCCTTCCTATCAATTTCCGCCTCGAACAAGACGGAACAACCCCGTACCAACAGCTACAGTCGGTACAATATTCGACATAAAATATATATTCAGTGAGCCAAAGCGAAAACAAATGTTAAGATTAAATTGACTGGAAGAAAATTAGAGCATCTGGGCTGGAAATATATAACTGAAATTGACATGAAATGCTCTGTACGTGTACGTGGCGCGAGGCGAGCAACGTAATACAAGAAACACGGTCTCGTGGAAGACATCGCTCGCATAGGTCCACGCGTGTCCGAGAGAGAAAGGAAACGTGACAATCCTCGCCAACTATACCGAGACCTGGCAATTCCTCAGCCTCGGGAGGCAGCCAACGCTCCAAGAAAATTGAGAAAGTATTTTCACGCTGAAACTTGCCCTGTGCGTCGGTGCTGCGCGAGAAGCCGTCGATACGATGCATCCGAGAGTGATCTGCGTATTTTTTTTCATTTCCTCGAGGTGAGAGAGCGAGCAAGAGCTTTATTGGTGAAACGTGGTCGATGTACATGTACCGCCGAGGAAACTTCACTACTACTTTCGATCATAGACTCTTCTTGGGAAGAGTCCGCTTCCTCTTTCCGCTCGGCCCACCTCCTCTTTCTCCTTACATTTTTACTCGTTACGCGAGTAGGGAAATAATGGATGCCGTGAAAAATTTGCTTTAGCGCGAGGAATTTCCACGTTTTCTTTGGCAACGCAGATAACGGGTAGTAGTGCCTCGCTCGTTTATTAATGGCGAACGCGAGCACAGGAGTTCGCAGTGGTAAAAAAACGTAGAATCGAAGATGCCCAGCATTATTGTTGTTGTTGTTGTTGTTGTTGCTGTTGTTGCTGTTGTTGTTGTTGTTGTTGTTGTTGTTGTCAATTAGTTTTCTAGCCGCGTTCCCTATAAATATCCATTAGAATCACGCGCACGGGTTTTAACTCGATAAAAGATTAAAAGGAAAATTAAGGAGTAACGAAAGGTGTAACGATTGTTTATGCAGAACTAGAAATAGCTATCGTCGATCGATTTCATATTTGCGATTTATCGCCGTCGTGGTGCAATGGTAAACAAATGAAAAGCTTTGAGAACTCATTAATAAATCCGCCACGAAATGCAAATTTTATTTTCAAGTCTTGGATTATAGCACAGCTAGTCGCAAAATTCATTAATTTGTCCATCACAATTATTTACTTTCATTCTTAATAGCGTTTTTGGCCAATTTATTTGACCTATACAACATTTATCAAGTCTCTTATTCGATTGTAGTTCTGCGCTGACCTACAATCGGATAAAAATATTTAGCTCGTTTAATTCTCAGAGACTGGAGGTGGTTTTTCAAATTTTGAGATTATAAATTTCGTTATATCGTAAAAAAACAAAGGTTTTTAAAACGCATTCAACTGGATGTAAATAAATTTTATATAAATGAACCGATGAGGATAAGAGCTAATTTAATTGCAATTTCAAATTATGGATTACGGATAAAACACGAGAACTTTAAATCTTTAATATTGCTATTGTTGGCAGTTGTTGATAAATAATAGTTATAATTTACTACATTATTAACTACGTATAACCTTATAATAGAAGACTTTAAGAAAATAGAACTCTTTCGGTACTACGATCGCGTGCTTACGAGGTTCTATCGAATACATTTTTCATTCGTTTTATTCAACCTCTGTTTACAATTGCGTTTGTTACCCAAATATTGTGCCACTCGCATTACCGAACATGAAAATAATTATAAAAACGAATACAAACTGCGGAATGAATTTCCCTTGTGGCGGAAGAAATCGATACCTTCTACGGTAGAGCTAAATTTCAGTACTTAGAAGCGAAAAGTGGCAATTGCAAACGTACTTGTGATACCGGTGGATAACGTTGTGCCGGAGAGAAAGATAAAATGCGAGAAAAATGCAATGCAAGTCTTATTCCTCTCAGCTTCTAAAATGCGGATCGTTAAAGCGGGTGCGGTCTCCTCTACATCCCCCAGCAGGTGGATTCGCGGGTGGACATTAGGGGATGCCAGCGTCCCAACTTGGTTACCTCGTGTGCACCACGCTTAGTCCTGCGTATACATTTTTGGTAGGAACTGGTCGTTCCTATTCCGTGACCTCGAGGCTGGTTATTTTTCTAGTCCCCCGAGAAAGTATTTCATCGGCTTTACTTGCCTACTTATAAATAACAACAGTAATATTAGTTTTCAAATAATAAGTAAATTGTGCGCTAGTCATAGCTGCTAGCATAGTGAGATTTCGACTCATTAGCGATAATAAATGATTTAATGATAAATTCTCAAGTATTTTTGTTGACACTTTTATGACAAATGTTAGTGTGAAATTCTGCAGAGGCTCTTTCTTTAGAGATTCATGAGAGACCTCTATTAAGAATTTCAAGGATTTTCATAGGAAAATTTTCATACTTCACTCGCTGTACCGAATGTCGATATGTACCGAATTTGATAACATCGAACATTTGCATTTGCTTATTTTTACGACCGCAAATTCTCAGCAAATTCTCCGCTGTAAATCTAAAATTAAAATATTATAGGAGTGAATTGCAATTGGACGAAGAGGCATTTCGAGTAATAAAAATCTTTGAAAAAAGAGTGCGCAAACGCACGCATTAAACTGAATCGTGTAACAAGTCTGCAGAAGAGGTTCGACGAATAAGCGAAGGACTAGCATTACCTCACCAAAAGAGAGTCAAGCGCAGTTACAAGGCTCGCGCAACGAATTTTACGCAAAGTACATACAAACACATTCTGAAATGGTCCTACAGAGTCATTATCGCTTACTACCACCTCCTTTGCACTTGTACACGTACGTGCGCGTATGCAACATCCGAACGGAGGGAAGTCTCCAACACAGGTGAAGGCGTGCACGTGAAATTCAATCGAATTAAGCGTAGGCCGCAAATCAATTGCTCTGAAATTGGTAAACGCATGACCCATGTACGTACATATGTACGTAGGTAGATGGTAGTAGATGTAAGCTCGTCGCGGCGCGTTAAGCGGATGAATTTATCTGGCGTCCATGTTGGTAGGACGCCCATGTGTACGAGTACGTACAACATGACATTTAACAAATATTATATCGTGTCCTGTGGAAGATCCTACGTAACGCGGACGAAGGATCTGGTAAATTTCACGAATCTCGTTAACGTTCTTTTTCTCCGACATCTCAACTAGCATTTTTAACAAAGTAAGATTATTTTACGGAAACGCCACGAAATGAAAACGTTAGATGCGTGGCTTTTAACGAATTTTAACGAGAAACTATAAAGCTAAATAAATATAGTCGTATATTTGAAACGTTAAAATTAGGTTATGAAATTCAGTTATAACAATAAGTGTCGTTTTAATGAAAATGCTTAGATGCGCTTTTTAGTCTGAGATTGCACGCAGATTGTTAGTACTAGTATGCGCTATGTAAAACGAGACGAAATGCAGAAGTAATATTGGATGAATTAAATTCACGGAAGTTATTGAACGCACACGCACGCACGCACGCGCGCGCGCGCGCGTCTTTATATAAATCTATTCAAAGTAATTTTGAGTTTTATTTGTTGCAAATAGAGACACTAATTAAGCTTATTGCAAATCTATTCGCAATTCAGTCGAACAATTTTACATTTTAATCGAAATATTCGAATGTCAGCGATGAAAGTTCTTAATAAGATAATTATTGTCAACAATTGCAGCATCGATCGTAACAAATTCTTTCTGAAAATTATTTGTCAAACGAATCGTTATAACAACATTGTAACACTTTAATACGATTCGTCTGGAAGTTGATTCGCGAGCAGATAAATATTTCATAAACAAATAAAGGTTTATCAATACGAAGCTTACCGTCGATCAATCTACGGGCCAATTTCAATTTCTATCCATTTCTCTATTTCTATCTTAACATATCCTATCTTAACTGCCACCGGTCTAGCAAGTATTATCGACGATTATGTGCAACGGCTTCGTATTGATAAACAATAGCATCGCTCGCTCTTCAAAACAGCACGTATGCATACCTGTGCCAAATAAACCGAGTCGAGTACACTTTGTGTGCTTTTTTCATCAGCCTCGGTTGTATCAGCCAAGAATTTTGTGGCGTGCTGTGCAAAAGCGTATCCTTTGTATTGCATTCGCTTCTCGAACTTGGAAAAATTAGGAGCACATGTCCAGAAAATTATAAGCTGTATTGTTTTTCGGAACCTATGGGTGGTATTTGCCTACGTCTATGATTGAAATTTTATATAACAAAAGATAATATATTTGTCTTTTCGAATTCTGCGCAGTATTTCTGACAGTTATGTGCACGCGTATGACCCAGCATGTGTGCAGCAAGTGAATGCACAAGCGTCCAGTAATGTTAAAAAGAATCTAACAATTTATGAAATCAGTACATTATCATCCAATACGCCACCTCCAACAGAGAAGCACGCTTATGGAATATATTTTAAAAACGCTTCTTCGTATAATTGAGATTTTAGGAATTTAATGAGATATACGTACTTAAAGGTCCGGATAGTCGCCGTCTGCTGGCTTTTCGTTATTTGTCTTCGTGTCGAAAAGTGAGACGTCGGCTTAGATTTTATTTCACAAATACAATACTATTTTCTTCCAGAAATCTTGGGTGAATTTGGAAAAATAATGGAAAACTGAATAGATTTCTTTTCTCATTCGATTATAAATTTGCATTGGTATAATATTTTTCTTAATCTTGCGCGTGCGTCTATCAATTATTAATACCTTTTTTTTCATCGATAATGAGCAACTATTGTGATTCAATCTCTCTTTTACAAATTCGCTAAAGGCTTTATAATATTTTGATTCTCATTCGATGCATTACTTAACTTCCTTTTTGGGATAATTTCATAATAAAATCCGATCTTCCGTTAGGTACCACTGGATATCATTTGAATAAAAACCACAAAAAGAACTTGTACATTTACATTAAAAATATTTTAAGCGAGGTCATGAAATGATATTATACTGTATACTCATTTTCATTTTGAAGCACGTAATGCGAGAATTTCAACCACTACATAACTCTTTTTATTGGACCGCGTATATTAGTTCTGTTATAAAGAAGAGCGTATAATTGTAAGAGCACGAGATGAATAACGCGAGCAAATGTTTATTGTAAATTTAGTATCACTGGAATTTAATTTATTTACTAAGAATTCTCCTTTGTGCGTTTTAAATTCTTATTTAAGTTATCGAAACACGTTTAAGAGTTGCATGAAACGACTAAAATTGAAATTTAACAAAGTTCTAAAGCACTTGGAATTTATAATTTGAAACGAAAGGATTCGGTCACTTGTTTCTAATTTAGCGAGAACTTTTTATGCAACTTCATACGCAGTATACTGGATATGTTGAACTTGTAAGCCTAAGAAATACAAATATGTGTAATTTACCTTATGCCGTGGTTGCTTTTCAGTTTTAACTCTTATTTTCCTAAATCCAAATAAGCATTCAATGAAGCGTCCAATGAAGCGTCTTATGAAATTTGTATTCACGGAAAAAAAAATCTATATGTTGCAGTTGGGGCCATGTACGTATGTATGCTGTATGCCATTCTCTTTCTAAAACTGTGGTCCTACGTGCAGGTGAATATGTGGTGTCGACTCAGTGTCAAGAGCAAAAATTTATCGCAGGGTAGAATTCGCAGGCAATCACTAAGTTATACGGATCTACATTGTGAGTATTGAAAACTACTTTAAACTTTTATATCTGTTTATATTTGCTGAGGTATTATTTCAGGTAGTTTTTTCACAGTGTCAATGGAAGTTTACTTTTAAGTCTATTTTTAAGATAATACTATAACTACGATAGTCATTAGGATATAATAGCGGTGACGTTGGAAAATGAACAAATGTATTCGTAAATTTAAAACGAGCAAGCAATAAAACTGCATTTATAAAAATTCAAGGTAATATTTGCCATATTTGTGCATCATATTTGAATTTCTTGCCAGGACACTGGACTTTAATTACTTCATTTTTTGTTTGTACATTTTATATGATATCTTTATTTTATATTGCGAATTATGTTGAGCGACGAATAAAAATCTGTCCCTAATATTGTTCGTTACGCATATAATTCTTATGCACACGTCGAAAAATAACATTTCTTTCTCATTTTTAATGTATATATTAAATCTTTCTAAATTCATTGTTTTCACAAGGTTATGAGATGAAAGTACCATTATAAATTTACTTTAACTACGCAAGGTGTAATTTAAAGTTTTTACTTTAATATGTACAACCTTTATGCTTGGCTGTGTTATAACTAAGCTTACGTAACTTTAAGAATACAATTCACGTGTTTGATTTTTAACTCGTGCTTCGCATAGGATATCGTTTCGTAATTGTATCCTCAATTGAAATACGTTACTTGATGATGTATTCTAGTATTATCCAATTTTCTCATTGCAGAATATTCTGAATCATCGGCTGATTTTTCCATTGATTAACGGTGTGTCATGCAATTTAAAGATAAACTAAAGGAATAAAGATTTTGTTTTGCGTAATTGCAAGGGGTACAACCTTGTCGCATAAAATCTAAGTAAAAAGAAGATCGAAAAATAGGATAATCCAAATTTTTAATGTGTCCTTGTATGAAGTTTCTTCTTACTTCATGGAAATATCTTAAGTAATACGACGATTCTTGTAATTAATGCGTTGGAATACTATCGATAAAAATTTTTATATTTTTTGTTACATTTACAATTGTCCTTTTCATAATTATAATCGAAAATAAATCAAAATTTCAATGAGGAAATGCTGGTGAAGAAAACAACAGAAGGTGAATAACTAATATTCTTTTATTTACATCATTGAATATTAAAAAAAGAACACTAAAGTAAGAGAATATAACTCGATAACATCCGTAAATGTAATCTACATTGACTTGCAATTTGAAAGAGCTTAGTCAAAGCTTAATTATCTCCGAGCTCCGCTTATGTAGCATATTATAGTAACTTAGATATTATACTAATTCTAAACTTTAGTAAAGTTTAGAGGCATGTGTTTGCTTTGTCTGTAGCCATATTCCTACACGTAGTAACTTCATTGACTCTCTCTCTCTCTCTCTCTCTCTCTCTCTCTCTCTCTCTCTCTCTCTACGTCTCTCTCTACGTCTCTCTGTCTTTCATCCAACTGTCAAGCCGTAATATGTACTAATACTTTATGGTGACTCCAGCTCAAAACGCGATTACGCATGGGCAATTTGAATACATTCTTGTCGAATTTACCATGATAAACCTGAATCTAGTTAATTGCAATACTAGTTCTTGAAGTACTTTCTTATTGACCACTTGCTAATTGAAAGTTTCAGAACCCCTTTGGTGCACGGTCTTAAATCTTTATAATCTGTTTCATTGTTCCCCTTAAATTAAAATTTTTTACTTCGATTCTCTTAAGTTCGCTTTGCTCCATATTCTTCGAAAAATCACATTGAAGCTATAGTAATAGAACCTGCTAGAAAAATCGTTTCGCATTAAATATAGTTGCATTAATTAAGGAAATTGAAAAACGTAGATATAGTAATTGTACTGTCAGTTACCTTATAATTGATTTTTTGAAAAATATGTTTATTCGCAGCAACGTTAACGTGAGTTAATATTTTAATATTTTTTACTGTTTATCTAATTTTTAGTATGTAATTTTATTGCCGTGTAACGTAGTTTTATATGCACTAGGAATTAAAAAAATATTAATAGAAATAGAACGAGAGAGAGAGAGAGAGAGAGAGAGAGAGAGAGAGAGAGAAGTTAAGAAAGTAGTATCGACATTTCTCGTTGGGAGATAAATTAATTTTTTTCGGTGGTGGGAATAGGATATGGATACTTATTCGCGCGCGACAGTCACGGAACTTATGAGTTCCGGAAAAGGAGCAGACGGTGATTTAAGGTACAAGGTCGTTTCATTTCCAAGTAGAGAAGATGTATCACGCGAAACTACGTTCGAGGTGAGTCTCCTCTGTCGCTAAACCTCGACAGCTGCTGATATCTTGTGCGTTCATCTGGCTTCCTGGTTGCAACTTCGTCCTTGATTACCCCCTCGTATGACTGATCGCGAATTCCATTATCGTGCGATCGATGCCCGCTAAGGGGGAGAACTTGGAATATAACGAGCGATCCCGACTCTTCCTTCCGAGTCACGTTTTTAGTCCCAAATATACTCGCCCCTTTCGATCGTCGTACGTGTTCACGCGATGAATGTATGTTTGTCGGCAACTGTAGTTGTTGGCAATTGTCAAAATTCCCTTTTTATCTCTCATTTTGTCGATTTTACTGCCTGTTCATGATTATATTATTACGTTATTGTTGCGCTATTAATGATTAGATGTGTTGATAGATTTCTTCTCTTGAACGGTCAAAAGTGATTAGCGTCTAGAAAATGTCATTTATCGTATCTGTGCAGATTTCTACAATGCCGGCACCAATTCGTACGTCATGCAAATGAATGGCGCCTCATTACCGTCGTAAAATAATTCTAATTATTATCGTTCCCTCTTTTTTAGGTAGAGTCGTTTATATTCCAACAGCCAGCTATTTTCAAACCGACACGTGTACTACAATAAATTATAATTTTCTTTTCCTTTAGCGATGCACTCTTACCGCTGTTGTGACGTACGCTGCCTATGCTCCGCAAGATAAATTATCAGCCAACGTTTGGTTAATTATACGTTTCTTTTGGTACTAAAATGCAGGCTTCTTGAGCTTCATAAGTGTTATGATTTCCTTGAAATAAATCTTCCATGTATTTAAATATAAATACAGGCTCGTAGACGCCCTTGAAAGGAGCTTTGGTTATTTTTCTTAATTACCGTGTTCAGCCCTGCGCACACTAAAAGTATAATAAATTGCTTCTAAAGACTGTGGTACGTTTTGGTCAGTCCCATTGTACATTGTATCGCGAGCATAATGTATAAAAATCGTAGCTTTTATTACACGCGGTACCTTAAATGATCTTTGCAAAATATCAAAAAGCCTCGTAACGATCAAGAGTAAATGATATTTAGGTATTTTCAATGGCCTAAAAGTAAAGGACTTACCGTAAATTACCGTAAGTAAAGGTAATTTACCGACAGTATCGGTAAATTAACCATCAATAAATTAACAAGTTTAGAGCAAATATTAAAAAGTTCATAAATATTTATTAATGCGTCAGTTGGCAGAAGAAGTAAGAGTGTGTAGTGTTGCGAAGGTAAATTTAACGAAATTGTCGTAATAATAGCGTTTGGTGGTACGTAGTGGAATTGTAAATTTATTTTTAAAAATGTCGACCGATGAATATCGGTCTCATACACGAGAAATATTATGAAATCAATCTAAATTTATAATTTCTGTTATTTGTCGTTGTTAATTGCTCGTTAATGTGCGTGTTAATGTACGTGTACCTAAGTTTTCGTTATCTATGCCCCCCGATACTTTATATTTTATGCGCGAACCTCCCGCGATTTTGTCGGATTAAAATTCATGGACGGTTGAATAATTGATAACGATATACTTCTTAGTGGTTTTAAGGATTTGGATTTGCGTTGTTAATTTACACACCGACGCTCGTACGTTACGGCTCGTAATAATAAGCCTCCTTCAGAGATATCGGTGGAACCGCTATCGCACGATTGTGCGCCATAAGTAAGGAATTTCGTACTTATCAAGGGTCTGATGTACGTAGTAATTGATATTTCGAAGAAATTCCTTTATGGCGTTACACCCGGTGCATTTAGCGAATGATTGCGAGCTATTGTTTGGCGTCAGTCAACGGGGCGCTGCAGCATGTAATTAATTTTATGTAATTAATTTTTTGTTTCTACGATCGGGTATTTTCTTGAGGCTGAAAATTGACATTATCCACAAAAATTTTAATCACAATTTAAAAAAGAGCATCGACGGGCCTGATAAGTTTAAAAGAACTAAGAACCAGGTTTGAAATTCGAAAGGTAACCTCTCTCTAAACGCGACTCTAATGAAAATATAATAGAAACCCTGGTAGTTAGTAATTTCGATACATGCGATGCGGGGGTAAGCGTTCGAAGCTTTCACAGTAACAGTGAGGGTGGATATTATAGCGAACAGGCGAATCGGTCGAGAGGGTGCGCGGCAAGATAATTTCCAGCCAATTTAACTGCCGTTCTGGCTCGCCTCTATTTCCGGGAATTGGGCTACAGAGATATCGATTATTCAAACCGCGCTAAAGTCAAATTACGGATCGACCTTATAACCGATGAACTCGTTGGCTCGCCTGTACTACGTACCATTGACCTCCCGTGAATCCTAGCAACCTTTTTTCAGCTTTGGTTTATTCCATCGATCCTAGTCCCGACTAAGCCCTTTTTGCGACCTGAAGAATTTTTTTATACGTTTTAAAGTATGTCGCGTTAAGGAGATTTATCGACGTTAATAGCCGAATATACCTCCTGCTAGCTACGCTACACGTTTTAGAATTTCTAAAAGAATTCGGTTGCTTCGGTGATTTACGACTTTTCGAAAAAGTGGTATAAACAGCTTTGTGCGTAATTCGCGTAAAATTAAATCCGAGAGTAATCGTATAAACAACGGCTACTGCACGGGCACGGGCACGGGCACTAGTTGATATTTTCTTCATACTTTTATCGACGATTCAAAAGGAACTTAAAAGAAACTTCATACAAGGTACACTGATCGCTCAACGACCATTGCATTTTTGCGATTCAATACATTTTTGTCGAGTATATTTTGTCTGCGTTTCCATTAAATTTGAGTAATAACAGAGGTACAGTGAGTTAAAATTTGTACCGCGAGCTCGACCGATTATATTTTCATAAAGTAATTGTTCCGTCTGCATTCAAATGTATACTAACGGCGAGAGAAGGAGCGGGTGACGGAGCGAGAGGGATGGGGATGGGGGACAGAGTCATCTAATTGCTCATTTGTTTGGGTTGCTCTCTTCCTCTCTTTTTGCTCACAAATTTCAATAAGTAATTTCGCGTAATAGTAGCTCTTGCTGCTGGGAGTCGCTTCGCAAAAGTTGAGCGTCGAAACGGATGCGGAAGTATCACGCTTGAGTTGAAATAAAGCGGCAGTTGAATATTTTGTGTGTGTACACACGCACACACACGCACACACACACACGCACACACACGCACACACATATATATTGACAGAAAGACAGAAATACAGCACGAGAAGGAGGGAAAATAAAGGGACTCTCGTCTCCGGGGGTGACGAGGACTGCCATGAGGCGAGTACCTGGCGACTGGTGCTTCGCGTGTTACCCGAACGTTCAGTCCAATGAGTTTCTGAAAATTCCGTCTGTCTTGCATCAAGACTCTACGTCTCCTTCTCCGAATTTCCATCATCAGAAACTTTATAAGCCTTCGAATTTTAATCCATAGCGGTATAAATATTTGTTGCTTTTGGAACTTGATCATATCCGTCTAGGAATAATTAGTTTTCAGCTTTTTTAAAACTCCTTAAACATAATAATAATAATAATAATAATAATAATAATAATAATAATATATGTCGGTCGTTATTAAAAGTAAAAAATTAATTTTCATCGATAAAGCATTCAACAAGTAAAGCAACTTTTAAATTTTTTGAAATTCGCAATGAGATATTTTATAAAGTTTAGGCTCGTAGGTTTTAAAAGTGTTTACAACTGCTCGAGGAACGCATAAAACTCTACAAATAGATGCATTTCGTTCGGTTGATACCATAGACAAAATTGCCTTATTAAATAAAATATATAAATAAGGTAAGCCATTTTATATAAGAATTAGTTTTTAAAGAGAAACTGTAAAAGTCTGCGCCCCGAAATAACTAGGAAGAAGTAATATTATTTTTTAGTAATTTCAAAGTGTATTATTTTGTCCATTTCATGGTTGTCTTACTTAAACACGTCAATATCAACGTTTTAGCCTGATTAAATTGTTGACACGTGTTGTAGGAAAGCATTAATATTTGGAAAATGGCAATTATTTATACGTCTTTTTCCTCGTGGGATATTTTTAATATTTTTAGTCGTTTCAACGTAGTTCAGATGAGTCTTCCAAAGGAATTTCCATTATTGCTTTCAGATATTTCTGTAATCGTCTTTGCGTTACTTCGGATAATTAAGGGATTTCCCTTAGCGGGATATTTTTACGGTCCTTTCCTTGTATGCACTCAACATTTGATTCTCTTCGCGGTAAACTTTGTAGAAAAAATTCTTAATACCTTGAGCTGAAAAATTTTTCATCATCTTCTACTTTTAAAATTCTGTCTCTCTTTCATCTGATTTCACGAGGACGCCAGATACGCTTTTCCATGTCAATGCCGTGGATGTACCAACTTTGCATGCTGTCAAGAGCAGTCAGCGTGATTTCTCTTTCAATCTTCAATGAGACATTCCATTCTTTCTCTAAAATATAGTTTCTGGTTTTTCTAATTTCTAGACAAGCCGTGAAATTAAAAAAAAGCATTGTAAAGTTCCTCCTATAAAGGTTTTTATAAATTATTTTGAGAAATTATTTTGAGAAATTATTTTGAGAAATTATTTTCTCCGCGTAGTTATTATATCGTGAGAAGTGTCTTTCATCCCATTAACATTAAGTAACATAAGCGGCAAGAAAAATATTAAAATAATTTAGAGCGGCATTTAAGTTTACATTTAAATATAAATTATGTATAAGTGAAGAAGAGCGAAGATAATTGCTATGGGTAAGCATATTTTACGGGGCTTTTATATTTTCTTACATTTCTTGCCGAGTTACGATCATCTTTTAAATTAAAAACTTTGCATTCTGGAGGATAATTTAATTCTCGTAAGTTTACTAAATGACAGAATATTATTGTACAGCGCGAGGATCTTTCTTTGTGGAATTTTTAATCCTTACGCTATATTATAAGTGTTCCAGGAATAGTAAGTTTTCAAGGTATTTAGTATAACCACGTATGAAGTTTACGTGGACTTGAGTAAATTTTACTTAAACTTCACTAGCTGCATTCGGAGTAATTTAATTCGATTCAAAATTTTTGTATTTTAATTTATTTTCAATCGAGTTCATCGAATAGCTTTCCTACAATTTGGTTAAAAACTTCTTACAGGGTACAACACACAATAGATATCTGTTTAGTTTTTAGTTAGACCTTCGTTTCGTTGAACTTTAATCAGTTTCCCGTATAATAATTATACTTTATACCTTGCAATACGAGCGCAGGTTGTCGGTATTGCTACATTCCTTCTTCTTACGCATTTATTCGATCCGCGTGCGTTGAAGAGAAGGTGGAATCGCATTTCAACGCTGAGACAAGTAATACAAAAATTGCTCTATTTTCGTGCACGCGAAACAATACGATGTCCCGTCGTTCCTTCTTCCATTTTTCATTTCTATTTTCTTGTTACCTCATTGATCGAGTATCGGCGAAGTTCGCGCGTAGACAAAAGTTGAATGACTGAAATCAACTCACCAGACTGCTTTAGCTCTAATGATACGTCAGTTACGAGGTTGATGAAACTCTTTGCAACGTCAACCACTTGCTGTCTTTCACCCCCTCGTAACATTAATTATACCAGGAGCAAATCTATCCAATAATAACTCATCGGCGTCTTAAAACTGAAAGCAACAGAATTGAAAATGTCGCAGCGTATGAACATTTGAGTTTAGAAAACGAAAAATAGAAAAAGCGGAATCATAAAACAGGAACAGTCCTCTGGAAAGTGAAAAGAAAACGTAGACAAACAGATGAGGTAGCATAGCAGTTCACCAGCGGCGGAATTATTTTTCTTTTTCCATTTTCTCCTCTTCCTTTTTTTGTCTTTTTTTTTTTTTTTTTTTTTTTTTTTCAATCACGCTTGCGGACTCGTAGTAGACGCGTCGTCCAACGTAATTCCGCCTTTGTGCTCGGGGATACCTCGGTACTTAGAGTCCCGCCAGCTCATATATCTCGAAATGAGCGCTTGCCTTGCTCGAAGTGGAAGCTGAGGTAGAACGGAGCCTGGGAGGGGGAAAGGAGCCAAGGAAGAGAAGGAGGTCTGTCGTTGAGAGGACGAGAAATGGAGGAGCAAATTAACTGTGACACGCACAATGAGCTTTCTGCTAAAACGATTGCTTGCAATCTTTGTCTCTGTCTGTCTCTCTCGACCCTCTTCAACCTCCTTCCCTCTTATGATCCTTCGCAAATGATAAAGAGTGGAATTGTTTGCTCGATCCTTTTACTGGAACGGTGTCGTCGGTTCACTTCGAATTCAAATATTGTGCACTCGTTCACCCGGACAATCAGCTATTCGAGAGAATTCCAATTGAACTTAATACAAAATTTGCACCGCTTGTAGATGTCACCGCTTGTAGTCTTCTTCCGATAAAAGACATCCTTTCCGTGTACGCCGTATTTACGTGATTTATTTGAATTTCTTACATCTTCAGTATTGTACATCTTTGTATTTATCGTGCGAAGCACTCGAGGTCATCGAAGATTTAAAAATGTAAGATTAGCCGTAAGCTGGGCGTTAAATTTATCATAATTTGCTCGAGTGACTTCGAAATATTTAATCCGTGTTCGCGTGGCTCTGTGTAAGTTTACCTTGCTTGCGCATACGACTCGCGGTGCGTGTCGTATGTTATTGTCGCACACACTTATTTTATACCAAAAGCCATGATTAAATTTTATCGAATTAAATGAAGAAAATAGCGGTATTTAATATTTGATTGTTGTACAGTTCCGCAAAACTTAAATAGCCGTACGGGGGATAACAATCTTAATAAACAACGTTGAATTTTACTTTGTCGGACGTTCAACGAAGATATTTAATGATGTTTAAAAAGTAAATGGATAATCAAAGGTTAATTGAATTGAAGTTGAAACGATTAATACGTACACCTCTGATTTAAGTAAATTTCCAAGTTTTTGAATATATCGGCAAACGTTCACTGTATTTTCAATTACTCTTGTAATTTCGACTTCTAATATTTGAGATCAACATAAAGTACAGCACAGCTAGTATTTACTGAATTAAATCGCTTATAAAAACAAATACTTATTTTACATTAGATAGATTTACAATTCATTTTGTTGCAGTAACTGCATGGATAATGAATTAAACTAATTTCCTTTAAAAACGCTTATTGAAAATACAATCTGCAATTTATTAAGGTTCCGTATTATGTAGTCATATGAATATAAGCCCAAAGTCTCGAGAAGTAAGTTATAGCAGGGGCAAACGGAAAGAGAAATTGCGTACACTTAAAGGAGTAAAAGTTTTAATTGGAATTAGTAAATAGTGTACGAGTTAGTGATTCTCTTAGTATCATTACACAAATACGTACGTTCCTACATTATTACGAGTGCATACACGTATAGAGGCAAACATTGTTCGTTGTTACATCGTGAAAAGCGTAGATCGAAATAGCGACAAGCATTCCAAATCATCAAAAGAGGTGGATACTCAGAGAGAGAGAGAGAGAGAGAGAGAGAGAGAGAGAGAGAGAGGGAGAGAGAGAGAGAGAGAGACTTTGAATCAATTGGATAAGGATGATAGAGAGATGTTTCTGTCCAGATATAGAAATATACCAAACTTCTCCATTTTTTTCCTCAACTTGCTAACAGAATTTTGTAATTATTCAATTAACTATTGGGATTTAGTTAAAGATTCTATAGCAGTTTCCACTATTGAATTTGTCTCACTATATATTTGCTTGCTAATCCAAAATAAAAGTTACCGGATAAATTATCTCACTTAACTAGATTATAAGTATTTAGAAAATACTTCGCTTAAATGGAAAAAAAGAGTAGGATAAAAATAAATATTTGGCAAAGTATTGCTTTATAACGTAGGACTTTTATTCGAGATTTATTTGTTGTAATTTGAAATCGATACACCATTTGTTTGCATCATTAAAATAGTTTATATTGAAATAATTAAACTGCTGACCATAATATCATTTACAAATTAAAAACTAACACGAGGACTTTCCTGTTCTAATGCGAGCAGCTGCACTTCGCGTTATTGGGGTTCGTTCTAAGGTGCTTATGTAATAAATAAAGAAATTGGGTCGGAGTTTGTTGAAATGTTCGTGTCATCTTTAAAAAATAAATTTCAATATCAAAGAATAAGCAAAATAAGCTAGATATTTTTAACGCTAATAATATTCTGGAGGTGGATACGAAATTGTACAAAATACACGAGTAACGGGAAATCTAATTTTCATCTAAGAGCATAATAATAATTACAGTAATAATTCTTAGTGCATCGAGAAATTATACTTTATCCGTTAATAATGCTACTTTTGCGTAACATCTGTCGAATCTCTTTAAAATCCATAACCAATGTAATTTTCAGTCATTTTCACTTACAATGCATTTCCAATCGAGACAAATCGGTGCTCGATCGAAACGTGCATTATGTGTTAGTTTAATGAATAACTTACCTTTAATATCCTGATGAATGAAAGCTAAGAATATAAAAATGACTAGGCTTGTACGAGTAGTAATGGCGAAAATTGATGACGTCATTTTTCAGTTCGATAGCTCTTTTCACGTTCAAGACAGTGTACACGCTGCTCGACATTTTGACCGTATTGTGCCTTTGTACGCGTGTGCGCATGCACGTGTGTGCCAGATCTATTCATCTCTTTCTTCTCTATTTTTGCAGCTACGGACGTGAAACAAAACGGTTGTGACTCCGATGAAACAAGGCATGAGATAGACGGTGGCGGCAAAGCTCTAGTGCAATATCCGGACAACCTGAATCTGTCGGACCTATACTACTACATCCTGGCACCAACGCTCTGCTACGAATTAAACTTCCCTAGGACGCAAAGGATCCGAAAGAGGTACACTTTCTATCCAATAATTTTTTAGCTGTAGCTTATTTAAACGTAAACGTCGCAAGGACGATTGGATGATTATTTATGAGTATTTGAAGAGAAAGTTTTTTACATTAAAAGGATTATCGGGTCATTTGAAATAACAGTTCAATAACCAGTCAATATTATTTCGTTGATTTTATACATTTTTTGTTGTTTTATTTTTAGAATGTTCTTTTTTTCCTTTTTATGAAATTTTCGACTTCGACCTTTTAAAAGCTGTCGCTTCTATCTCTGTCTTGCGCTTATCCAGTATTTGTAAACTTAACATTTTGAACTGACAAATTAAAACGAATTATAAACTCTCCTTTCATCGGCTTTATTCTGGCGTTTACCTATTTTATTTAAAGGGATAACCAATTTAATTTTCTTTCTTTCTGCATTTGTAGCGAAAATAAATTTATATTTTGTCCAGTATTCGTGTCGAACGTAAGTTCTTCGCCACATTGATCGGACTCATTAAATTGTTTGCAGGAATGAAATATTGTATTTCTTACTTTGAATCGAGATGCTGATAAGAGTGCCATTTGTTGGGTTTTTTTTTTTTTTATTTTAGTTACCGAGGCAATCACTCGTATTTAAGGCTTATCTTTTTATAATAAAATTGTTTATTTAAATCAAATTTTTATCAAGAAGATGAAGGAAGATGGTTGCATCGATGTAGCGAAAACAACTCGACCAATATTATTAAAAATCATACTTATTTTCAAAACGAAGCATTATAAATTTCTTTTAGAAAGGCCGAAAAAAACGAGAAAACATATTCGACCCTGACAGTACTCGTGTCCATGATCCTTCGATTTACGTACAAGTCGAATACGCAGTTAGTACACGATCCACATACTTGGTTGAACATCTCGTATTATAAAACTAATATTATAAAGACTTTGTAGTAGTAATCGTTAGTAATCGTTTCTTCAAAGCTGAACTATTCGACCGAGTAAATCTATATCCGGTAAAAATATCTACTTAATAGACGAGCAATACTTGTGGCACAAATTATTAATTTCAGTAGTTTTTTTTATATCCGCCCGTGTCGTATCCTTGCGTTAATGTCGATGTAAGCTCTTTCGACGTCAATTTAATCTGTCCACAAGTGTCGAGGATAAACTGCGTTGATTGCAATAGCTCGAGCCTCGCCTCTGTTTTACTAATCTGAATAATTGGTCCCCCCCCCCGCCCCTCGTTCTTAAAAGGACGAGCAAGACTAGATCATAACAAGACGACAGCTCTAGAGGTGCGCTCGTAAAATTAGATTCAAGTGGGCCATTGTTGAGAGAATAGGAGTAAGGGAGAGATAGACTCAAGCAGTGATGTATTTCTCGTTGCGCTTCCGCTCCTGTTTTAAGCCGTGCTCACACTTCCGGCTGTTCCAGTATTGTGTTTCTCTCTCCCTCTCTCCCTCTCTCTCTCTCTCTCTCTCTCTCTCTCTCTCTCATTTTCCCTAACGTACATACGTATTATACACATGCATACGCTCTTACTTCCTTAGTTTGCTTGGCTACCCGTGTCTAACGCATTACGAACTTGCACCCCGTGAAATTTCATGGGCGGTGGTAAGGAATATCCACGTCGATGAATTCCTCTTGATGTAATTTATAATGCCTTGGGCGCCTTCTTTCATCCCTCCACTCGCTGTTGTATATAAGGGACAGCAGAGAAGATAAATTTTCCTTTTTATCGCAATGAAACACGCGGCCGCGTTCTCCCAGCAAAATCTTAAGAACGCCGCTGCGTTATGTGTTTTATTCTCCATCTCCCTCTTCCCTCTGTTTCTTTCCCGAGCATATATAAATTATTACTTGGAATCCTTAAGAAGTGAGGAGAATCTTTATCCGCAATAAGTTTTGCGTTGAGTTGCAATAAATTTCAAGCGAAGGAGAGCGATGCAATTTTATAGTCTAGCTAGTTTTGTATATCAGGAGATTCACCTTTCAGAATACTTTGTTTCTTCTTTTATTATTTGTCTTTTGTGCAGGTTTTTAATCAAGCGGATCCTAGAGGTTGTTGTGGGATGTCAAGTCGTGATGTCGCTCTTCCAGCAGTGGATGATTCCTTCGGTGAAGAATTCTCTCATACCATTCAGTGTAAGTAAATATCAAATATTTTATTACTCACATTTCGAGTCGTACGCTTGTGCGATAAAATATCGAAGAAAGAAAGAAATATAAAGAAGAAAAAAACTTAAAGTACTTAAGCAACGAACCAATTAATAGGGAAATTCATATGATTGATTAATAATAAGCACCGAAACCTCTATTTGAAACTAGGATAATGCAGCCGTAAGAATGTGTGCGTACGTCAAAGGGGTACAAATGCGTACCTCGATATAAAATACCTTCGGCCAAAGTACGTCACTTTATCGCGAATAGTAGAATCGCACCGAATCGAGCACACGGAGAAAGAGACGATAACATCGCAAAAGAAATACGAAAGTTTTGCGTGTACCGAGGGTAACGCTGAAAATTAAACAAAAGTACCATGTTTCGTTCGCGTAGAAGAAAAGCGTTCCCTCGCATAATAGGATTACAAACACCCCCGACCGTGAGAAAATAATCTCACTTGCAATCCTGGTAATAAAAGCAGAAGTGAAATCGTGGAGGATAAAAGAGAGCGAACCACGCGAAAAGCTCGAGCGGCTCTCATCGATCAATAGATCATTACACTACGGCAATTACACTAGGCATCAGTCGCTCGCGTTAATACCCAAAGATTATCCGAGCGCAGGCTGCCACGTATAAAGCGTTTGTACTCGCGTTAGACTTATTACGTTACGTTATTAAGTTGCCTTGAAGCCACTAGTTTTCTCTGTTATCCACACACGCACGTCCCACAGTAATTTCTTGCCGCTTGAGCGGGCAACTTTTGCTCAGACTTGTTGTGCAGTTGAACCATCAGTCCTCATCTTGGGCTCTATTAAAGCTTTTTGTTGCACCCTTCCACCCCCACTTCTTCTCGCCTCTTTTTCTCTTCTCCGACTGACTTTTATTCCTTGGCTACGTTACTGCTCCGCATAATAATTACTATCTCGCGTGGGGGGAAACATTTTTGGCGCGATGTTGGTCAGCTCGGTAACGATTGCATCCTTCATTGTGGGCTCGCATTTTTAATTTTATCTCGTTATGTGAAATTTTTCTATCAATTTTGCAACGATTAGAAACTTGATTCGACTACATGATTGAACTTGCAAATAACATTGACTATTAAGGCCGACATTTCGCGAGAGAAAACATCGAAGATTAATTTGTCGGAACAGTTTGACGTGAGAAAAAAATTACGACGGTCACTCTTTCGCACGAGTTACTACTATTCCTCGTGTAATGAAAATCTTTTTCTCCCACTACAGATGATAACGAACGAGTTGCACGGGACGATTATTTTCATTTTGCATCGTGTTATATGTCAATGCTATCAATTATATTTCTTTCTCTAGTTTAAAAGTTTGAGATACGCTTAACCTCAGCTCTGCAACGAATGCCAGAAGATAATAATAGCGTTACGATTTATATCGCAAATGTATTGGGGAGGATCGATGATAGCAAATAATGCAATGGCGTTGAGCGGCTAATGATTTTTGAAATATTTTACTCGGAACGAACGTGGATGCTTTCAGCAAAATTCACAAAACTTGTTATTCAAAAAACAAAGGGCGATGCGATGCCTTACTCGAAAGTAACAGAGAGACGCGCATCTCTGTCTTCGCTCGGTACAGCGGATATTGTGGAGGCGGATATTGCGCAGTACTCGTTCTCTCTCACAAGGCTTACACCACTCTCGGAGCTTCAGAGCTGGTACAAAGAACGTCATAATACGTTAACGCGCGCGTGCAAATGTAGGCGACTGCAAGCGATTTGCTGCAATTCGAGAAGAGGTGGGAGATTCGCTTCGGATATGTAATACAATGCAAATGCATTGAGCTGCGAGTACTTAATAATTCGGATGGACGTCGGTAGTTTCGCGAGGGTGCGGGAGTCCGTTGGCACGTTTAAAAGCTTTGACCATTCTTGTACTTTACTCTCGTGAGCAACTCCATTACATTTCCACTTTGAAAGTGTCCAACTAGTTCTAATGACATTTTCACAGTGAAATTGCGAGAGTGTTAAGTTTGAAATATATTTGTCTATGCGAGATAAATTTGGAACGTTAGCAATTGTCTGATTCAGGAAAATAGGATGCTTCGTTCAAGTATAAATATTAATATCTGGTCGATCCGATATTTTCAAATGTTATAGTCCTTTGCATGATATATTTAGCCTCATTTCCCTCATTTCGATCATTTGAGATCTAACACTGAAAGTCGTTCATTTTAAGCATTATTTTTAGGATTTTTTTATTACAAATTTTATTCTCTAATCTACGCGCGGTAGCGCAATAATCAGTATTTTATGGTTTGAAGGTTGAGAGAAAGCTCGGAAGAAAAACGCTAGTTTACGTCGGTTTCACTGTTACGATTGTTCGAGAATTTGGGCTAAAAAGTATTTAAGAAATCCTTGGGTCTTACAGGCGGATGTAATCTCCTTACGCACGGAAAAATGTTACTAAGTATATTTTTCGAGCATTAACCTGTGTAAGTAACCCTATTTAAGGATTTTATTGTAGTAGACTAAAGTTACTCGAATACAAGAACATTATATAAAATGCGTACGACCTTTTACTGAAAATTGGAATCCAATTTAAACAGAATCTTCTATCTGTCGATCTTAAATAATAACGCACGTCCCACAGTAATAATAACGCGATTTTCTCTTGGAAACGTTCGTCACGCTTACGAACATAAAGCTAATGAATTCGTAATTATTAGTTAAATATTGCAATTTCTATTTACGAATATCC
The DNA here is from genome assembly GCA_018907045.1 of Wiebesia pumilae. NCBI lineage: Eukaryota > Metazoa > Arthropoda > Insecta > Hymenoptera > Agaonidae > Wiebesia > Wiebesia pumilae. The sequence goes on along the minus strand of JACCHZ010000142.1, from coordinate 1,586,399 downwards.
GTTATAAAAATTAGAAGAAAAAAAAGAACTGTAATTTTATAAGGAAAATTAACTTTTTATAATCCTTCGTATTGTGACTGAATGTGAACATAACTGCAACAAAAATCCGTTGAAGATAGTTTATTAGAAATTATTTCAAGCGAGTAATAGTTGTCCTGAGTTCAAATGAGTTTTTTAGTACAGAAAATATATTATATTTTTGTAATTTTTTTAAAGAAAGGTAATAACTTTATCGTATCGTAAAGGCCTGAAAACAAATTGAAGAGGATTTTTTTATTTGTTTCAAGAATTAGTAACCAGATTTTCAATTATAATTTCTGCAAATCCGTTGGCGAATAAAATAATGAATGTATTTTTGTAGAATTTTCTAGTAATGCTATAACTTTCTTCTAACATGCAAACGTAAATCACGTTTATTACAGAATAAAAGACGGGAAGTCGAGAAAATTGATTTTGAACATCTAACTATACAACGAAATAATGCATTTGTATTTAAGCTCTCGTACGTGTACATACGGAATACTAGGCAATTATCTGTTCGGTCTTATTAATGCAAATGAAATACAGTACGAATATAACGTGGATCGACAATATTTCAGACCTTCGGTATTCGCAATTCCTTTTTTTGCTACGAATATCGTTCGGGTGTCTTATTTTTGAGGATTGAGCCGGTAGTTCATTACGAACTGAATTGCTAGATTTTTGTTAACAGTGGGAGAAATTTAGCGAACGCGCTTATTAATTGAAAATTTGTGCATTTGTGCAGCTTAAAAAGTTCTGTCATCGAAAATATTAGGAAGAAAATTAAGTAGCACTTGTTGTATTCATTAAATTTTTATCGTTATTTTTCGATATTATCGTCCCATTGCTTGGCTTTTCATTACAAGAAAGTACAGGCATACGTTTTCTACGTGAAAAAAGGAGTCAAAGTAGCCGGCTTATCGTTTTCACGAGCAGTCGGAGGATGTGCGCAAGATCGGGGCTGCATTTTTCTCGGGGGTGAGCTGATCGCTTTAAGGATTCTACAGAAACGACGTCGACGGCATGTCTCCTTACATACCGACCTGAGAGTCGTTGACTTCGAAACGGATGAAATACGAGCATCGATTTTCCATCGAGTATGCTACTTGTAATTTTTCTCTCTTTTCCTCTTTCTCTTCTTGATTTACTCATTCTCTCAGTCTCTCACTTCAGACAGTCGTTCTATTAAAAACAAATTTTAAAGTTAACTTCAGTTTCAATTACCGAGAAACAACGTCATTTATCATTTACGTTCCAAACATAAACAACCAAATAAGAGAAAAATCTTTCGAAATATTAGCTTCTTTCCGAAATAAATGTGCTCGAACTAGGTATGTAATATTGGCTGGTCGTCCGTGCATACCTTGTAGAAAAACTTTAAATGCAAAGGTTTAGCGTGTATACTGTTGTACTGTTGTTACAATTTCGTATCAACGATGAAATTCAGACGAGGGAACAATTTGGAGATTGATCTTAAACTCTAAGGTTTATAATTAAAGTCTTATTGCTGGCATAATGATTAATCGTATTAAATTTCTAAGTCTCGCTTCTTCTTGCCCATTCATTTTTCCATAATAATTCGTAGGGACTTTGAAAATGTCGATTAATGGATTTTGCATGAATTACGAGAGCGAATACCGAGTTAAGTAAAATACATTTAAAATTAAATCCAAAGACTGGATCAAAAGACTGATGCTTCTAACGGTATCGTTAGATCAACGCTAAGGGACAGGGGATGAAAAAAGAAGAGCGAAAAGATGAAGGTCAGCGATGCTGGAGAATACCGCAATGGCCGGCGAGACCAGTTTTTTATTATAAGGCAGATCGACAGACGAGAATCATCTTCTTTTTTATCGCATTCCATATTGTACTCATTACGGTGTAGTACGCGGCGATGAAATTCCTGCCCCTTTGTCGGGTGATTTTCTCAAACTTTGTACTTAACATCCCTCGTAAGATCCCTGGGTAAGATCTGTTGTTTTAGCAATAACTTGCTTCTAAAAAACTTAGTTAATTTACGCTGAAATTTCGCAACACTTTCATCGATATTTGCATCTAAATCTCTGTATGTGTATATGCGTACGTATTACGTATGCGACTCGCTTCCTGAATTCGTAATGAGAGTTTCCGAAGAGAATTTTTAATATAGCGACAGCCGATATCAATACGAATTTTCAGGCATTCATCAGAATACGAAGAAAATTTCAGAAATGCTTTAAACGTTTGTCCGCGATGTCTGTGGTAAGTGTTGACGCGATCCCCCTTTCAACTACTGCATACGTACATTATTGTAACGTTATTTTCACATAATTTAGAAACTCAAACGATATAACTAGAGAGCCAATCGCTCCTCGAGAATTTACTTCGATCAAAGACCACGATCGACTTCAATTACATAAACGATATTTTTATTTCATACGACTTGCATACGACCTAATAACATCGAAAGAAGTTGTGTTTTATTGTTTCCGAATATAAAGCTGTAAAAATAGTGTTTTACAGGAGAACTGGAATTGTTTTTAAATATTATCAAGAATTTTACAAAAAACAAAATATTCGATCGAGTGCGTGATAATATTGTGACTCCGCTGTTAGCGGAGCTTACCCAAGTTTACAGAATTATCCGTTACACAAATTGAGTTCTCATCTGACTTTGTAGCGAGATTGTGCACGCGGACATAATAAAAGTTTATCGTGCCCGAGTGTTAAGGTTCAGCCAGACGTAAGAAGATTCAAAAGCGGGTGAGATAAGTGGTAACGTTTTTCTGCTCGTCGAGGCTACGCAAACGAGAATTAAAATTAAAATTATATTCCCCCCCCCCCGCCCCCAATAACAACGTGCCACACAGTGCATCAATGCTCCTGATGAAATACTAGTGCTCGCACAAAAGATGTGTACCCTTAAATCTTAGAACTTTGGAAAGAGGAGACTTATTTGGTTGGCATTGAATTAGAGCTCATTGCTGCCGACATTCTCCGCGTAGTTACCAGTAATAAAAATATCGTATCACTGAGAGACTGCAAATTCTTGCTCATCGACCCTGTCTCTCCTGCTCTGATTCCTCGAGCGGTGTATATACGTATCGCAAGGCTCCCCTGCTTGAAAGGATGCACTTATGGCTGCGCAGAACGAAGTGGATGACAGGAAAATTGATATTTCCGCAAGGAGGAGGCTCCCGTTTCTCGCACTTATTCCGATTCGGCGAGCAAATCAAGATTTCAAGGAGCTGTACCGGAACCCAGACTTAATTTAGTCTAAATCGCGTTGACGAGGACTCACTTAGCCAACCTGCACATCGTACAATTATCCTGATATTCGAGTGTCTAAGAGCTCACGTATCCGATGTTTCTTTCATTTCACAAGATCCGAGCGTACTTTTATTTCAGGTTTTAAGTATTTTAATTATTTGGCCCAGTTGAGCGTTTAATGAGTGGCGTGACGAAAGGGTTTCCTCCTCGAATTCTCCCTACAATTATGATACGTGGACGCGGTTGCAGGAGCAGTAGATCTGACTCGGAAATAAAAAAATCCTAAATCAGCTAAAAGTTTTAGCTAACGCAATGAAAAAATGGATCTTTTTTCACAAAAATTTTATAATTTGTGTGAAATCGATTGGTGAAATCCTTCCCTTGATTTTTCCAAATGTCAATTTGGATAAGCTGCATTGCTCGGGGGATACACTTGAAAAAAGGCAAAGGAATCTTTCGAAGGGGGTGAACGCTCGCACCCTGCGTCAACGGGTGAGACAGATCGGTGTACGGAGTTTATTGAACGATTCTCGTTTGTGCTGACGCGGAGGGAGATAATAGAAAGGAAAAGTCCGAGTGAGAGATAAAGAGAGAAATGTTGGTGGAGTGTGCGACAAAGAGTTGTTGGAAGGGTAAAGAGGTGTATTTGAGTTGCGCAAGAGTGAAGCCTTGGATGAGTTACAAGGGCTCATAGTTATTGATTACGTGTAACTTCAACGGTATCAATGGTGATAAATTTCTTGTAATTATCGCGGTACGGAGATAATTTAATATTCGTAAATTTCGTTAATTGCGTGTGATGTGCATAAATAACAAGAGCAGAAGAAATAATCGATTCGTTATCCACGAAGAGAATTTCTAGCCGACTTTGTCCGTTTTTTGCAATATTTTACTATTAAATGTAAAATATTGCATCCGCTCAATAAGAATCATCCACGTTTAATTGTGCATTTATTAACAAGATCTTAAATACGAACAAGAAGTTTACGGTTTGGAAACTCAAAATTCGAGTATTGGAAACCGGCGCTTTTTATCTACCCTGCAAGTTATTTCATTAATATTACAAAATTATTGGCTAATGACGGGAGGGACATTAAGAAGATCCTAAGAGCAGCCAAATCAAGACGCTTTGATCGTAACGTGAAGTAGATAATCGATTAGAATTTAATTATAAACATTACACGACCTACGTTAGCTATCAGAGTTGAGAGAACTTTTTTGGAATTTCTTGCTACGTATAGAAATTGAAAGCCTTGAGGGGAAAAAAAAAATAATAAATAAATAAATAAATAAATAAATAAAAAAAATAAAAAAGAAAAATTTTACCGTAAACCTTAAGAAAGTCGTATTCCTTTTAGTTCTCGTAAAAGTTTTCCTACTGCCCGAGCACATAAATTTTAATCAATAAGCAATTAAAATTATTTCCAAATCAACGCAATTTCTGATTTCTAATTTACTTGCCAGACCAACCTCGTGAAATTCTGGCTCTGCTTCGCATAATAATTTATTATCGCCTAGTACTTGACTTATAACGCAAAATTAATCACCGTGTGAACGTTCGCTTACGTTCGGATAAAATTCCTCTGCGAGAAATGTTTGGTAATTCGAGGACAGGGAAACAAAAGGTACAACCAAGCACATTCGGTTATATAAATCTTTTATTCAGCTACGATCTTTTATAAATAAATGCAGAAGTGCACGCGACAGTGTTTACGTTCAATCGAGCAAAAATAGATGGAGCCCGAGGAGCAAGTAAAGGATATAGACGAAATTAGCTCTCGTTGGAACTTTGTAAAATAGGTTATCAGCGAATGTCCTCTCGTAAAGGTTATAATCAATTGTCGGTTGGGGTTAAATGAAGCCAGGAGTGGCCGCTTTTGGCATTTTACTCTATACCTGACAAGGTACATGCCGCCTTCTACCACTCAAGTACTAATTGAATTCTTCGGCTTTTTATTGGTCCATGTAGTGAGCTTCGCAATTGTGGCAACGATCGGGATACGACGTTGTCTTCCTGATTTTTGTCGTAAGCCTTTTCTCTTCGTAATCTCGGACGATTGTTGTTGTGGCATTCATTCGCTACGATTATCATTAATTGTGTAAAATTTACATTTGCTTGCCGAGCGTGAAACTTATGAATTCCCACACAGGATAAAAGAAACTTCGCGTTTTATTATTTCTTTGTACTTCAATGTGGGGATTGACTGATTGTTCGTATGTACCGTCTGAAAGCAAAACAATAGACAAGATACGTATAGAGTCTGCACTACCTTAGCTATTTGGGTTTTATTTATAAATGTATTTATAAATGTTGCTTCTACAAGAATTTAGATTTTTTGAGGGTTTAAAACTCATATATTGAAACAATCTTATTTACCGTACGTACATACACTATCTATGATATATAACGCGCGCAAGGAAACGCAAGTAACTGAAATTGAAAATCAAAATAATTTCAGAAAAATTTAAATAAATTAAAGTTTCGTCTAGACTTTAAAGTCTAGATAAGCTTTGCTTATCCACGCGAATATTTTCTCAGTTGTCTATTAAAATTCGTCTTAATTTTTTATTAAACTGAATGCACACGGTCATTCTCCACAGATTTAATCGATCGAATAGCCACTGTTACGTTCTCATGTTTTCAATATTGCGTCAATACGTTTCAGCCCAAGTTGTATCGTAACAGCGTAAACGTCGTAATAAAAAAGCCTCTGTGATAATCAAGGAATTACGCACATGCACATACGCATTTTCATGTGAAAAACATTGCGTTCTAAACTCGCACCTACAATTTCCTGCAACGATTCTCAGACTCTCTCTCTCTCTATATGTCTCTCGTGTAATTTGAGAGACCGAAGGCAAGAGGAGTATTTAATTAGAAACTTCCCTTAATATTCCGCGAACAATTTTGTGCACGTTAGCTCAAATTCGAATTCGTTTTGCTCGTCGGAACCCACGCGCGAAGCTTTTACCTCCTGCGATCTGTACCACGTTATGTAGCATTTATTTTGCGCCCGTACTTATACACATATGTATGCTATATTTCCGCAGGCGCACCACTCAAAAGGATTAATGTAATCCTGAACTTTGTGCTTGTGTATGTTGCAGAATATGGACGTCGCTAAGGCTTCCGAGCGTCTTCTCAAGCTGGCGGTAAGTTTTTATCTATCGTATTAATCAGCAAATTCTCTATGAATTAATCAGAAAATCAATTCCTTTTCGAATATCATAAATCACTATATCCAAATATTTTCAATGTATGGTTACTTTCTAATAATCTAGTTTATAACAGAAATATTTTTAATGTGCGAACCTAAAAATGTATCCGCCATCGAATTACCATTCCAAATACGTAATTTGTATTCGTGGCTAATGACGATAAATTCTATCAATATTCTAATACAGTACAGGATTTCTTTTATTTTTTTCATCTTTTTCTCCTTCGAGTATATGAATCGATTATATCAAAGCATTCCTAGGATTTTTAAAATAAAATGAATAGTAACGTTGTCTCGTATATTTCCTGTAAATTTTCAAAATGCAGTCGTTCAATGGTAAATTTAACATCGTTATTCTGGGTTATTCGTCGTCATTCAAGCAAAACTTTAAAACGGTAAAAATGGATAATTAGTTCCAATTAGAAACACGTTGACGTTTGTTTTAAAATAATTATATCGAATGACGATGTGCCGACCAAGAAAAATAAGAATATATTATGTATATTGGATTGTTAGATTTCACAAGTTTTGCTACCAATCGTATGCACGTTGGTAAAATGGTATTTCTTGAGTCTTCAATCTATTTCTACGTACCATCTCGTAAATGTTATTTCGTTTTAAAAATTCGAGTATTCTTTATGCGACGTTCCGATTTAAATCAGATGCATTGTTTGCACACGTATTTCACGTATGCGTCTGAAAATTTCAAACCGCATGTTGTGGTAAATATTGAAAAAATGCCGTAAGCCAATGTAAATACCTGCAAGCCAAATAATTAATTGCTTACAAAAGTAGAAATATTATTATTACTGATGATTTTTAATAAATTTAGGAAATGCCCAAATTCGTTAACGTGCACGTGAATTTAAGTCAAATATTTTTAAATTGTTTCTTACAACGAAATTGTTATTGTCCGAGACGATTGATCCAATTAGAAGTGAATTGCCACGGTATAATACTCGTTATACGACTGAAACGAAATTTTGTTTCACGCGTCACATTTAGCTGTGCAGATATTTTGGCAGTAATCTTGGCATAGAAAAAGCAAGGAATTAGGTCTTACGGTCGATAAAAATTGAGTTATTTGAAAGTAAAAGGTACGCCCTGTGTAAAGCAAACTAGCGCAATGAGATTTTGCAGTTTCTGCGTTATGAAGATGCGACTAAATAATGCGCACCGCTTTTCATCTCTAATCGTATTTTCCAATTGCATCTAGCACTTATCAAAACAATTCATTTTAACATTGAATTCATCACTATGTTGCAACGTTCGTTAAATAATTAATGCTCGAATAATTCCGCACTTTATGTTAAGCATACAAAATCTATTTGGCAAATTTATTCAAGTGCTCGTACTAAGAGTACTTCAATGAAATCTTCAGCAAATCAAACGCAAATACACAAGTTATCGAAGTAATTTAACAAAATTAAAAAGATCTTATTTGCGCAACATTCGTAAATAATATAGAAATATTAGGAATTGGCTCTTGGGTAAAGAAAATTTAAGTATTACGAAAGAGAGGATGATAAAACTTCAAAATTAACGGCGTTAATTTGTAGCTTATCCTCGGAGTAATTTGTACTGTATTTCATAAATGCGCGCACCACAATCGAATACATGAATAATATTACTTCTAAATGTTACATTGTACGCTCCAACGAGCAAATAAATTAGATTTTCGTGTAAATTGAAGTATTTTTATCGGAGCTAATTGTACATAATTTCATCATCGAAAAGGTTCAGTTCTAAAAGTATGATTTGTATAATCCTTTAATTAGAAGCTCCGAATGAAATTAACAGAAATGGGAAATTGAACGCTGTTCCGATGAAAAAGAACGAAGTGAAAATAACAAGGTAACTCAATCGACCGCGTAGACTCACGTTGACCTGCGAATCGCCGCTGCATTTGTAGAATCCCCTGAAAATTCGTCGTATAATTAAAGAGCTCGTGGAAAATAATTCGAGTCAAGTTTTTTTCAGCAGACTAATTATTTCAATCGAGTTAATTTCATCTCATTCAAAACGATTATCGACGATTCGTGCCGCAACTTCGAAATCGGCCTGAACGATCATTCTTGCTGAGATTTCACTGCCTGCCCTATTGTTTAGATCATTATCATTACGAGAGTTTATTTAGCATGATAGCTGTAAACGCGTAGTAAGAGCCGTAAGAGTTTTCTTAAAAGATTTTTTAAAAGGATATTTTAATGTCGAACTAGCAGTTGAGAATGCTCGATTGACGTTTCATTAAATTATTGAAAAACAAACTGACAGTTACTTTTAAAACTTAACGGTGAAATTATTTTACATTTTCTTTTTGATAAATCGTGAATTAGATTGCATTTCGAATGTTAATCGTGTTTCTTGGATAGCTATTGATAAATTAAGAAAACATACAATTATATTCGATGCTCTGTCTTACAATAGGTATTAGTACATTACGTCACTGTTTGCGCAATGTGTTCAAGGGAGCGCATGCGTATAGTACATTTCCATTTCCTCCGTTCGCGTTAAATACATTGGTTGGTTACTCTTCTGTTTTCTACAGTTTGAAAATAACGTTTTATTTTATTATAAAAGAACCGCTTGTATGAAACTGTTTTGTATTCGAGTTCATACAACTTTCACGGTTGTATTAACGTATTGGTAGGTACTCTTGACTAGAATACGTAGATGCGTTGAACAGCGAGTCCAGATATGAATGCTGACAATAAAAAGTTAACTTGGATATAGAAAATGAGGCAATAGACGATACAATAACTTTATATTTCAAGGCATTTCTCATCACATTATCGGACGATTAAGTACTTCGTTGTGTAATAACGTTGTAATCGTACGTGTCGCCATAAATATCGCCATCCTGAGAATAATAATTTCCGTCGGCACTTTTATTTCAATTTCTATTGTCGTTATGCAAATTAAAAAGGAATTTTTATCATGGAGAACTAAAAACCAACATGGGATATATTCGGTAAAAACAACGTTAAGTTTCATGGATTTAATATAACGATCATCTTATACGACCAGCTATGTTTCCTTTTTGCTTCTCATGATTTTCAATTCATCGCTTCGCTTCTCCTATCCATTCCAGCTTCATTTCTACGGCCACGGCATTAATGCCGAAGAGAAGTTGCAGAAGTCGATTCCATCTATGATGCAGATATATTGGATTTATGAATATTGCATCGAGCGAAGTGGAATCCATGACTGATCAAAGATGCGTCGTTAGAAAGTATAACCCTACGAAAGTGGAAACGCGAATGTCGTAGCCGTTGTCATCTCTTGTCTAAGAGAGAAAGATGTATCAGCCTCCTCCTTAATATCGATATTTGCCATTTTCTCCGAGATGAATAGAACAGAGAGGGCACATGAAATTAAAATAGAACACTTGAGCAAAGCGTGCGTTGTTCTGCCCTCCAGATTCGCTTCTCTCCCCTTCACTATCGCGTACTCGCTACAAACTCAACGATAGCTCACTACTATTTTCATATTTTTTTATAACGAAAAAGTCCGCCAGAATAATATCTCTCGCATACAAATGGAAAAGGTATTTTAATTTATTTAAAAGGTAATATCTATTTTTCAAAAATTTTTTTCCATTCGGTAAGTGAACCTATGATTTGCCAATAAGTAAACGTAATTAGTGAAAAAATTATTACTTTTGCGCCACGGATATCATAAATTTCGTGCTAAATCACGAATTTGAAATTTCCATTTTTAAATACTACGTTCTTTCGATCGGTATTATATTCTAGTTTATATAAATATATTCAATATCTGCTGTGCTATTTTTTTCATCTTCGTAAGTGGTTACACTAGTTCTGTTCTAAATTAAGCATATTATTAATAAATAATAAAGATTAATGATGTTAATGTAATAATAATAATAATAATAACAACAACAACAACAACAACAACAACAACAACAACAACAACAACAACAACAACAATAATAATAATGACAATACGCATTATAATTCTCTACTGTTATTACTTTTCTTTTAATAAAGCGCGCGCGCTTACGTATTTGAGTTTTTTTCTAATTTCTCACCGTCGTCACATTTGTCAAATACTTTTATTTCCTTAACAATTATGTTTATAAAATATTAAATTTTGCCCAGCAAGTCATAATGAAGGTACTTGGAGATAAGATAAAGTTAAGCTCATGGGACTTGGGTGTTTGTAAAAAGGAAAGTTATCTGGAAGACGGATGTGATCTGTAAGTGAAATGTACGCCTAGTTATCATTTATAATTTGCTCATCTGTCGTGAGTCCAATTTCTGGAGTGGATGCGAAGAAAGAAGCAGAAGAACTGTTTGACTTTATTGAATTCGTTAATTGCCGTTGTAAAATTGCTGCCACTTGCTGATTTCGTGCAGATTTCGAACAAAAAGATGCATCGAAGAAATTCTCGCGCTCCACCGAGATACGGTATAGATAATAGAAGTTCGTTGCCACCAATATCCTGAATTTTTATTCGTAAATAAATAGTCTAATCGACTCGTTGTACAAAACGCTTGTACAATACTCAAAATATTAATAAAAGCTTCGATGAGTTGTTCTAGAATGGAGCAGCTGCGAGATTTTCACTAAAAAGTTTTGTTATTGTTGGTATTGGTCCAAACTGTTTTAACTAAACTTTTAACCAGTTGCGAATAAAAGTGGTTGAACGCTTGTTGGATAATGGACAATTCGAAAGAACATCGCTTGAACAAATTAAACGTAAAAATTTAAAATTTTGAAAATTTCGACGCCCTTCTCTTGAAACGATTTTTTCTTCACTTTTACATCCTCACTTTCTCCGCTCAGATCAATTTCAAAACAGTTAAATGTTAATACGAACGACCCGGAAACTTAAAGAGAAATTTAAATTTTTCCATGAAAAATTCATCGTTCGCGAATTACTTGGGCCGCGTACTTAACACTTCATTTTCGACAAGAAATCACCTTTTTCAGACAGACTTGCCACCTAATTTTTGCAAAATGTAAAAAATGAAACAACTGTATCTGCTTTAGTTCGTTTACGATCGAATTGTAAAGAAATTTTTCTTTTTTTTATACGTACAATCGTATCGCGTTGAATCGAACCGTTGGATTATCTCAAAGACATTAATTCAATCGCAAAATGAATAAAAAGCGTCTTAATTAAATAGAATTTTCTGTTTTTTCGTCTTACATGTCGTACGTGACTATTTTTGCAGATCACTCAAGTCTACATGCTTACGTATGATACTCTGGTCTAAGAAAATGAAATTAAGATATCCTTGTTCTTTTGACAAGAATAAGAACCGAGGCTCGGATATAAGAAGTACCAGCAAGAAGAGCAAACACAAAGAAAGCAGGTTGTGCATATGAGGAAGAAATACGTGAACTCTGGATTTTTGCCTCGGGATCTGGAATGTCCGGTGTTCTCCGTTTGTGTGCCTGACCTAAAACGGATATACATTCTTACCCGAGAGGTGGAGTGAGAATAGTAGCTCAACAGGATATAGTAGGAGCAGTTGCTCAAAGTTTACAGTTGGCTTTCTTTGTGATATCGGCACTAGCCGCAAACGATGTTCCTCACGTCCCTTATGCTCTTTTTTCCTCCCTTTTTCCTCCCTTTTTCCTCCCTTTTTCCTCCCTTTTTCCTCCCTTTTTCCTCCCTTTTTCCTCCCTTATTCCTCCCTTTTTCCTCCCTTTTTCCTCCCTTTTTCCTCCCTTTTTGGCAAAGTCCAGCAAGGGCGGCGAGAGAGGGAGAGAGCAAGAACGGATGAGAAACCTACCCGTACATCTTTCGTTGGTTACTTGCTCACCGAATGAATGAAGAAAGGAAGGAAAGCCATGGAGGAGGGAAAACGAAATTAAAACGTCGGACGAAGTTTCCCTCGCCGTGGAGCCGGGATCTTTCTTTCGTTCGCTTCTCTTCTTCTTCCGTTTCTTCTTCTTGTCCCTCCTTAGTGTCGACTGCAGCCGTTGCTCTTTTGCGCTGGTGAAACCTGCCCCTTGGCGAAAAAGGACTCGACCTCACTTTTTTACACGTTGCAGCAGCATTATTACAGCTTTGACGAGAGGACGTGTAGGAGGAATATAAAAGAGTTGATGATAGGAAACGAAACGAAATAACTCGTGAATTCTCACTGTGCGTTTATTGAAACGTAAAGGTGGTTTTTTTCGTGCATAGGCGGAGGCACTAGAGTTAATCGTCCGAGAGTAAACGTAAGGATGATATTCAAACTCTTTTATTTCGTAGCTAATTACTCAACGAATGCAAATGCCTCTCGAATTTACAATATAATACTGTATATAGGAGAGAGCTTAAATTTAAATGACTTAATATTTGAAGAATGACGAATCACGTCACTTGTATTCTATATTAAATATTTACTAGTTTAAGCACGATTTTAGCTTACGTATCTATACCCCAGTGCTTACTAGATATTGAAAATAGATATCGATCAATGCTGGTATTTGGATATTTTCAATACTCCGTACTTTTTAATGGATCGAGTAATTGGAATTTTTACCTAATATTTAATTTTCATTTTACCTTATTTAGAAAATGTTTTTCTTGTTATTATAACAGTTACTTATAAATATATCCGCAGTATATAGAACTACAAGTTTTAAACCAATTTTAATCGAATAAATTTTAACATAAAAATTAACATGTCAATGTCCTTTTATAGATAATTTAACCCCCACGTTTTCTTCAGTTAATGATAGTATTGTAAAACAAATAGAACATTTTATTAGTAAAAATGATTCTGCGATAGGTAACGTTAATTATTACGTTTTAAATTCACGAAATGTTTAAGAAAGCAACCAAGTAAAGTACAAAACAATTACCACTGCTGCTGCTGCTGCTGCTGCTGCTGCTGCTGCTTCTACATTAACATTTCACCACTACTGATATTATTATTAATAATAATAATAACAACAATAATAATAACACGCCACCGTTCTCGATGTCTACATCGTTATTGTCGTTGTTGTTGCTATCATTATTATTATTATCATTATTATTGCCATTATTCTCATCATTATCTTTGTAACCAGCTCGTTTGAAATACATTATACAGTTAAATGATAGAACGTGACGTTAAAGTAGAATGAGGCGAAGAGCGCGTACTTCGGCATTCGCTAAAATATGTAATAAATCAAAGAATTTTTCTCACCCTTATCGAAAAGAAATATTTTTTTCATTTTGCAGATACCAAACCACCTGATGTGGCTTTGCTTTTTCTACCTGTCTTTTCACTCGTACCTCAATCTAATGGGAGAGATGCTGCATTTTGCTGATCGGAATTTCTATTGCGACTGGTGGAACGCTAATAACATCGACACCTTCTGGAGGACGTGGAACATGCCGGTACATCGTTGGGCCGTAAGGTGAGTTCACATCGTATAATAATACAAGAATACAAGAATACTTTCATCTATTATATTGAACTGTGTTGGAGGATTATAAACATAGCGATTAAAATAAATCTCTTCTGACCAACTGCTGTAAAAAGGTCTAAAAAGTGTTTTACTGAATATTATCAAAGACATTGAAAAATGTTGATATTCTCTGTGTAAAAAAAACTTGGTGCTTTGACTGCAAAATATACGCCTTTTTACGCGAACTTTTATGCAGACAAATTTTACTCGTGGACAGAGCGAACATATTTACACGCATAAGCAATTATTAATTCTTCAACAGAAATTGAAAATGTCAAGAAATGTAGCTTCTTGTGACAACTATAATAACGCACACGCATTAATCAGATGTTTATTTTAATTAGTTACACAATTATTTTCGAATCCCATAAAACTCATCTTTTCTAACAAAACGTGAATGCTCGTGGTGTTTTTTTTTTTTTTTTTTTTTTTTTAATAAGCTTTTCAACGTTCGAAACAATAAGAGCTTACTTTTCGACGAGTTGCATCAAAGAATATTTTTCTATTTATCTCGAGAGGTTCACATTTTTCCCTCCAACTAGTCCGCCTCGAATTATCACATTAAAAGAAAAATCAATATTCTAAAAGAAACGTTTCTCTATTTTCACCATCAGAATACCTCCAGAAAAATATTATTTCATACGTTATCGGTATTTAACGAAACTACGCATATATTCGATAACGCAGCATCCATCAATGAAGATGAAGTATAGAAGTATAGAAAGATATTGCTCGAGGGCTCATCAATGACATTTTTATGATGCATCTTAATGACGAATAACTTCAATATGTAGAAGCGTTTAATGTTTACTTTATGAGTTCTAAAATATATATTTATTCAAATTACACTGTAATAGGATTAGTTGCAATGGTTTTTACCGACGACATTCAATGTCGACGATGAAATGAAAAATCATCATTCTCGAAATATTATTGCGGACGACGTGCGCTCCGCACTTATACAGATCGGAATTTAGCGAAACCACAGCGAAACATACGTGGACAAAAAGAGAGAAAAGTGCGATTGTGCGATTCGCACTTATAGAAATGTTGGTCTGGTGGGGGCGTCGTTCGATCCAGACGTAGTCAAGTCTCCTGGGACGTTGTGTGATCTAGACTTCGAAAGCATGCAAGAATAGCGATCGCATTTCTTCCTTCCTTAACAAATAAAGATAAATCGTAGGTCAGTTTCAGATTTTATAAGTTATCGCACGAAGCGAGCAAAGTAACTTTCATTTATTTTTTAATTAGTCAATTGTTCTTATTCGTTCATGGTATATGGTAAATATTTCTCTATATTTATTACATACTTATATAGTTTTTGGAGCATAACATCCTCTTTTGAATCCGTGTATTTAACATTTACAAAATTTTTCAAGGAGATATTTGAGCTAAGGAACATTACTAAGGAAGTTTCTTATTCTTGATCTCGCATTCGAATCGGTAAGCTTCGCTATTTTCGAAGAAATATACTTACGTGTTTTCGATATAATGCACGTTCAAATAATATGGCAAAATTACAATTTCCGATCAAATTGCAAGAGAAAATTTTATATTTTAATACGTAATTAGACGAAGAGTGGAAAATTTTTCTACGGAGCGATAAAAATCTTAAATCAATATGCATTGTTAGCATCCGTAGTAGATTATTGGTAAAATGGTAAATGTGACGATTGTGTATTACGATTTTGAAAAGAAAGTCGAGAAAGAAATAAAAAGGAGATATCGGTAGTGATATTCAGCGGTTTTAAGAAAATTGGAAAAGCGATGGGAAATTGTCTCACGACTCATTGTCACTAAGAACGTTACAAGAGAGACGTATTTTAAAAGCGATAATCGTACATTCCAAAGAAAAATACAAATTTTCTATTAATCTCCATTGATATTGTAGAAAAACAGCAATTAAATAATAAAAACTGAATGTTGTATAGGTGCATAATTTTGGACAATTGATCAGTAGGACGCGTGGCATAAAATTCTTCAAGCAGCATAAAATGCATGTTCATATTTCGTACAGATTTTATAGAGTTTTAAAATACAGTTTCTTCAATGAAATAAACTTACAAGTTCCGAGTTATTAGCTTTCAAAATTTTCTACATTTAATTACTTTCGTTTCAGTGCTTTATAAATCTAAGTTTTTATTTTGTAAAATTGAATTTTTCTTGCAATAATAATGTAAGAAAAAAAGAAAAGGATAATATTGAAAATGAGAGTGTTTTAAATTACGTGAATTTTTATTTTATTTATGATGAAATTTAATTCAACATTAGTCTTATATTCGGTATTCTATTGAAAAAATAGGACCGTGATAAAAATATTATCATTGTATATCCTAAACTGTAACTTCTCTCAAGAAATAAATTATAATTTTAATATGAAATTACATCGTAACAATTTTTCATGAAAGAGAAAGAGACAAATATTAAAGGAAAAGCTTGTACTTGTGATATAATAATGTTCCTCAAACTGTGTTAATTCGGTAATAGAGGTAAATAAAATTAAAGTTAATTAACACAAAAATAAGAAGTACGAAAATTATATAAAACAATGCTTCCTTGTTAATTAAAAGTACTTGTTAATGCTACATATTTAATCTTAATATACGCTTTCATTCTTCAGATGTTAATAAAAAGTTGTTCTGCAAAATGCCGGTATACGTATTCATATTCTTATTCCACTAAAATAAAAACTTTCAAAGCGTAATGAAAAGAACTTTAAGTGTACTATATGACGACAAATAATTTAGTTTTCAATCGCGTGTTCAGCTGTTCAATTAAACCATTATTAATGAACAAATGACGAGCGAAGAGAAAGTCTAGCGAGAGTGAAAGAGAAAAAGTAACAAATACTTAGATATCAACCCCCTATATTATCCAGTCAGTGGATCGCTTCATAAAAGGCGTTGAATATTGCATTATTATTTCGTGAATTATTTCGTTAAATAGTTAAATGATAATGGGTTAAATTGCTGAGTGTTTAACCCTCAAGAAGTACAAAAAATAACGTCACATGTTATGTCGTATTATGTTTTATTTTGCGTTTAAAATTTCGTAAAAAGTTATAAAGAGTACTGTTAATGCTACTATAAATATTGTGAAATTCAATTAAAGTAATCTTACAACGTATTTTACTGAACAAAGTATTGAAATATTCAGTATTAAAAATATATTGATATTGCTTTTTGATAATTCTAATATTAAGAGGTAATCTAAGGAAACGCCAATATCTTTTACTTATAATTTATAATTAAAGCTCTTTCAATGCACATGAAAAAGTCAGTAAAGTTACTTAGATAAGAATGGGACATAAAAATGTGCATAGTAAAATTTTTATATCGAGGATATTTATATTATCGTTAGGTGTGTGTACTGAATTACAAAATTTAGGGAGAATATTAGATTAGCAGACGGAATAACGAACGAAAAAGTTTTATCAATTGATCGAGTTACTTAGAAACTGTGTGTCGTATGCGTAGCATAGCATATTATCGTTAAATTTAATTTGGTTTGTAAATTATTTGATTTCTTACGCTTAAATTATATTTGCATTGAACTAATGTGTTTCTAAGTTGTCACTTTGTTAATGTGCAATTTTACACAAACTCAGATCCCATACAGAATGATTACAATAATAATACAATAATAATAGTCTACCGGTCAATTATTTTCAATAAAACTAAAACAGGTTTTTGTCTCGCTAAAAATAAAAGAATAAAAATAAAGAGTATCTCATGTAAGATTTATTGAAGAGGATCTATACCGAAGATTCTTTATAGCCATTAAGGAAAGACTTTGCTACCAACCGCGTTTCACTTTAAGGAAACCGAATTTCAGTTTGAATGACGTAAGCGATATTATTGTATAAAAAAGCATATCCAAATTAGACAAAGTTGCAAATATTCTTCTTGAATATGCCTCTTCCTATGTACTCTCTGAAATCGGAGATGTGCCTTATATTTCACGCAATTTAAGGAAGAAGCGAATACCTAAGTAAATACATTGAAAAAATGTCTAATAAATTATGTGCAAGTTGGATACTTTGAATTCTCGTCGCAGGAATCTGCAAAGCATGGATCATTTAATGAAAAACGTGTGTTTGAAAGAGAAAAGCGCGAACTAACCCGTTGAAAAGAAAATAAGAGAAATGTGTTTGAATGTGGTAGATATGATGCGCCTTAATGAAATAAAAGAAATACATTTGAATCGAGGCAGCGTGAGCTGACCTGATTAAACAGGTCGCTCATGCGAAACCTCAATGACGAGATAAGAAAGAGACGAAAAGTCGGACGAAGAAAAAATGAAAATTAAGACTCCGTCCTTTCTGGTTCAGGGAATGCAAGTTAAGCGCCAGCGAACTCGTATAAACAAATCAAATATCTTGTTGTACACGTATGCAATAAAGTAAATAATCTTACATGCGGCGATATTGTTAAAACATTTAAAATCTTATTTTGCGAGGTCGCTCATATTTCTGTACATTTGCCAGGGAAAATGTCGATGAATGTATATATGAAAATTATATTTAAGTTCTCACGGAGAAATTCAAAATCTCTTGCTCTTAAGCAGTTGGTTGTCCTTTTTCTAGCCTTTGAAAGCTACCGAAATTGTGTCTCGATAGAATGTCCGCACATACTCGTAATAACTATAGCTATTAGTTGTACAAATTGCGCGGCACTCGGAGAAAAATTTACAGCATCGGTACATTGCAAAATGGCGTCGTCGTTAGGGCCGTTGTTTTTCAAACCTTTGAATGGTGACATTCAAATATGAAAAGAAGGGGAAAACCTGCGTTGAAGGAGGTTGAATGCCATCTCTCATAATTGTTCGCTGGAAACAGTCTAAGCGATCGTTTTTTAAGAAAATTCGAAAACATACGTGCTGCACAAATTTATTTATTATAAACACAAACATACGAAAAACCGCGTTTATTAAATTTTCGGTTTAGCATTTTGTATCCTTCACGCGGTGTAAAATGTATTGCACATATTTCATTACTAATATTTAGTCGTGACTCGTCGTGACGAGTCTGAACATTTCGCCAAACGCTGGAGATTATCAATATTTAATTATCAAGTCTTGCTCAAGATTTCTATAATTTAAAAGGAAGAAAAGCGATAAATATATTAAATTCAATTGTCGATAAAAATACACAAGTTATAAGAAAATGGTAAATACTTAGAAATATTGTCCTTGATAAGAGTGAGCGTGCTTTTTTAATTTTACAGAATTTTGGCCTGAATAACTCGTCGGTACTTACGTATTCTCGGAAAATGTAATTAAATTACCGATGCGATTACCGATGCGATTACCGATGTAAATTACTGACCAAGCGAAAGTCCCTTTATTTAGTAACGTCAAACATTACACGATCTATCGTTGGCATCAAAATTTTATGGAATTCGTTGATTGAATCAATACAAAATAATTGCTTAAAGAAATTTCAAAGTATCTGAGTAGTATCAGATCAGCTGAGTACGTAAGTGACAATATTAAAGATTAAACGAGTTGAAAGAATTATTAGAAAGGAAAAAGGGCGAAGGAACCGTTATGCAGCAAACGTAACCAATTTTGGCATATTATTCTTACACAAGTAGACTGTTCATTTACGTGCGAGATTTATCTCGCGGACGAGACATGAATTTTTTGTAATTTCTCCCTCCCTCCATCTGTGTATTTCGCTGTACAGAAGACGCTCCCTTCTCATATACGTACACTTTTTCCTTGCGCGTTCGCGCGATCAAGCATCACTCGTATCTCTCGCCTGCTTACTTATGCGACAAGAAGGGGGAAAAAATTTTGAGATTGGCATGCAGCCATGGCTCACAGCATAAGGGATGCGAAACGGAAAAAAAGAGCTATTGCCACTGCTGCATATACTTTCGTCGTTGCATTAAAAGCCGTAATAACGAGTACCAGAGGGAGTGCCATCGTTTCAAGTTCGTAATTGAAAAAAAAAGCGATACGCATCTTTCCCCGCGTTTATCCCGACGACATTTCACTTAAGACTTGTTATCCCATGTAGGAATCGGCACGCGAAACTCTAGTATAATATATGTATTTATGCTAGCTTTGAAGTTACGTTATAATTGCCGCGATGACAGAAAATTGTTGTCGCTCATTTTTCTTTGAAACACGTTTCTACACAAATTTCACAAAATGATCATTAGTTTCATTTCTTAAAGTTAAAATGATATACGACAATTTTTCTGACTATTGTTCCTATTTCTTTAGGCATTGATTTTTGTGCAATAAGAATGCAGGAATATTTTATTATAAAGGCATATATTGAAAATCTGAAAAGAAAGTATCAGTGTTTATTTTCATGACGTTTTCATCCAAGTTTTACGTATTGTAAAATGAGACATTAGTTAAGAAACTGTTTTAAAATGAGAAATTTACGATTGTGAATTTAATTAAATGTGATGTATCGGATCCCGTGGAAATGCATTTTTTATTACAAATTTTTTAATACAAATATTACTAAATGCCACCCAAATAGTTTTCACCGGTAATGAATATTCATGATATCTTCTGTCCTTTACATTTTAGAAACAGTAATAACATTATGAACAGTCTTTATTCACACCTTGTATTAAAGATGAAAGTAAAATTTTTATAAATTCCAATTTATTGTCAGTAATATGAGAACGAACGAATAATATTTCCTTGGGACATGTATGACTAAATCATACGCGCACTTGTAATTTCTTTTAAGCTCTATGCACAAGGGAGACTGTGACAGAAAACAACTAGGGAAATTTAAAGACCGAGACTTGAAATTACCGACCTACATTCAAATAGACGTGTTTCGCGCACGTGTTTAGAATTTTTAATTATGAGTTCGAATGCATTAGTAACAGGAATTTGCTTACACGTGTGAAAAGTAGTAAAATATTTATTGGTCGAAAGAATTTTCTTTTAAATATAGAAATTGTGTTTCCTTTACAATACTTCCTCATTTATCGCAAAATATTCTTTTCGATAAAATTTTCCTAGAATAAAATATTGTAAAATTATCTACGTGTTTCATGTTTAGAATTTTTATTCTAGCAATATTTGGAAAGAAAAATAACTTATGTTTCGATTCACAATTATATGTACATATAGTACATTATATATTTTTTTATATATATACATATATATACATATATATACATATATATATATATAGAGAGAGAGAGAGAGAGAGAGAGAGAGAGAGAGTGTGTGTGTGTGAGAGAGAGAGAGACAGACAGAGAGCGTTAGAATATAATTAGACGGAAAATAATGTAATTAATAGTTTCTCGACATTTCGTACTCGGAGATAAGTGAAGGACCCAATAACTCAGTTCAAATTTAAGTCAGAATTAAATTACTTGACGTTGTAATGCTTAGAACTCGAGCTTTGATAGTTCGACAACTGCTTGGAACTTCAAGTCAATAGGAAAATAAGATAAAAAAGTTCAATAAAAAAAGCTCATAAGAAGGTTTAAAAATACAAACATGATAATTTTTATTTCTATATGATAGCTTAATTGTTATTCACGTGGACTGCATACTTTGTCATAAACAAATACTCCGTCTAATGAAAAAATTTATTTCTCTAAATTAATTATTATAAACACTATAATTCGAAAGAGTTATTTTGAATTTCTGTTGAAAGAAATTATTATAAAATTTCTTTGTTGATTGCGATAATAACAATGGTAAAATTGCCGTTAAGACGAGCATAATTAACTCTTAAGGCCAAAAATAAATTTTACAGGCACTTGTACATACCAGTAGTTGAGATGGGCTACAGCAAAAATTCAGCAAGCATTACAGTCTTCTTTATCAGCGCTTTCTTCCATGAGTATCTTGTTAGCGTACCGCTAAAGACCTTCAAGATTTGGGCGTTCATGGGCATGATGGGCCAGGTATGCAAGAAGAATGACCCTTTTTCCTACATAGTTTGCAATTTCATAAATCATCGAATACGCTCTTGACTAGGCATTCATTTATTCATAAATAATAATTTTTATTTTATAACCGATTTTATTTAACTGAGTTTAATTGAATTTCTTATTAGTCGTTGCTTCATCGATGAGACTGTCGTATTATTTAGCCTATAATTTCAAACAAAATGTAATCAATAATTAAAATACATGTCCAGTCATTTCTCGTTATAACTCTGCTTTCAGAATTTTAATTCATTTAGTAACATAAAATCGTAAACAAATATCTGGTG
This sequence comes from Wiebesia pumilae, assembly GCA_018907045.1. Classification (NCBI taxonomy): domain Eukaryota; kingdom Metazoa; phylum Arthropoda; class Insecta; order Hymenoptera; family Agaonidae; genus Wiebesia; species Wiebesia pumilae. The sequence continues at coordinate 1,564,283 of JACCHZ010000142.1, read as the reverse complement.
AAATTCGCTAATGTTTCAAGTTCAGAGAGAAAAAATCTATGTTACATAAATTCTCATGCGATGAATGAAAAACAAATGAAAAGCAAATGAAAAGCAAATGAAAAGCAAATGAAAAACAAATGAAAAACAAATGAAAAACAAATGAAAAACAAATGAAAAATAAACGAAAAAAAAAAAAAATGATAAATAATATAAGAAGTGCAATAAGTGAACTTACCTATGAAATGAATTCAACGATCGACACCTAATCAAAAATGATGGAAAACTAGAGACATAACTGTATTTTCATCCCTGAGTAATAGCTTCAGTATGTTCACGTTCAATTTAACTACCGCATTGACACGGTCTACTCATTAAAATACGTGCGCTCTCCAATGCACTCATCGGTGATTGGACAATCGAATACGAGCATAATGTAATCCACTGATCAGAGAAACTCGTATATACAAGCAATATTTACAATTTATTTCATTACCATAATGTTCGATATTTTATGAAAATAGTGATTCTCGTTGCCATAGCCATTGCTTGAGCTACGAGCAAGAGGTTATGCATTTGTAATTATTAGGCATGATCCAACAATTAAAGCTCACATACATTTGAAATCTTTTTATTTGCACAAGTAACTCATACGTAATGATAAAAGATTAAATGCACGCCATAAGAGTACGCACAAAGAGAGCGACGATATGCTTGTATCCTTGTCGGAATGCCAATTCTCCATGTAGAATGCAACGAATCGATTAAAAGAACCGTTGATCTCTAGATAGATTATGACGTAAAGAAGGTGGAATAAAATGAATGATAATGTTAAGAAAAAAGAAAAACTGTATTTGTACATTCTCCATTGACAGATTCCTTTATCGGTGCTGAGCAAATACGTAGAGAAGCAGTGGGGCGCCAGGTGGGGCAACATCGTCGTCTGGGCCAGTCTCATTATCGGACAGCCTCTTTGCATCATGATGTACTATCACGACTACGTGGTCACCCACTTTGGCGAAACTCTCCTCGAGGATTACTCCGTCGTCTAGTGGAAAGAGCCTAAAGAACGAGAAGAAAGAAAAAACGAAAAGGAAGCGAAGAGGAAGCGAATAAGACGACTGGCGCCGCTCTTTTCGCGAGTGTCGTCGTCGTCGTCGTCATCAGCAGCCGAGCGTCTTATTTTGCCCGCCTTTTCTCGCGCCGACCGCGACGCACTGGTTGCTTTTCATTTTCGGAAAATCGAATCGCACACTCAGAGAAAGGAATCGCCTTACTCGCGTCGTCTTCGCCGCGTCTGTTGTTTTGTCCTTTTTCTTCGTCATCTTTTCTTTATGTACGCCTGGGTGTGAGCGCCGGCAGGTGCACCGCCAGCAAAGCAAAATTCCATTTCAAATGTAATAGCCCACGAGTAAATGACTGGCGCCTTAAATCACCTTTGCTTTTTTTAAATTCTCTATTACTCATGTGATGACTGCACTTTTCTATCCATCCGTTAACTTTCGACAAAAATGTAACAAAAATTAGGGGGACATTCTTCGCAATTCGTACACATGCTGTTGTGGTTGCACTTTGCTTTAATCGCTGCATCTTCAGCGTCGAATACTCATGGACAAGCAATAAACTCCTGGAATATTCTCGAATTTCTACAATTTCCGGGGTACCGCACTTCTGAATTCAAATTTTACCCGCTATTACGTCAGCCATTTTCGTTCGATTCACGAGCAATTAACGACGAGAAAGCACGCAAATTTATAAATACAAAAAAAAAATCAAAAAAAAAAAAAAAAAGATTTTTGTAAGCACACTTTGTGTACTGCGTCTAGTGCCTTGCCGTTTTTCGTCCAATCTCGTATCACGAGTGATAAAACAGAGCCGACGAGATTTGTAAATATACGCAATACGTGTCTACGAGATGGAGCGAAAGACAAAATGCGATGGCGAGTGTTTTCCGTTAGAAATTAAGAGACTTGAGATCACCGACACGATGGAGTTACCAAAACACGTATTTTAATACTTTGTACGCTTATCAGAGAAGAGTTTTATGTATTTCAAATATATCTATTACTGTCAGCTACTTAATAAAACTAATTTTAATGATTGCTTTCACAAAGGACATTTTTTATAATTTTTCAAAGAAGTGCGACACTGAACAAGGAACGAGACAAGGGAGAATATACGCTGTTATTCGTAATAAATTTTCTATTTTATATATACAAGTCAAGCATGAGAAATGCAAAGTGTATCGCGCCCGGATTCCACGGATACGCTTGCTTCGGTTGGAAATTGCCAGGAAAACACACTTTACCATATCCGTGTGTAGCGTATCATAGGTAATAAGGAGTGAGTAGAGGGAAAAAGAACGAGTGGGAGAGAAGAAAAAAGTCCGCGAAAAAGTTTATTTTGTTACCGAGTACCTAAGAAACTTAAATAAATTTAGATCTTACTGATATATACACACACACACGTATATATGTAATAAGATATATATCTTATTATGCAATAACGAAACAACTTCTCATTTCTCCTCGTCAAAGTACACGTACATCTTGTAGACCTGAATCTAGGACTAAAATAAATGCTTTTTCTTATTATATACTTTGTAGTTTTACAGCAAAGTTGTTTCGCTCGTTGAGCATAAAGTTTATGACATCAAGCCGTAACGTTGCCATAGATATGACAAGTAAAAGAAAGATTTTAGTTGCAGAAATAAATGCATTTGTCATAATAATCGAGAAGCAATGCTTCTGGCAACAGTTACAAAGCATAATTTTTAAAATTTCCAGTTATACTGGCATTTCCTTTTATTAAAAGTTCTTCTTTTATTTTAGCAAGTATAAAATTCGAATGACTATAGATATTGGTTTTTATTGCAATAAAGGTTCTTACACTCGTAATCAATTTTATTTTTGACGAGTTTATCAATCTCTCTACGTAATAACTTGAAATATAAAAGTCTTGATTATGCTGATAATAATTATTGATATATCGTGTACGATCTGAACACTTGTTAAACTACAGTAAAGTACGTGTATACGTCGATTCAAAGACATTATGCAGAAATCGTACACTTGGATTTGTGTGCTCTACGAGCGAGGGTTTTTAAAAATATTCTCATATAATAAATTTCATAATATTTAATCTTTAAATCTTGTCATTTAAGGAAGCGAGCCAAGCAGAGTATATTTTTAAAATTATATTTTCTAATTTGTCGTAGTCAGTCAATAAGTGCTGGGAAAGCAAATAATCTTACCGAACAAATGAGTTTTATGAAATGTACATAAGTTCTACACTTATTGCCCGTGTCGTTTCAAATTAACTTCAATCATCTTTGTGCACTGTTGATCAGAACTTGCTACAACGCATAAATAATCTAATGCAATATCTATTTTCAAGAATTCGCAAATTACGAATAAAGATCAATGTTTGCAATAAAATATACAGCCTGAAATATAGATTGTCATTCAGTTTTTAAAAACTACCGAAATATTTGCAAGTCTTAGTTATCGATCTTTTAACGTAAAGGATCAATTGAAAATACTTACCTGTGAATATAAATTTCTTTAAACTGTAGTCTTTACGTAGCCTTAGCTTTGAGGAATTTCCGAGGATGCAATAAAATAATCCTCGTAATTTATTAGCACTTAACGAGTAGTAGTTTCTGCCAGTTTCACGCAATAAGCAAGAAAAATATTATCACAAATTATTCACTGCCTTAAAGTTGAATTTTTCTAAAATATTTGATATTTTGTAAAAATTGTGATATTTTGTTTATTCAAAGATGTACATATTAAATTTCTTAAATTATTCATTAAACACGGCAACTGAAAACTTTTCTGTAAATACACGCTCAAAAGTATTTAAATGACTGTGCCAGTAATAATGAGCACTAGTGCAAAAGCAAAGTAATGAAAACGACCGTTCCACTATATATTATTCTGCATTTAATACGCACTTAAAACTTCAATTGAAAATGGTGAACACAGAAAGCTTCGATATATTATAAAGTATGGTGCTTGCGATCCATTTTTCCACCGTTTATTTAAAATAAAAAATAAGTTCAAATTTCCGATAATACGCTCGAAATCTGAGAGCAGTATTTGTTTAAATACTGGAAATAAAAGTATAGAAAAGTTCACACAAGCAAGGACAATGAGATTTCTTTAACAAGAGAGAAAGAAAGTAAGCATAAATTATTGAAAAATAAGCCTCTTTGTAATTACCGCGTAGTAATATTCCTCGTATTAATAATTTTTTCACAGTCTCTGGCGATGTATGTAACAACGTACGGAACAACGCACGGAACAACGCACGGAACAACGCACGGAACAACGCACGGAACAACGCACGGAACAACGTACGGAACAACGTACGGAACAACGTACAGAGTTTCGAATTATGAAATGTACAGCCTGCTATTAAGAAAAGAACTCGTATGCATTGCTGTCGTCTTTATCCAACACTCGTATTTATATTCTCAGTAATAGATGTTTCGATGTTTCGTTGCTCATTTGTCTGTTTATTTCCTTACTCGGTTAATGCCTAAAATAGCCCGTTTCATTTTTCTTCAAGGTCTTACGACGTTATCGTCGTAGATGTAAACGAGGAGGGTCTTTCCACCTAAGCTCTGAGCGAGAAACCCTGGATGATTAAAGTAACAAAGTATTACAGACATTTATTTCATCTACGTGGACACATTCTTGCTTTTTAAAACTAATTTTTTAGTACTCAAAAATTCTTGGGTTCGCAGAAATGTATTTGATAACATTTGTGGCCGCGATATACTTGGGGATTCCTTACTTTTTCGTGCGTGCCCCTATTCATGTTTGTGTGTGTATACGAATGTGTTATACAGTTATTCTCATTTACGTATTCAGCGATAACGTCGTAAGAGCTCCACTAAAAGAAAAATTAAATCGTTTAATATTTCTACGTAGACGAGCACGCGCGCACACGTGCGCGTGCACACACGCATACATATTCTTTTTTGGAAATTCGGAAATATGTAATTCATAGGAACGGCTTTGTCAAATATTTAATTCACTTTTACATTATTGACGTTACAATATTTGTATTGGACGGAATTGATCATTTTACAATACAGCTTTTATTATATATCGTTGTGTCAATTCAGGGTTATTTAATTATAAAAAATGACGATAAAAATTCATCCTATCGATAAAATAAAGCTTTATTCATTCTATTCAACGACGTTACGTATGCGCGCCTAATCAATTCCAAACTCAGATACTCTCTTCTTTCGCAAAAAGAAGCTTCTCGCTCACTTTCTGACGATCCTACCTCCTAATTTCTTATTTTCTTCTTCTTTGAATTCCCTATATAATATTTTATAATGATATTTTATTAATGAATCGGAAATTTGAAATAAAAAAGCAACGTTTCAATAAATTTAGGATATTAAAAAAAAAAAATTTAATAAACCGTAGCATAGTATCGCAACAATTTTCCCTGTAATTAACGAAGCCTTGTTTTACGACTTACACCAGTTCAGCAATTGTATAAGTAAATGCGTTTAAGCGAATAAAGCTTCAGAATTTTTGATTTTGCAATACCGTAACTTACTTTACTATTTACAAGGGAAGTGCAGCTATTAATGAAATATTCCTTCAAGTCATTTTATGTAATGTGAAAATAAAATTGTTTCCGAGTGAAACTGTAGATTCAAAGACAAATGCTCTCATAAAAATTCCCATCGACAGATGTAGGAGAAGAATGTAATAGAAATTTTAAGAATCCTGTGATTATTTTAAATAACGTACAAAATTACCTTTATAATGAAAGAGTCATAAAAACTGACTTCGTATTACATTATAATTTTAAATTTCCTTTATCATTGGACAGAGTTTCAAAAACTTTTTAATTAAAATCAATAGCTTGATGATTAAATTACAGCTGCCCCTTTAACGTTACTTATGATCGAGTTAGCATTAGCTGTTACTTCGTCCGAATGACACAATTAGTAAAAGTTACAGAGATCAACTACGTTACAATGCTTTCATTTCAATAAATCATTGGACATTATTACTTTCATGCTAAAGTTTCATTAAAAGATTCCAGTACTTAAATGCATTAGAAAAAATTAAATATATTATTGAAAGAGTATTGGCTACTACATGGCCAATATTGAACAGCTACCTCTCATAAGCATATTACGAAGTAAAAATAATCCCGGCGAACCTCATTACGTTGGATAAGAAAAGCTTTTTACAATATTTAACCCTTTCATTTTTACGTGATTTGTCTTTTTTACGTATAATTTATGCCCGGGATATTCATCAATTTCCGAAATTGTTAAAATACCTTAGTGCGTTTGAAAATTTCACAATGGATTATTTATCCGTTTAACAAGCCTTAAGTTATGCATAAAATTCTTACGATAACAATATATATCACTACTGCATCGTTTCTATCGACGCAGAAAAATATTGACAATGTATTTTGTATAATTCTTTTAGAAACCGAAAGGTTGATGGATAATTCTTGTCGAGCCTCCATTCATCAGTATTATTATTTTGCAAAAGTTTAACTCGTTTTGCTTAGAATATTTCGAATAGCGGTGTAACTGGCACAACCCAAAATCGATAAAAGATGTATTCCTAACTATTAAGCAAATCGGAAACTCAGCCCTCGGTGCATCGCCGTCATCGAAAAAGTTTCAATTGTTATCGAACTTTTGTCATAGAACAACCTTACTTTTATCTTTTGTTTTGGAATGCATTACAAGTGACGCACGTTTCATACTTGAAACATTTACGTAAATCTTTGTGAAAAACGAGGATTTTGAAAGGCCGAAACATCTCAAGCAGTCGTTATAAAAATTCAGCCAGTAAATACTTGGATGTAAATACGCGGATAAGCAATCAACGAGTAAAAAATACAAACTATTTGCCAAACAAAACTGAAGAACAAAACTGGCCTAGAACTTACGCAACGAAATAACAAAACAGGAGCCAAAGCTCTTAAGCCGAAGCTTTTTTTACTCAAGAATGCGACAGGCGTAAGCTAAACTTAAAAAGAGGAAAGCTCGAATATTCCTCGTAAAAGCATTTAATCCGATATCCATATTTATATTCCAAAATGGCGTAACCGAGTCAAGAAATCGTAATAGCCGAAGAGCGTGTAAAACATGACTCAAATGCCAAAGGAAATCTATCGATCGAGACCGGAGGCACGAAATTTTTACCGATGAAACTTTTTCAAACTGCACAGTGTCATTGAAGGAACTTGGTCTAGTGCCTATCTACTTCCACTAATAGAGTCATTCGTGGAACTCTTAAGCACCTTGTAAAAGTGCACGATCGAGATTGCGGAGATTGCGGAGATTGCGGAGATTGCGGAGATTGCGGAGACTGCCTCCGAGAACAGAGATTCGACACACTTAATGTCGAAGGAAAGGACAGAAATCTATCGGAAAGCTTTACAACCATCTGCCAAATATATAGGTTTATTGAGAAAAATGAACATTCGATCTTACTAAAGGATATTATACGATAGCCGTGCGGAAGGACTCGAAGCGGGCGTTTACGTTTACCAAGTGGCAAGACCAATGTAGAATCGATCAATTGGATTGGCTGTTAAGGTCGCCCGGTACTAATCTCTTTGAAAATATTCGAGCGTGCATAAAGTAGTAGCTTCGTTTACTCGGAAGCAAATGTTTACTCGGAAACAGTTGCTCGATGGATTCCTCCGAATGCCCAACTCTCTCAATTCGGTGTAAAGTGCGCCTCGAAGGTGTCAGCCAGTTGGTGCCGAGTTCCATTATTAATTGCACTCGGCATTCGTCCGAGCGAATCCGAGCGGTCTCTTAGTTTTCGGCCCTTTTGCTTCCGAGGCCAGTAGCCGAGCGAAAGAATCGCGCTCGGCTACTACTTATCGAGGCCGCCGGAGATATCGAGAAAGAGCCTTGTCGTAGTTCGATCGCTCCCTGGAATGTCCAGACTCCTATGAAAAAACAGCCTCGTAAGCAGGCGCACTCTCTCGCTCCCGTGTACGCGCTCCCGTGTATTCGCGTCGAGTCAGAGGGGGCGAAAAGTGCGGCGGCGCTTGCGAGCCTCGAGGTGGTAGGGGTAGAGCGCAGGTCGCGAGAGAGAAACGCAACACGACAGCTATAAGGGCGGGTGCACCGCGACGTCTCTGCAGTGAGCGTCGAGACGCCTCCCACGGCCGACGTCACTCGTCGAGGGACGAATTCCACTCCTCGCGTCTCGCGACTCCTCGGTGTGCGTAAGTGCCCTTATCGGTTCCCCGTTAACGCCTCCGTTGTGTGCCAACGACGGCGAGTCCGACGTCTCGAAGGTGGACGATGGCTTGAGTCAGCGACGCGGTCAACCACCGTCGTCCTGACTCGAGGGAGGCCAAAAAAGTGGAGATTCCAAAGACTCATTGCAGACTCAACGCCAAACGGACTTCCCTCGGCAAGGCATTGGAATCGCAAGGTTGGTGGATGCGTTGTGTCCTAAGGGGAAAATGGGGGCGCGAGACAAGACTCCTCTCAGGTGCAGCAACCGACGTAGTCCGCTGCGAGGAGGAGCTTCTATCGTTCGTAGGCATGACTAGGGATCGCTCGAGCTCTCATTTAACCGATAAACAGGAGTGAGTGAAGGCTAATGTCGCCTTACATTCATCCGTCGGTCTGATTTCTTCATCAGTTTTCTTCCTAGTATTCTAGAATCACCCCATCGAACAAAGTGCGAATGTCAAGTGATGGATAGTTTGGCGTTTGGGTCAACGGAGAGCGTGATTAATCTCGAAACTTATCTTGGCAAGTAAGGTTGAAGGCAGAGGACGAATAACTGTGCATGGGAATGAGATAATAACGTGACATTTATTTCTAAACTACTTTCGTTGAAATAGATTAATTTTCTGTCGTGTCGAAATCACGTCTCTATTCGGTGATTGTTTTCGAAAATTAAACGCAGGCCGTAAATGTAAGATAAATTAAATATTTCTTTGAATATTTCTTTGAATTAAGGCTCACCCGAACGCCTTGTGCGCGTTTAAGTTACACTGGTTAAGCGGCTACCGTGAGTCCGATCGTTGTACCAGTGCTTATTTCGATGAAAGATTTTGAAGAAAACCCGATTGTTATCCAACCGATCGATGAAACAAGCGTGACGCCATTTCGGCATTGACGAAATTGTAATATCAGGAAGTCGCACGTATTTGAAGAAGCCGAGCGATTCCATGAAAACGCACGGAACGCGTCATGCCCAAAACTTGGCGAAAGTCGGCGAAATTCGGCGAAATTCGGCGAAACTCAGCTGATTAGACGGTCTGGCGTACAAGATGACGTTCGTCTGCCCCTCCCCGCTACCCACGACAACACGGCGAACGCGTGCTTTTGCAAAATAATCCTCGCTTTTGTAAATGTAGGAGACAAGAGCTCACGCGGCTAATAAAGAGAAAGAAAGTAGAAAAGAGGAGGTAGAGCAAATGGATATCGCTCTCGTAAATCACCGGCATAACTATCCTACGAGCACATCCTTTACGCCGGTCCCTTCTTCTCTCTTTTTAGCGGAGCAGAGCAGGGAAAGCGGGTAGTAAAGAGAGGTCATTTTTCGCAAACGTCATTTACCAGCAATCGGGCGTATCATCGCGAGATTTTCAGATTAGAAGCACGTCATTTGGGCATGATGGCAGTACTCGTGCAAAAAGAACGTAAGAACGAGGACCGATTCACTTTGCCGGCAATCCCATTAACATGGGATTTTTCTCATTTTCCACTTTCCGTTAACACGCAAACTCCCAACCTTACAAATGTGTGCGGACTATGGAGGCCATTTATCGAGGAATGGTAATTTTCTAGATTACACTTATACTTTTAAAATAGAGAATACGCGCACGCGCACAGGCTCCATTGGGATGCCAATGGGAATCTGTCGAACGTCTGGAGAAAATTTATCATAGAGGTCTTTATGCGGTGTCGGATATAATGCTTGGATCGGAGGCTGTTGCGTATCCTCGGCGCGTATACCACCAAGGGAGAAAAAGGTCGTCGAAGGAGTCGGTAATTCTTAAAAACTCTCTACTCGTAGGGGTTATGATTTGGCGGGCGATGGTAAATGAATGTTGCTGAATGGTGCACGTGTATGCGACTAGTCGATAATTTAAAGATTTAATGACGCCATGCGGTAGGCGTTATCAAGCAGAATAGCCTTATCTGAAATAACAATGTAGAAAAAACGACGAGTAACTTTTAGTTGTCTTTATTGATACGTTTCATTTACTACTGCGGATATCGTGTGGTTCGTGTAAATGAAACTAGTCGTCAGAGTTACTCATGCAGTTCATTTCATAAAAAGACTAATGATATAAGATTACCGAGTATTGCAAGTATTACCAAAATATTTACATTGTGACTGTTACATGTGATTGAAAATCGTTTCATTAATTTCATTTTACGCATAATGTCTCGCACAAATAATTTTCTCCAATTTATTCGTTGGAATTATAATTGAAACGTTGATTTATTATGAATCCAGGGCATTGAATATGTATTTCACAGCAATCTGTTTTACCTTTCTATTACTGCACACGTATATTACATTGGCACAATCATGCAGCCTAAAGAACAGACTGAATCTGTACAAACAAATGTGATATTTCTAAGTTGTATGGGATTATAAAAGAAATTGCGAATAAATTTGCTTGAATGTAATGTAGCTCCTCCATTGTGTTAGTATTTGAGCGTATTGATGTATATCACGGTAAATTATAAGTGTTCCAAAGATACCACGCAGTCCACGTAATTTTATGAAATTAAGTAATGATCGATAGTTAATAAAAAGAGAAACGCATGATCCTCGAACCTGTAAAAAACTTTTAAGAATCTAACGAAATTTCGCGTAATAATGTGGAAAGGTTCGTTGTAATATTTCCAAAGTAGATACACAGGGGGCAAAGTAAAAAATATTTTACCACATTCAGAATACATTTACTTATATCATCACGCTGATACTTTGATCTTCAATCGAGCTTTACTACCCAGCTAGCTTATTGGTACGAAGAGACAATTTTTTAAAATTAAGGCTCTTTATTTTATTTAAAAAGTGGTATAAGCCTGGTGCATTTAACCGAAAGCTAAATGAGCTGCATGCCACGGCTATTTTGTACTTTCTGCTTCATATTTTCTATTCTAAAAAGATAACCAACTCAAGGTTCTATTCTCTTTTATCTCCAATAATACGAAAAAAATTAATTGCATTTTAATTTAAATATCAATTTCGTTTTATGCTTCGTAATAACCAGCGAAGCAAGGCTTTTCCCCGCGTACTTTACGACGAGCTATAAAATTACAAATTACAAATTACAAATTGTTCAAAATACACGAGTGGAACTAATTTACGAGGAATTCGATTCGGAGCAGAAATTACGAATGATTAACGTTGACGATGATCTGCTAGGTTTGCCAATACGTCGATCGAAAGTCATACCTTTTTAAGACAATAACGTGCCTCTATTGAATTAATGCTATTCGCATGAATCGTTCAATAAAAGGCGGTTTATTTCGTATTTGGGCATTTAACAATGAAAACATAATTGGAATTATGTACTGCTTGCTTCCCGTCATAATTATACGGAATCTACGTTAAATTATCTGGCACGAGGATAATGAACTTACTTCCAAGTAGTATATATAGCCATAAGTTTGTCTCGTTTGGAAAATTTTATAATCACGCACATCCTGCATTGGAATGCCATTGAAATGCCATTGAAGTGCCATTGAAATGCGATCTTGGTCTTTAAATTTGCTCGTTAAACTTCTCCTTCGAAGATGTGGGCAATTGTAAAATATCAAGTCGTTTTCACATTTCATCGAACCGATAAACTGGCGGATCATAAATAAGAATAAGCGACCCAGTCTAATCTGCGTACCGAGGGCCGTTCGCAATTGATATCGGTGTAACGGAAATACATTATTCGAATGATGTGCGTAAATAAGCTTATAAAGAAAAATTTGCGATACATCATCGTCCTTCTTTACTACAACAGTTCCAACCCGAGAGATGCACAAATCGAAACTTTTCCAAATCTCACGCGAATCTCCCTCGGCAACTATTTAAATCTTTTTCTCCAAGAGAAAAAGATTTTCCCTCTTTTTCACCTATACTTCCACGCTCGATCCGCATTATGGCTTCTCACCTCGACGTTTCTTGGTCATCCAGTCACTTGCGGAATCTCTGGCCTCCGCCAAAAGCCGAAAAGTAAAAAACAAGAAGGAAAGTCCATAGCTTCGCAGTACCGTATAACTCACGAAAATAAAGCACCGGACAGAGCGGGAGAAAGAGAAATAGAAAGAGGAAGATAGCGGTGTAGTCCGTTCGAGCCGGAATCGATCTCGCGTGTGTTCGTACGTGCCTCGTCGTTCCGACGAGGGTAAATACGCCAGGAGCAGCGAGTCGAGTGCCTCCGTAGTTTACACATGCCCTTCCCCCCCACCCCTCACTCACTCACTCTCGCTCTCTCTCTCTCTCTCTCTCTCTCTGGTTTTCTCGCCCTCTCATTCCTCGCCACGATAAACAGGTACACGAACCACCGTCGACGCGGTGGTCTGTCAGTCAAACGACCGAGTTTCGCAGTTGTCGCCGAACAGGGAAACTCTTCACGCCAATCGACAACTTTAGGGATGATGCCGAGTTCTAGGGAAGCCCTTTGAAGCGCGACTTTATCAACCTCCTGTGCCTCTCGATAGCAAACTACCACGATATCTGTTTGACGAACGCTACCGCCGATGGCTTTTCTACGATTGGCTGAATCCCTCGGAATCGCGGGATCTTCATTAACGTTCGTTCGCTTTGTATACCTTAGAAATGAATTCCGGAGCTTCGTTTATTTTGCCCGTTCGGGCGTTTGGAGCTGCATTTATCACGAAATAGTGAATATACTAGGAATAACAAGGACTTTCTCGGTTCCGTCGCTCGTGCCAGCCGACATCATTAGAATGCACAATGGACAATTACCGACGGCGCATCAAGAACCAAACCTATACATATGTATGATAAAGCGAGCTTGGTGCAAGGTAATGTTAATGTTGCCGATGTTCTATGTACAACTTGCTTGGCAAGTCATCGCACAAGATTAATCGGACAAGATGACGTTGCCCGTTGAAACGAATCAGTGCGCACGAAGAAAATTGTAAATTCTATTTTAAAATGTATACACATATAAAGTTGTACAAATTCATTCGCTTCCTTTTTCGTTTCTATTCTAATGTCACGCGCGTTGTCTACTAGAAGCTGAGGACAACGCGAGGATCGAACGAGCGGACGATCGCCGCACTGGATTTACGCGCCTTTCCAAGCTCAATTGACCCGTTCTTCAGTGGCAGTAATTAAGAACTATTTCTGCTCGATAGTCTGCTTTTATGCCCACAGTCGTAACAGCAGTTATAATGACATACGCTACCGCAATAATAACCAACGCGGAAGCATTATTTTTCGGCGTAGAGGTCCGTAGTTGCGTCGTGCCGACGGAAATGGATTCCAAAGCCCACGGACGAGCATTTAATTAACCGATAACCACGCAAGCCTTTGCATCCGCGCAAATAAGCGCACGCGTCCTTTCGCTCGTCGCGAGCACTGATTTTGGCACCACTGCCTACCTCTAATCTACCTCCTCCCCAACCACCGAAACTCCAGAGCGAGTCGGATCTCGACGCGATCTTGTACATTATGTCGGTGCGTGCGCGTGTGTTGAGCAGTAGTCGAGCCAAGCAGCCAGTCTGGCGCGTATTTATTCGCAGTAATTCACAGGGCGCAGAATGGCTGTAGAATTACCGCATTCGCGTGTGTAGGTGCGCGCGCGTAGACGCTAATGCCGGCACGAGGGCGCGAAGGTGCGAAAGAGAGAAGGAGGCGAGAGTAGGGTCGAGAAACGGCGGTTTTATCCCCTCTTACACCCGATGCCTTAAACTAACTCGTCGCGCAGTTCAGTCTCGCTTGCTTTATCTCTCGCTCTCTCTCGCTCTCTCTTTCTCGAACGTACACGAGCAGAGTCGAATTAGTGCCGCTTCGGGGATATTTTAGCCGAGTTGGTTATTACGTAGCCAAGGTGTAGGGCAACTTGTCGCGAAGCGACGCTTTATTCGAACGTACGCATATGTCGACGGAGATGGATGGAAAAGATTTTGGCTGATCGGCAAGTCGATTTACCCTCTTACGTCGAACTTCAAGTCATTTTAATTGCTTTGGTAATGCAAATCGTTTCGCCATAAAGGACTTTTCGCCTTGACAATAATCCATCCAACGCAAAGAGTGACAAAGGCAGAAATAAAACATCCCTCTCCCCCTCGCTCTCATAAATATTGGTTCAAGTGGAAGAGTTGATACGAGAATGATACAAAAGCGTCGAATTTTAACAATTTTTTCAACGAGAAATGTCGACTTTAGTAACGCGCAGACAACTCGTCGAAAGCAGTGGAAGCAATTTTTATAAATATTTTCTCAATTCATCTTACGATCGAACACTTTAATACGAGAGATGCATACATTTCAATGCTATTCGAATTAGGGAATTTTTCGTTGGTTCCACTTGCCAACCGTCACCTCCAATGTACGAGCTTAATCACATGTGAATATTTAAGGACATATTAACGGTATCGCTTTTAGTATAATACTACCAACATTATCCTATGGATGACTTATAACAATCGTTTGGATTTACCTGCAAATAATCAATACCGATTGAAATATCTTGAAAGTGCAAAAAATTATACAAAACGGCGTATACAAACGTACAAAATTATACGCTACCTTACGTAAAGCATTAATTAAGAAATTATTTATATTATAATTTGAATGTCGATTGACTGTACAATAATGTTAGCGATAAATGGCAATGACATTTAGTAGCACACATTGTAAGCAATTGTAAGCAAAGGTAACAATACTATCGGCAGTATTAAAGCCAAGAAGTACGCGTATTCCTCGAAAATAGAAGCCAATCGGTTTACTAACCGGTTTCCAGACACGATGGAAATTGTGTTTTTAGGAAACAGGACCGGATAAGCTATGTTAAGGATTCGTATTGAACTTTTGTCAACAAACACCTTTTTAACTTTTAATTAATTAGTAGTTATTACATATTTATAAGTTAGCCTGAAGAATTGTATCGTTTAAGGATGGTTAAAATAAATTGCACGAAAGTGTCTGGAGTGCCTTTGTCTCAGCTTAGCGCCAGTTGCACCAACCGTTTATAGCCGGAGGACAATACTTGAGCTGTTGCTTCTCATCTTTTAAACTCGTGTGATAAAACGTAGCTCACGCTTGTTTTTCACATCTCAAACACAATTAGAATTCTCTCTAATACTCGTACCGTACTATTTGGTATGGTACGAGTATGAACGGCTGCAATTTTGCAGGATAATTTACCGGTTCCTTTGTTCGCCTTTTCTATTCGTTGCGTGATATCGTGCCGATTCCTTTCCAACGGATCCTGCACATTCTCGTTTTTCAATGATAGGATCGCTACTGTACGGATCGATTTCCACATCTTTTCCGCATCATCCACCCGATGTTGAGCTTCTCTATGAATCATTGCGGTTACGATTGTTTTGTAGGCACTTGTTTGTCCATTTTCGTAATAGAAATTGCTTAAAATACTTGAAAAGTATCGAGTTAGGCATTTGAAGGCTTAGAGTAAATTTCGGTTCTGTCCCACCTTCTTGATTATACCGAAATGTTAAACGTCTACCAGCGAAAGAAATTTTTTTTTAATTTTCAGCTCTTGCACCCTGCGCTGAAAAGGAATTTCACTTGCCGAGGTAATGCTTATCGTTCATACAGCAGTAAACAGCTTAGAGAGAGAGAGAGAGAAGTGCACGCCGCTCTAACGACGTATAGCCTTCAAAACTCGGATATTCGTACTAACTGAAAGAAATATGTCGAAACTCTTATTCGTTATAGCAAAAACCTTGGAAAAATTGGAAAAAAGGATTCGAGGGTTTTAATTTGTCATCCTATAATTCTCCCTTAAATAAACTTAAATATTCTAAAGAAACTATAATCTGTATAAATAAATTTGTACATAAAACCAATCTGAAGTTTACATTTCATAATAATCATTTGCGATTGCATAACTACAACGGATTAATATAATTTTATTATACATTAAGAAGCTACGATCGAGTTTTGCACTGACAATTTACCGCTATTAAACCATTTCTTTACAAAGTGCTACTATTCTTCTAATCTTCTCTCGTTGAGTCATATGCACGCCGATTTTTCGTTTAATTACTATTAAAACCAGTAATAAGACTCGCACGAAGATGGACGGTGCAAAAACGGGAACGGGAGTCGAATTAAATCGCAGGTGAGACGCGCGACGTGACCGATATTATGACGTAAAATTGTACATACCTATTTATGCATCCTCTGTTTGTTTTTAAATTTCGTCCTTAAAATTTCTCCAACTCCAGCTGCTTCCACGACCGATAATGCGCCAATTAAACGAACCACGTGAGCTGTCGCAACCTCCACCCGGACTTGATTGCAGGCTACCTGTTCGTCTATTTTCTATCCTCTGCCCGTCGTAACGAGAAAGCCCTCTAATCTTACTTCCGGCTCTAATTGGAAGGTCTTGCGCTAGTTCACTCATTTCCGACAACTGTATTTCGATCAGCCCCGGGCGCAGATTTGCTCCATCAATATACGTAAGTATTTAGGTGTAACGGTGACCGCAGTCAAGAGTATTTGAGCTTCGATTTCAGATGTTGGGACCAATATCGGCTCTACCTAAAACTGATTATGCACTTTTTCTGCAAGAAGCTTATGGATGAGGAAGTTTTATCGGGAAAGTCATTATTTTCTCTTCGACATCGAGAACCTTGATGAATGCTTATTTTGCAGCCTCTTATTCTGCAGTTGGTGAAACTGAGTGACCTCCAGCATCTAAGAGCTGGTTATTAAGGCCAATCCTAAGGACTAAATTGTTCAAGTTAGTCCGTCAGTCTGTATTAATCGCGTTAATCCTATTGAAATATTTAACGGAGATTTAACTCGCGTAGAGGAAATGCGTTTCATCTAAAGTTCACGTCTGCGTGACACGTAGAACGTAGTATGTGTAACAACTATTCGATGGAAAAAGCCTCTCACTGAATATCTATATATAACAATCAATACATTTCCAATATAAGTTCAAAATTGTCGTGCGATAAAATTCTGTATTATAGTTGAAATAAATTCAAATGAATGCATTTTTATTTCAATCAACTGTTTGTTGCACTTTATCATATTGTGCACGTGGTATTGAAAGATTGAATATTTTCGAATTTAGTTACTGACAGTGAAATTCGATTACACTCAAGGAAGCGCTGTAAAACTTTCACGTCCAGCGATTAAAATTATTCGTACAGAATAAGCAAAGGTAAAAGCTGCTTATCACGGTTGGCATGCATTTCTACTTCGCTAGTTTATACTCGTACGATTAAATGACAAATGTAAAATGGTGAAGCAGAGTCTCGTGAAATTTAAGCGACTCGTAAGATTTTAATATAATTCGAAATTGAGAAAAAATTGTTAAATATAATTTTCCAAATCAAAGTGTAAGAACGTACGACTTCATTGTCATAACTTTCTAAAGATAAGATCAACTCTCGTTGTATTATACGTAAAGAAAGAACAGTAGAGAAATCCCGTAGAAAAATATTTTTCATTACTCGCCGTACGAGTATTGGAATAGTGATCTATTTTAGCTATATCCTTAAAAAAATCACCAAAGTTACGAGAAAACAACAATTCTAAGATTATCACTCTAGGTACTTTTAAGATTGATTCGTTAATCGTATCGTTAGATTACGGCCTATTGTATCGAACACAAGTATAGGAAGTCATCAATGGCATATTGGCAGTATTCCTATTGTCGCGAAAATTCCGTTCGAATTGAATTTCGAATTTCAAGGCAAGGCCAAAATTTTTGGCCACGAACATTAGCGCAATATGGCAACTTTCGAGCGAAATGTAAAGCTTCCAACTGAAAGCGCAAAACAAAAAAGAACGGTCGACGCGAAGAATACTTTAGCTGTCGATGTAAGCGCAGTAGGAGCAAGCAAGATAGAAAAAGAGGTCCTAGATGCAGCAAGAGCGAGGCCTTCGAACCATCGCAGGGGCAATGGTTCGAAGCAGAAACGTGCTCAACACGTGTTTCTCTTATCGCGTTCATTTTCAACCGCGAAGACTAGCTGTACGACTCTCCTCTCGAATACCGCAAGGAAGAGAAGGAAAGCCTGATTTATTTCCCTCTTCAATGATTCTCTTTTATTTTCTCCGCATCGAACGAGAGCTAGACCCTGTACATGCCACTTGATCTATCGTTCGCGCTAGAGCGCGACGGCGATTCATTTTTATTTACGAGTCAACATCCGAGTAGTCTCTTACTCTCTTTCCTTTTCTTCCTGGTTCACCAGCGAGTGCGTTCACAGGTTGCGCTATTGTACACGGAGACTGAGATTTACAGGCAAAAATAATTAATCGAGGCGGCAAACTACTCGACTACTATGGTCACTTTACGTTTTCGATGTAGCTGTGTTATTTAACCTCGAATAATATTCGACGAACTTTGACTAAATATAATTTGACTAAATAATTATTCGGCTAATTTAACTTTGGAATTAGGGAATTTGGAATTATTGAGTCTCGAATTGAAATACAAGTTAATTGTATCTACCGACGATCTATGAACTGTCCACGTTGAGACAGATGAGGTGTATTCCTACTGGAAGAGTCGATGATATTTTCATTTCTTGCCATATATTATTACAAGTTTAGGGTTTATGCGTGTCGTACCAGCTGCGATGATATCTATCGGGTACGCGTTCGATTGAATAATTTCCTGTCACCGATAATTTGGTTTACATAATGCGTAGCACATTATTGCCGTCATCCCACCCATCAAGAATCTAAAAACGACTTTGCGCATGCCGAATGTCTTTCGAATGGATCAGATAACAACCAAAGATAAATATCGAATAAAAAATCTCCATCGCCATTAATTTAAAAGCCCAGAACACAGCAAAAACGATTAATTACATTATGTTCGGTGCGTCGTTGACTAAACTCAGTCTAGATAAGTTTTCTCAGGATGCTCTCAAACATTACATCTTCAATAAATTTCCGAGATTCAATTCAAGGTTTGAAAACAATTGAAAGGGACTTGTGGGCTTGTGAAGGAAAAGTATTTAGTTCATATCGAAGTGTATATTTTGGGTAATATACCTTGGGGAATTAAATAGTTGATCGACCAAAGCAAATAAAGTTAGTCTGTACCAGATCAACAAACCAAGTTTGCCAATTATCTAGCTTTAGCGATATCCAGTGGGTTATTCAAATAATCATCGTTGACAGAATCGGTTATTTTCATCCACATATAGTATAAGTCCTATTAATTCGATAGTAGTGGCGGCAAAACAGTGCTACGTGCAAGTATTAAGATACTTATCGAGAAAAATATTTCTCTCTGTTGAATAAAATTGAATAATATCGAGTGCTCATAGCGTTAAAATTACCAAATTACCAAATTACTTATGCCTAAGTGATTTATAACGAATTTGCGAGGGTGTAAATGAAACCGAATGGAATATTATTTAAATTTTCGGGTTACGACGTTCTTCAAAGAACGTCGTAATAATAGTTGACGTATTATATTGTAAAAAACGTATAAAGTTAAAATTAAAATTGAAAAATATGAAATACCGATGTTCTATTTATTTGGTAAAGTAGTTTTTTTATGCACTTAAGTTCTATAAGTCGCGGGCAGTTAATATCTAGTCAACTATGACTGCCACTACTGCTATTGCCCATAAAGGTTGACGCTTTCCCAACAGGCTTGCTTTTCTTTCCTTTTCTTTTCTGGTTCCATTTCATTTGTTGTTTCTCATTTTTCTTCGCTTCTCCTACCGCTTCTTGGCAGTGGCAGGAGTTCTTCAGCTCTCTATCTCGTTTCGTCCTTTTCTTTTCTTTTTCCTTCGCCTCTTTCTTATTCGCAAAATCACTGACGATATACGAGGTGCTTAAGACTTGGAATAGAAAACATCGTAATGTATTCGTTCTCTTTTTCCGAAGGGTTGATTTTGCAGAAAAAGGTCGCGCGTGAAAAACTACTGCGATTTGTCGATACATCTTATCTATATTGGAAAATATACTTAAGCGTGGCTGCGCCTCGTCCTACATTACTCTTTCCTTCCTTTGTAGAGCAAACTTAATGGCTATACGAGAAAAGATTTTTCCAGGCAAAATATTTTTCCCCGAATGCGGTGTAAAAAATCTGAGCCGCGGCTATGCACATGAATACGTGTGTGTGTGCGCGCGCGCGCGCGCGTCTACGCCAACCGATAACTCACGACGGAAATTTGAATTGGCTAGTCTGTCTTTCAAGGAATATATCGAGCGGATTCTACATGATTCTGAAATACATCGTTAGTTTTCTAATTTTAAAATCTCATCCAAAAGTATTGAAATGATATTTAATTTTTAAGTTACATTTACAATATTACAACAGGCTCTAAGTATTTTAACAAGTCCAGTAGTAAGTGTGGGTGGTGTTATGATAAGTACATTTACAATTAAATTCAATACTAATTATGAAAAATTAATAATTATTTAATTATTTCGGGACGAGAAAGAAAGAAAGAAAGAAAGAAAGAAAGAAAGAAAGAGAAGGAGCAGCATACTTTACGGATGAGCGATAAAAAGTCATTTTATTAAGCCACACATACGTACTCGTGCACAAGCGCAGTCACCGGAGACGTGCAAGTGTACGTGTTACTTGCATAATCATTTACTCATCCGATCAATTTTCCGCTGCGTGTCCATGAATCTCTCTGTTTCTCACTCGTTTGATCTCTCGTTATACAGATCTCAAGCGATACATTTCAACGGTAAATGACTCATTCGACTGTTACGCAAGCTATGACATAAAGATGCGAATGCTGTCCATCATTCGCCTCTGTATACAACGCATTGTAATATTCAGCAATTTTTCATAAATTTCTCTCTTTTTGATTTAAGAACAGCCGTTCGATATATATTCTGCACGCGCGCGCGCGCGCGCACACACACACATATATATTCCCATTTTAGCACCTCAGAAATTTACAAAATAATGCCTCGTATACGCGCGCTTATGCATACCACACAACGGGCTTTCATAATGGCGGTAAAGTTCTCTTTAGTGCATGCTATAAGCTGCCTAAAGAGTCAAAAACGATCATTAGTTTACGTTACTTTATAAATATTCCCCTTTCCTTTTGTAAGCTTCTATTTGAAAATTGAAACATTAATATTTTAATACTGTTTCTTGTTTGTACGTGACAATTAGCTGATTAGTGTGTCGCCCGTACAATTTCTACGAAAATAATACATTTTCGAGACGTGTTGAGGTAACTAAATTTTTAATAAATCAGTTGTGCATCGATTTATGCGAATTACATTGGCTAGTGAAAACCAACAAAATCAACGGGAAAACGTATTTTTTAACTATTAATTCCTAGACTATGTATTGAATGCTTTAAAAAATTTACATTATTGACGAATAATTACGCGCAGTTTTGTATAATTTTTATAGCATTTATTTTCATCTACCATTGCAAATAATAAAGTTCAAATATTGATATTGAATTTCGTTCGAAAATACAGAAAATACTCGAATTTGAAAGAGTCAAATAGTTTACCGGCACGTAATTTGAATTATTGTTAATTTTATGATCCACGCGATACGTTTGTACTGTAAATTTTGCATTCGCTATCGCGTATGAACCAACGACAAAGATGCCCTAAACGAAACAGTTCCATCTTTTCATACGAAAGAGACATCGTCAAAATAATAAATATTCCGTTTCATTGTACACCCGCTGTACAAAGGATAACGCGAAACGTCCAAAGTCCCCCTATCATTCTCTCTCTCTCTCTCTCTCTCTCTCTCTCTCTCTCTCTCGCGCGCGCGCGCGCGCACGACTAGTTCACTCTTTTACTCTCTTCCTTCCTCTTAGCGATTCAATCGAACGTGAAAATATCGTCGCTTGAGACAAAAAGAGTTCGCCGCCTATCCTGATGTATTTTGTTGGGCTACGCGATAACTCCCACAGCGGCCCATGAGCGTCCAGAGACACATCAATATCTCAACGGATATCATTCGTTTGCTCTTCGTTATCGGCTCGCGACACTCCTTCCTACCCTTCACCTACGACTACTACCTACACACGCGCGCGCATATAACCTGCATAGTCGTGATCCTTTGGAATTCAATGCAGCGCTCGAGTTGGCAGAGTATTAGTGAAAGTGCGATATGAAAATCCAAAGGGATACATGACCGTGACTACTAAATCTTTGTATACGTTTGCTTGTAACTGTCCATATACATAACACTTAACGTCGAAAATGTCATTTTTTTCACCCAACAAAAAATTGATTCATCTCTTCGTTTTTGCTTTGGGAATTAGGAAAGTTTAAATAAATATATCTGGATTTAATCGAACATCCTGGCATATTTATCTAGATGCTCTTAACACATCCGTCGTATCGCATTTGATTTTTCAAATTAATTTTCTCTTATTCCAAAAGGACTCTTGAGCCTCTTTAAACGCTTGATTTAATTACTCAAAACGTACTCTATTTAGACTTTAAAATTATTCGAAATTATATTGAAATTATTTATTAGAACCACGAGGGTGAAAAGTTGTTTGTTTTTAAATTATCACTCGAATAAGTCAGGAGTGTACTCAGAGATTTTTTCCGCAAGAAAACATTTCTTCGCATAAAATTCACGCGCGCGCGCACGTGTACGTATGCATACGAAACGATGTAATTAAAAATCGAAAGCTTCCTTTTTGATTTGCACGAAACTTTAAATAAATTCAACGGCAGACTGAAAAGCACCGGGTGTCAGTGACACACTTAACGGAAAATACGCGTTCACGCGTGAACGGAAAAAGTTGGCTAATCGTTGGCCTCGTTATCGAGAAACACGCTTGTAACGCGAAAATGGCGAAATTTCACAAATGCGGGGTCGGTTGTAAAGGTTAGAGCCTTTGTCGCTGTCGAGCAACAGGCAGTATGTAGGTGTTGGTATGCGCAAGTGCGATTGTTCGACCGGTTTTATCCCGAGCAAAGATGACGTGTACTAGAAGAATTGGGAATCGCTCAGCGTATTTAGCGACACTTTTGCCTTAAGATAACGACCTCGTCTCAAATTCATGATTTTACGAGGATTGCCACGTACGAGTGCACGTACGGAAGTCGTTCGATTTGGTGATTTTTACGTAAGAGCAAACACCCCGTGTTTTCGCATTTGACACGAAATCGCATCGGAATCGCATCATTGAAATGGCAGAAATAAAGAGATGTATTTTGTAAATGGAATTCTCGTTGTAAAAAATAAAATAATAAATTTGTACAAGGCTTCGTTGAGTCGATTACTAAAAGAAAGTTAACTTCAATATTTGATCGCAACTAATAAATAAGTCGCATCTCTACTCAACTCAACTTGAACTTAAACTTAAACTTAAACTTAAACTTAACTTAACTTAACTTTGCTACACCTCAACCTAAGCAAGCTCCGTATGTAAAAACATTGTTGCTTAATACGTTTACGAACTTAAACGCAATAAGATTTTTGATTGAAGATTTTGAAAAATCGGACGAATACCGAGCGAAGAAAATGCTGAAAATGCTCAAAGCCATACCGATAAAGTAAGAACAAAACGAAGGAGAACCGTTTGCGTTGCGTTTTAACGGTATAGTAGCGAGAAGGCGTCGAGGAAGGCGAAACTACAAAAGGATACTCGAGGGAGCAGCGCCGAAGGGACGAATAAGAAACGAAAAGGCAAGTCTGCGTCCTCGACTCACTGATTTACAGAAGAATCCGTTTAAAGGAACGAATATACTCTTACACCGCACCCTGGACTTGGGGACTTGGCGCATTCGGAAGTCGTATTTGGTGCGAGATAAAGGACTTGCGGTTCCAGATGTCCGCGCTTAACAATTCTTTGTTAAATTCGAATGGAATCCTTTCATCCTTCTCGACTACGGGAAATTGACTGAATTTTCAATAAAAATCATCCCTCGCTTAGGAGACTGCCTGTGTGAAGTGAAGCCGAAGCCAAGACTCGTTCAAGTTGTATTTAAGATATTTTTTCTAAAATTCTTTTCAATTTCAAATTTTTGCACTTAATTAATCAACCGCAACGAACGATACGAAATAAAACTCAAATTTATCCTTGATTATGCAGTCGCTCATAAACATGACATTTAGAATGCCGAAATGGAATTTATTGAATTCTAATAGAGTCGTAATAGTTCGGCCTCAACCAAGGCTTTGTAACAAACGTAACTCGGCATTTCGAGGAATATTTACAACTGTTTCGATACTAAATTGATGTTAAGTCGATCAACGTTCAAAATAATGTAATCAGTTGTTATTCATTCGCATTCAAGATTACGCAAACTGTTCAAGTATTAAATTTTATATTAAAATATTAGCTGCCGTAGCAGGCATGCGATAATAAACAACTTAATTTAAAATTCCTGATTTTTCCTTCGCATCCTTTGTAATTCTAGCCAACATTTATAATTGAAACTGCGTAATAATGCGTTACAACGCTATAGTTAGTGAATTTGGATTCCGTGTAAATCGGAGTATGTTTTAATTAGAGTCGTGTATTGATACACGCTCGGTATAATAAATTGTTTGATGAAAGTTCGTATGGTTCACTTCGTTACGTTTATTCTCACTGCATTCTTGATAATTCAAAATTGATAATTAATTATGCTTTCAAGACAAATTCATGATTATTATATTTTGATAACAAGCGTTTGTTGCATTTGAAGCGCGCTTCGAATAAACGAAATCTTAAAAATCGACATTGCCTCAAAATAAATAAATAAAATTCCTCGTAATTCGAATGTCGATCCAAAATTATAGTATTAATATTTTGTTTCGTACATTCTTGAACAAGCGAAACCCAACATTTTAATAATACAAGAATTTTTTTAATTTAACTCTGCACGTGGATTTATGGTACCAAAGGGAATTAAGCATACGCACACATTTTAAATACATTAGAGTACGTACTTTTTTTTTTTATTATAATGCCCAATTTACAACTTTTATTTTTATTAGCTGTATTTCATCAAAGTCTGCGTGCTTTATAAATGTAAAAGTAATATAAAAATATAAATCTAAGTAACGAATACGTGTTAAATTTTACAAATTTTTATGCAACATCTAATAAAATGTGGGATAAAATTTTCAGGATTTTTACGATATCCGTCAATTTTTATTTTATGAAGTAATAAATACCTTTGAACGTGTAATAAACCTATAAAACATTTTTGAAGCGCAAGCGATTTTCAAAATTTTTACGTTCTTCTTAGTGGTTAGGAAGCTTCATCACTATAGAGTAACTTCGGTAATAATAGTAGCGCTAGTGTAGAATTACAAAAGGACACTATTATTTGTCGAATGTTTTCAGGGTATTTTTCATTTATACGAGTTTAAAAAATTGTCCTATTTGGATACGCCGACACTTTTCTCGCAAGTATTAATCTTTATCATAATCTTATCAAGCCAAGTTTGCATTAAACGAAGTTTGTATTATATCCATTACCTTATGCAACATAAAATATGTGCAGGTAAAATTTACACGAGAGAACTTAAATTTAAAGCTTTAACTTGAACAATGACATTTACATGGTCTCTTCCCTCCTCTAGAATTTGTAGATTAAGATTCCAGTAAAATTTAAACTACACTTATACCAGTATACTCAAAGTACTTATACAAACTTTGTATTTGAGTAATTTTAATATGAAATGCTTCAACATTTTGAGGTACAGCTTATATGAATAAAAAGTCGTTTACAAGTTTTACTTCTTTTCTTATTATCGTAAGTTTCAATAATACTTTTATTTGTTTCTGCTGAATTCATGAAACTATGTCCAATAAGAAATATTTCAGTAGATTTATAGGATCAAAATTAAATTGAGAAAATGATTTTCTTCGAGGGAATACTTTATTCCATATAATATGCGTATGTACATATACAAAATGTACAAAATTTAATAAAGAGTGTAAGGCAGGTTAATGGCTACCATTGAAGGAACACTTACTGAACTCTTTCTCCACTTATTTTCGGTTATTATTATGATTATTGTTATTATTATTTTGTAAGTCTACTTCGTTGTCGATAAGAAAATTTATGGTTGCTTACTGTTCTTGACGCACGCGCGTGCGTGTACAGAGAACATATTTCTCAAGTTAAAAGTGCGATTGAGTTAAGTTTGCATTTGATTTGAGCTTGCGAGGTGGAGTTGAGTTTCGGGGGAAAGGGCAATATTATTAACGTTCGTTCATTAATAATGATAAATGAGCTGCATTCAAAAATGATATTTATGATCTGTTAAATAATTAACCAACGTTTTGGATCGATTTATTGTAAGCACCTGTAAATAAAAAATGCATCTACTGTTTATTGTTAAAGTAGTTTACTGCTTTTGTGTTATAAATATTGATAGTTATACGTAGTCTAATGCAATAATTTAATAATACTATGGAAAGGTGTTTAGATATATAATTTGGATAAATATTCTCAGTCCGTAAACTCATCAAGAAAGTCATATGTAGCTGTACAAACAGACTTTTCTTTATTTTTGTTTTTTTTTTGTTTTGTTTTTTTTTTTGTTTCAAAGCCGATTGATACAGAATAAAATAATATGCCAACTAATATTTCCACCAAGTTTACTTTAGGTAAAGTTTGCTGCAACATATCTGAAAGAGTATAATGAGTACGAAATCACTTATACGTTCATTCGTGCACTATCGTAACACAGTAAATCCTGTTAAAGAATTGAAAAAGTCTTTTTAACCAAATCAAGTACTATTTCGTAGGTGTTCCAAGTTAAGTATTTAGATTTCCGATCTAATTATCACACGAGAACGGCAACTCCAGCTGCTGGAAAGAGTATTGGTCAAAAAAAAAAAAAAAAAAAAAAAAAAAAAAAAAAAAAAAAAAAAAAAAAAAGATCGCAGGATCATTTATCGGACAAATAAAGCGCTGCTCTTTTTCAAGATTTCCTCCGCTTTTAAATTATATATTTTCATTATAAATACCATTACTACATACTGCTAATTAAGAGGATTATTTACGTGAATTATTTACGTATAATATTTTCATACTACTTACTCGTCTAATATTGGTTCTCGTTCGAAAGTTCTATCTACGCTAAACCTTACACTTGAAATACATAATAAATTATAAGAGTTTTATTAACAAATTAAACATTCTGATTAAGTTTTGATTGAAAAATCATTATAACGTCGATTCGACTTTACGTGTATTTGACGTACGGAAAAATTCTGTATCTAATAAAAAAATAAACAAAATGTATTGATTGTTACGTAACACTAGCATATATAATATTATACCACAAAATCAAAAATTTTACACACTTCATATTGTTACACTGGTTATTGTACGGACATGCGAGCTGTACTTATATCAGCCATCAGTCTTATGAAACTTTGTAATAAACAAATAAACAACTTAATCATCGTCAATCATCGTCACACGTAATCAATTGCACACGCACAAAGCAATGCGAAAATGTTTCTCAAATTACAACAATAAATTAACTTTTTATTAGAATCAATTGTCATTTACAATGAAAAGTAATTTAATTATAATTGATAGATTACATTTATTTATTTGTATTTATTATACTGAATAATAATAATAATAATAATAATAATAATAATAATAATAATAACAACAACAACAACAACTAATGTAAATTTTGGCTGATTATTTAAACAAAGAACAAGAAACGATTAACGTATTCGTACCACGTGAGAAGGAGCCTAACTGCTCTTATTCTATCGAATCTACGAAATTAGATCGTTGATGCTTTGCATACCGCCTCCTCTGGTAGGGATGTACATCATAAGATGAGTTATTATACGTCCTATTGCCGTGCAGTTTACCTTCGTATGAGACTCTTATGATCGACGAGTTGACGCATGTAAGGCTAGAAATTCCTTCATTGCATGCAGGTGTCGAGTAACTTACATTCTCATTCGCATTCTCATTCTGAGATGATTCTTATTCAAGTATCCGCTTAAGTAGTAAAATTAGAATAGCGCAGTCGTATAGATGTTCTTTCGACTATACCAGCGGGGCAAACTACTTTGAATCAATATTTGTAGTCTTCATGTTGTACAAAATTTTTCTACTATACTATACTATGATTGAGTTGTAATTGAAAGTTATTAAAAAATACAATTAAAACCTTTATCTTTCAAATATTTTTACCTCACGGAATAACTAATTTGATAATAATAACTCGATGAAATAACGGATTGCATGTTAAAGGTTTAAAAGCAATGTAAAACATATAAAAATACACCTATTATACTACTTACTGCATATCGTTATTTACCCAACCGACATCAGCAGTGATAATATTAAAAAGAAATTTAGAAGAAATGACATTTTTACTGTTTAATAAGTAGATACTCTCCTTTAATATCGATTTGTGCTGATGTTATTTGATGCAGTTTCAATTTTTTATAATTGTAAAGAAACATTCGATCCAAGATAATAATAAATAAACGACCGCTTGTATCGCAAATATCTTACGCCTTTAAATATGTTACGGAACATTATTTCTTATTTCTTTATAGCATACGATCCTTATAATTCTTTCCACTCTATAAATAGTTTTTCACTCTATAAATATAATGTTCGGTATTAATACAATATTTTTATTCGAATTTCATAACGGAATGCTTTTTTGGTAAGCATTATTTTAAGAAATATGAATTCATACAAATGCAATGCTTGCGTTTGTAAATAAGAATGTGGACAAGAATAAACTTTCTTGCTTAAAGTCGTAAGGTGTCGGTAATTCGTTTGCATTCACTACGTACGCAAATAGCTCCGTATGCATTGAGCTTTTATTGTTTCGAATAACTAATGCTGCACTTGTATTTAACGAACATTTATCTCGGTGCCAGTGACACTCTCATTTCGGCATTCCTATAACATATAAACAATGAGCCTAACTATACTTGATCCCATGATTTATTAAATTACGTATTATTGCTAAGAATAATGGTAAATAACTCATTCGCTTATCGCAGTGAAGTCAACTTCATTTTCATGTACGTATATACGACGGTATTATTTTACTTTTAAATGCCATGGATATTAACCTTAACAAAATGTTCCATACACAAATAAATTTTAAAAAGAGAATAAAGTTTTTATTTTATAAAATACTAAAACGCTACTGATTATTCGTTCGTCCACTGGAATACAAATGCAAGCTTAAAAATATACGATCACTGAATTAATAAACGTTCGAATATGAAAATTAAAATATCTGTCCTCTGAACCTAAATGAAAAAACACGTTTAATGCAATTTCATCGATGGTTCGTAAGATAAACAAAATAATTATTGCTACGTATCCAATTGAAATTGCTAACTTTTACATTCTTGCACGCTAATCTCTGTATTTGGTTAGATTAAAGGCGACTGGATAAATACAGAATTAAATTGAAGAATAATACCCCCTTGAAGTTTTATGGCACCGAAGCATTGAACAAAGAAAAAGAGAAGGACTGTTTTTGCGCACTACAAGCAGTAGCATCGAGAAAACATTCTCGTGATAAGATTTTGCAAATTCGACTTTGTATTAAACGCTAAGATCAGCCGAATGCTTCAAAAATACTTGCGCTTTCGACTGCTTTTGATTAAATATACATTTCCATTATTTTATTTTCAACATCGGTAATACATTTTTTTCATGTTATTTATATGTCGCTAAATTATAACCATGTCGCTAAAAGTTTCTCTCACTTTTACGTATGGTAAACCGGAACAAGCTGGAATGAAAAATCAGTTATTCTGGTTTTGACAGATGGGGGCGGGGCGGGGCGGGGGGAACTAGAAAAAAATATTATTTTTGTACGAACTTTAATTTCGATGACATCTTTGACCGGTTAAGAGAAAACAGAGTAAAATAAATATTTTGCCACAAGGATTTTACGTATTTGTTAAAAATGTTTAAACGCGTTATTTGTATTACGCTGTGTAACGAGGTATACGTTAAATTTACTGAAATATTAATATTTATTTTATTTACTTTTCAACGAGCAACTGGTAAAACTTTAGAATAAATTATGAAATTTCAAATACGTATCATTTTCGCTCGACTTTTAACGGTAAATAGATACTTTTTCTTTTGTATAATGTTTAAGATTTTGTATCGTTTGATGTCCAAATACAAGTTGTTAGGAAACGTACGGAATGTTGATTATATTCAAATAATACTATTTGGATAATAGAGATTTCCAAAGTTCTATTTGAAACTGACTGTTCTCTAAAATATGTGAAAAATTCTCATCTTTAAAATTCATCTCATCTAAAATTAGTAAACAGATACTGTAAAAATGCCTGTGGTGTTTGATATTTCTTTTAAAAGCACGATAAACACAACAGATATTTCGCGGGGTTGTGTAAATTCATTGCCATATTGATTGCTAAATTCGCTGAATGGTTAGAAGCCGCGGAAGCTTTGAAAGAGAAGAATCAACGCTTCTGCAAGTCATGAATTTTAATGGTAACAATCTGCTCGTATCCATCATTACACCAAAGACTAAGCTTAACGAACGAGGGGGCGAATGAAAAAATAAAAGAACTCCACGATTATCCTTTCATCCGAAATGAAGTGCTTGACTAGAAAGAATGGCAATATTTACCGGTAAAAAATTCGCGATGTCTTTTCATAACGAATTACCATTTTTGCGAAAAAGAATGGAAGTAAAGAAGGATCGTTTTACATTGAAACGGGAAACGTGGGTTAAAAAAGAATAATGAGAAAATATCAGTCAGCTAATGTAAAAGTTCGAGAGTCGAAGTTACTTATTACGCGAACGAGAGGATTTCAACGGCGACTAATTTTACAGAAATAGTACGAGTGATAATTCAAGTTGATGGAGTGAATTATTCACGGGATGAGAGAAGCGACGGCGGCGTCTGATGTAATCGTGGGATGCCAGACCCACGATCGATCCTTATACTCTACTTTTATCACTGTCTTATATCGCGCTTGAATCGTCGCGATTCAGACGAGAGAGAGAGAGAGAGAGAGAGAGAGAGAGAGAGTACAATCGCTCGAATCTTTCTATCTGCCTCATCTTATCACGCCAGCGCACGACCTACAATAGAGATTTACAGCGTTTTATTGGGACGTTTTTTAAATGGCCTTTAAAACAAGATAATCGACGATAAAGCAATAAGATTCTTTTATCTCGGTATATACTTTTCTTTTACACTTCCACTGCAATTAAAAAAGAACGAGTAAACTTTAAATGCCGACCGGCATTAAGAGTGTAAAAAAGACTCGATCTGATTTTCAACGCTTTAATATTTATTGCAGGTTTATTCGTTACCGTGACATTACGTACTATCTACAACTACCAATATAGTATACAATTGTCGTTGGTAGACATTCCGATATCGGAGAACTATTCATAATCGTTAGATTTAAACGGGACGCGTCGGTATTTCATCAAATGAGATATAAAATTTAAGTATATTATTATTTTTTATTGCCATTCGTGGATTTCGTTTATTGAATAACACGAGAATAAGTATGAGAATCAGAGATTAATAATTCTTTGGAATTGGAGTAAATTCAGACACGTATAGGTGACAGAAGCTCTTGGTGATAGGAAGATGCTCTAATTATGAAATAACGATCTAACAAAGGACGCATCGATTCATCAATATATCCGTATCTTCATTACTTAACATTCGTGAACGAATGAATACGAATAACGAAGAATATAAATTCAGAGAATCATTTTAATCCGAGCTTCAATGCTCTCTAGAAATATCCATCATAACGCAATGTGCATGAAAGTTAATTTATCTTACTTTTGTTTTGTTATCGTTATTTCGATTACATACGTGAACTAGTGCGAGAAAACAACGTTACGTAAGAATATATTAACGTAACCACTCCGACGATGTACCTTTTCATTTCATTATTCGCAATGTTAAGAGAAAAATTCAAAACTCTTCGAAAAATCTGAGCTTTCCATAATTACACGACAAAGTACGCGATCACGATAAGTGGACGCCAAAATAAAAAGGCAAGTGAAAGTAGAATGAAAAAAAAAAAATAAAACCTGGGCTTTATAATAAAAGTGGCTTTTCTGCGATAACGAGATCGTCACGTCGAAAACCGTTACGTTGCTCCGAGTCTTCGGTCGAGCGTGCGTGTATGGAAAATCTGCGGTACACCCCCCCCCCGCCCGCCCACCCATCGCCCGCACAATTGCTCTCTCTCTCTCTCTCTCTCTCTCTCTCTCTCTCTCTCTCTCACCCGCTTATCTAGTTTTACAGTGCTTCCGAAAAATCTTGAATTTTCTCACTTCGCGGACTGCCCAAACTGCCATCTCTCTTTGTCAGCCTTTGATCTCTTTTTATCTTCGCGTTCGTTTCGACGTCAGATAATATAATCCAAATCTTTCTCTTCTTTTTATTTTCGTGTACTTTTTTTTATCTCTATTTATTAAGCTATTCCTGTACATTCATTTCTCTACCTAAAACAAAATGATAGTAAAGGAGTGGAATAGAGAGGATTTATATGCATAAAAAGAATTACAAGTGAACGTAAAAGCGAAACGCAAAAAGCATACGAAAACAGTCCAGCTATAAAAAAAATGCGATATCCAAGAATACACACGCGCATATAACATTGCAATTATAAAGAAAACTATATTTATACGTTTAAATAACTATCCGGATGTACGTGTTTTCGTAATAAAGTATTATTTTGGTATTTTCGTAGCGCGAATATCGAAATATTCGTATGACAACATGACTAGCACAGAAGTTTGGGAAAGAAAAAGAAAACTTCAAATTTCATATCGAGCTTTCATAGACAGATGTAAAAATGGATCTTGAATATTTTAGTCATTTCTGAAATTTAGTCTACAAAAATTATTCCCCATGCTTATCGCGTTTGTTATCCAGTCGTTAATATTCTTTACAATTGTACATATAATTATGGACTGGAAATAGTTTGGGTGCGAAGCGAACGATGAATACATTTTAAAAGTCAATCAAACGTTATGCGCGAAACATCAGATGCGCACACAGATGTAACTCTAAGATGATAGTTTCACGAAAAGTGCGTTAATCGTCCGGATGTCTAGAAAGTCAATGTAATGATCTTCCAATTGTTTCGGAACGTTTGATGGTGCACGAGGAAAGCTTCGAAAGTCCAATCTTGGGTGATGCACAAGTTCTTGTGGTGCTGCGGAAAAGTGACGCAAAGTTTGTCCTGTGACGTACAATCGGTTAAGTAGACAAAAAATGGGTTGTGGTAACAAAAATTTGTAGGACACTCCGTTAAATTTACTCGTACTCGTGAAAAAACGTTATGTTTCTTCTTGATGTATTACTAAAAGCACGGGCACAAATATCCCATAGGATTATTTTTTAAATTTAATATTTTAATTTCTCTTTTAATTGCAATTTGTATAAAAATCCTTAACATAAGCCAGCGCATTAAAAATGTTTATAACAATCATAATTCCAATTTTTTCAAACGCAAAGTATTTTATATTAAAATTTTTAATTTTATAACACGAAAGAATTGTTTCGAAATACAAGATGGCAATGATACAAAACTTAATATGCTTTACTTTAACTAATTCAAAATAATGCATTAATTATCACGATAAATAAAATATTATCTGAGCTCTTACTGGCTTATTTACGTTCAAAAAGAGAAAAATTATACAAAACAAAGTGATGTATAAAAATTGAGAAGTTTGGCATTAATCCTATTCATAAATATATAAAAATTGCATATAAAAGAGGTAATCTAACGCTGAAAAAAAAGTATTGCATCGGTCTGTTTTTTTTTTTTTTTTTTTTTATTTGAAATTTATTTTATACGAAAATAAATCTTTGAAAATTTAACCACGTTAAATTCAACTATTTTATTTACAAATGTAGCTTTTTGTAATCGACAATGACGATGCAAGTCAAATGTGCGTTCTATTTTATTTAATTATAAATAATTCTATGTGCATATCGCTATCATATGCATATTGCCCAAGCAAATAAGGTGTTTAATGGTTTATAGCCAATGGATTATCCGCAAGATCTCTGTAATTTCGCATCGTACGTATATATATATATATACATATAACTGGACCGTACATTAATGGGTAATCCAGCCAACAGCAGCAGCAGCAGCAGCCTCTGCATATACGTACACTGCACATGACCCGTACGCGCCCATCTTCAAAAAGTCATTTCAACGACTACGTCCGCACGTAGGCTTACACAAACGCGTGTACACACACACACACACACACACACACAGTCAGGTGCATTTCGTGTGCAGGTACGAGAGCACAGGCGAATATCCCCCGAGGGGCTCGCCGTCCTGATCAAAGTTTCAGGACATCGTTGTACGGGAAACCAGCAATAACCGCAAGATATCCACCGCCGTCCTTCCAGCTTTCGTTTCCTGCTACCACTGACCAGACTTTATCGGTTCTTTCGTACGCGCGACGCTGTTAGACCAAAGTCTAACTCTTGAATCTCGTGACACGACGAGTGCGCTGATAATGCGAAATAGAAGCTTCGAACTGGAGGCGCTCGATATCGACGAAAGCTGGGGAGGAGGCTCGAACCTATGAAACTCAGCATCCAGCTAACGAAGCTCGATGGACGCGGGGCGGGTGGATCCACTGGTTCTGGTCAAGCAACGATACGCGATACCGGCCTCCGCTATATCGGTGATCAACACCGTGGTTGTTCTTAGGTACTCGGATTATCGACGTGTCTACACCCACTGCGAATATAACCGGGGAAATGCGCGGTAACTGAAGTGTTCGCCCCGTAACTCATACCGACGTTCATTTTGTAAGAATGGCAACGATACTTAAACAAGAACGCCAACGCTAATTCATTCGCTAACCATGAAATTGTTGAATTTCGTTTCTGTAGCTGCTCTCGTTTGTCGGCACGTTTTCCAGCGATGTCAGAGCTAGATATTTTTAATTCCACGCTCATATTATCGCTGAAAGTATTTTATTACTTGAAACGAACGTGTAAGATAGAGTAGGTAAAAATGACGTGAGAAAGATGCCGCTAAAGAATATACGTCGGTGTGGTAGTCATCACGTGGAATGCATCGGATAAATTGATTTTCGTCTTTCTTCTTTTGCTCTTCCGAAAGTTGAAGAAATTATATCGTCAACGGAGACAACTGGTACGCGTGTGCAAATAACGAAAGATAAAAATTGAATTTAAATTCTTCCTCAGCGCGTGCACGTCACGTTACACGCATTCGGATGCGTGCAAATATTGTTTCGTAGCCGAGTTTCATGTATGACTTTACTGGCAATATTAGTCAGTAATTTATTTCGCTCGTTAAGCGTGAGCTTGTGAGCTTTGCAAACGTCTTTATGCGGAAGAATAGCTGTAAGGGACGTAAACGAAGCGACCGGAAACCTTATCTTTTCGGCCCCGCTCTTCAACTTGACATTATTCGCAACAAAAGCGCAAATTATTCAAACGGGCGTTTGAATAATGGCGAGAAAGAGAACGAATACTTCGCGTCGGAGGACTCCCGTCGTTTCTCCCGTCTAACGTTGATTTCTCGTTGCAGAATCGCATGGGGCCCTCCAGGGCGTCCGTGAAACACCTCGCAACGCACCAGACTACCGTCCCAACAAACTCAGGACTCGAGCTCCGGCTGCAGGCCCAATGCACGAGAATGAAGAGCGCGTGAACCAGCACCTGAGGTCGACGACGACGACCACGAGCGCAAGGCAGTCGACGAGCAGCAGCTCCAAGAGCTCGACCTCCGCGAAGATGGCCTGCGAGAAGGCATCGCGCCGGTTGAAGGCGACCCTCCTCAAGGCCACGAGACTCGGCGTGACTACGGCTGACTTGGCCCGTCTTCCCGCCGCCAAGAGGATCGTGTCGCAGAGGGACCACGACTGGAAGCTGGCGGTGCTGCTGCTGCTCATGTTCGGTGGTGGCGTCATCGTCGCCCTCGTCTGCACGACGAGTAGAGGCTGCTCCAAAATCGAGGATATCGTGAGTCGTCTTTTTCAGCTTTCAATAATTATCTCCCGTTGTCGAAACGGTTCCGAGTCGGATTTTATGGCTTCTTAGCTTACTTTCGAAAGCAGTTTGCGTTCTCTCGAGTTGATGTTTGAAATTAAATTCATTTTTTTACTTTTAACGCACGACGTTACACCGAGAGTTTATCATTGGCATGGAAATTCCACTGTCCGTCCGAGTTTTGAAGTATCAAATTTATACGGAAATATTGTAAAAAGCTTTAAGTAACTCGAATCGAATACTCGTTCAAATTGTTAACGGTTTCAAGGTAATTATTTTTAACGACCGAAATAGAAAAACGAAAATTCAAGATTTGTCGACCGGTTAATTTGTTTCAAAGGTAAACAAGAGATTCTTTTTTTCTTTTTTTTTTTTTTTCTTTTTCTAGCCTATGAAAATAATTCTAAATAATCCGTATAGCTGCGCTTTTATCCTTTGCATAATTTAGTCCATCGGAGGAAAATGTATAGCCTACAATTGGCTTATAGCGGGATTTTATTGGATAAGGAAGTACCGCGTTGATGATTTCCCGATTTCATGGCAAACTCGAGCATTATGGATGACACGGCATTTAAAGACGCACCTCACGACGCATCAATAGAGGATCATTAAGGATAGGAGATAAAAAAATACGATGTACACTCCGAATAAGAAGTAAATCCGTCCGTATCATTAAACCTGCTTATTATTGGCTATCGGTAGGAATAGGCAAACTTGAGAACAAAGTTCCTGGTTACAATCCAATTCATCCCATCCACTTTGAAGAGGTAGCAACTCGAAGAAGCGCTCTCATCTTCTTGCAACAACCAAATTGAACGCAAACCCTCTTTGCGATAACCGGTTCGCTTGCTCTCGCAAACTCGATTAGACGTTCGCTCGCAAAAAGTCTGCCTCAAAGAGATATCCTACACCCGCTCACCAACTTCCGAGGGCTTCCTCGGACAATT
This sequence comes from Wiebesia pumilae, assembly GCA_018907045.1. Taxonomy (NCBI): domain Eukaryota; kingdom Metazoa; phylum Arthropoda; class Insecta; order Hymenoptera; family Agaonidae; genus Wiebesia; species Wiebesia pumilae. The sequence goes on along the minus strand of JACCHZ010000142.1, from coordinate 1,527,191 downwards.
ACTCTCACGACAGGATGCGATCCGAAGATTATGGATTTCGGCGGAGGAGACCGAAGACTCCGGCCCAAAGGCCTGCGTTCGCCGAGATCCGGCTTGTGGCTGACCCTCGGGTACTAAGGGTCACCGACACTAGCCGGAAGTAGGCTCGTCCTCGCGAGTTAAATACATCCTCGAGACGCATTGAAATTCAAATTTCGCTCCGCTCAACCTCCGCTCAACCTCCGCTCAGCAGCTCGCCTTCGCTTCGGAACTTTTGCGGAAGAAAAGCCGCTTGGAGTGGATCACTGAGATAGACATCGGCAATTCCAGCGAGGTTGTGTATTGTGGAAAGTGATTTTCATATCCGTTCAATCCCTTTGCTTTCTCCGCTTCCTTCTTCTCCTTGAAATTCCGATTGTCTCGTTCAAGTATGGAGATCTTGCCCGCATTCGCCCAAGATTCGCGTCGTTCATCAGTGGCAAATCGTATCCTTGCTTAATCTATCGACACTCGCTCTCTACTTTAGGTCTTTAATGCATACATCACGCTTCTGCAATTAATTCTGAAATTATATACGTAATCTATTTTGAATGTGTGCGCATTAATCGGAAATAACGCACCGCCCTTAATAGAGTATTAAATTTAACGATTACACATCCTATTAAATAATTGTATATTTATGGTCTCGATTGAAAGCTGTAATTTGAATATAATTGACGTTACACGTATACGCTTTGGTGCCGCATGACGGAAACGAAAAATTGTTGTACAGCCTATTTCGGATTAGTATTAATTCTACATTAAATATCGCAGTACTTGCATTACGATTTTAACGTGTGGATTTGTAGGTTCGTTCGGTAAACGTAAAATTCGCAAGAAATTTCATCCTAAATGCGTAGAACGATAATCCAAACAATAACATTTGGATTCGTTCGCGAGAGTGAACGCATGCGATGATAAATTATAAACGATCACTCAAATTACGACTATATTAATTTTAATAATTCGACGAACACACACACACACACACACACACACACACACACACACACACACTTCCATTTTTACGCTGTACAATCCTACTCCATCGGTAATTATTCGCACTCCTTCGTGTTGACGCATCCGTCATCCTTTCTTCCATTAAAATCAGATAACGAGTTTAGACGTGTATCTTTGTGCTTTCGTAATAATAATTAAAAGTCCGACTATGCGGGTCGCCATCATCCATACTGGGACACATTCAGCGCTCTAACGTCTCGTGATAAATTCAGACACGTGCAAGGAAGAGGCGAGCCCGGAATAAATAAAAAGCGTCTTTATAACCAGGAAAACTCCGAGGCGAGATGCTTTAAGCGTTGGAAATGTTAGAAGGAGATATACCTTAAGATGAGCATCGCAGAGTCGTTAACGCCTTTATTCTCGATAGTCCGACAATTGCGCCAGCAAAATACCACGGGCTTCTACTCTTTCATCTATATACACGTTGGTGTATACAACAAGTGTGATATATACTTGGGTCATTACGCGAATGGAAGTGGCTGCTGCTGCTGCAGGTCACGTAAAAACTCCCGTGCATCGGTGGTTGCATAAATAGACGTCGGCGACTTACGATTGGCTAATTTTCATATACATTTCACTTCTTTATCAGCCTTTTCTTATCGACGGCAGCCTTTTCTTATCCAACAAACCACTGTGATTAATTGTACTTCAAAAAGGGTTTCGCTTATCGCGCTCCTCTGCGACAACGGCGGTATTCGTCGTTTTGTTTTTGAAATAATCTTTTCATCGAATTTGTCAAGGTTTCCGGTCGCTCCTATTGGTAAATTTCAATTATTCACGACTCGTGTGTAGCGCTGTGATGGAAACGACCAGTTTTATCAATATTAAGTCTCCGCTTAAACATTTCGAATATCATTCAATGATTTGCGTATCAACGATAACTTCTGAGAGTAAACTTTTTATAAGTGATACAAGTCTGTGCGCTCGTATCACGCTCAAACCACAATAAACAAGTTGAATACGATACTGTGAATAAAGCAACGATATAAATTAATAGAAACTAATACAATTGTCGATCGTCGAATTTATCGCGCTACCTTACGCTCGTTTCAATGATCTCGATGAGCCAGGTAAGACGTGGACCGACTTGTACCTTGTTTTTGCTAAAAAGACGCAGATGCAAGAGCACCGGCGAATAGACGCGACGACTTCACGTCCGAGTGCAGACTTGCGTGTAGGCGCTTCGATGATGGCCAATAAAGGTGCAGAGGAAGAGAGAACTGCTAACGGGCGTTCGTCGACAGGTTGACACGAAGTCCGGAATAATTCGGCCAAGGGTTGCCGCTCGTTACTACCGCAGAGCCGCTCCGCGTGTCACAGGGGTGTATGATCCCTGATGGCTCAAATGCTGCCTACACCCTCCTCTCGGTTCGTCGTAATTAATTAATGCATCGATTTACTCGGGCTCGTATCGCAGCGCAACGAGTTCATCATTTGGCCAGCGGTGCGAGCCTTCAGTTACAGGATTCGTACTCAGGGTATCGATGCTCGACACGGACAGAGACAGAGAAAGTCACGCTCACTCGAAAATTCGGGAGCGCAGGCTTGGTTGTGCAATACGCATACCGATTAAGATGATCCATCGACGTATTTCGCGTGGATAAAGGCGCGCTCTTCTTGCGCGGTTACATTGCTTTCTTCGTTCGTTATTCGCTAAAGCAATTCGCGTTACCACGGCGTACAAATTGATACAAAGTATCGTACGCCTGTACAAACTCAAAAATTGGGTTTTCATTATAATAGCGACGTTCTTCGATGGTTGCAATGATATGTTTGATAAGCCCGTTATAAAGTACCTTCGTGCAAAGGAATAAAGTGCCTTTATTCCTAAAATCTACGTCATATATCAAAAGCATTCGAACAATAACTTATAAAATGTCTATTCCGTGTGCATTTAGTATTTATTTAGTATTCGGACGTTGGTACTGATAATATTTTCTTCTATTTGATCGGGAGAAATCGACGGAATCTTTGCTCCTTTTATTTGCGTTTGGCATCTTTCGTTTGCAGATTCATAATAACTCAAATAAATATTTTTGGCGAAGTCATTAAGTATACTTCATTTGTATCTTCAACCACATTTTTGGTAAGCGAGCTACAAAATTCGAGTCTGCGCATTCGGTTTAGAAAGTAAAAAAGGCTCCGAGTTATATTCCACTCGTAAATAGTAGGTCCGTGTCCAGCAAGCGTTGGACATTCCATCTTTGGCAGTTCTCCTCTACGTGCATATACCTAAGCTTGCATTAAGTTACAGTTAACGGCAGTTTAAGCAAGAGACGTGATCTAAAATATGAAGAGGGTTTCAGGTGCACGTCGCACTGTGCTTCCGGATACACCCCGAATGCAGCGCAGCTCGGCTCTCCTAGACGTATTTGTGCGAGCATGCACGCTCGAGTGTGTACACCCCTATGTACACGCACTTGAGTTAGCATGCACGTACGTACTCGTGCAGGAACGTGTGCGCGTGCGTACTCTCGAGTCGCGGAATACAAATGAAATATGGTCGGGCAGCCGAGCGCCATTAGTGCTGGCAACGGGACGAGCTCTACACTTTTTGGCGCTCGGTAAGACAGGACGACGCTAATGGATGGAAAAATTAAGGAAGCACCGAGTACCAACGAGGGACCAACGAGGAAGAGTGGCTCGAGTTCCATGCGATCCTTGGATCCCAAAATCCATGCGAGGCTTGGATTTTGGGAAGAAACCCAGCCGGAGGCCAAATGTCAGCTTCTTTTCGATCGATAAACTTTTAACGCGCTGTTTCATTTTATCGAGCTTCTCGTCTTATCCATACCGTGATTGTGTTTAATTATTTCTTCGGCCAACGGTATCCAACGCGACCTTCGTTTTTATCGTATGCCACATTATCCCAGAATAATTGATAGATCCACTCGTACGGCTTCGTGTCATTCGCGAAACTGGTTACACATAACATTTGTGCAGATAATGAAATCCTATAAAAGGACGGCATTTATAGAATGAAATGTTTAAAAGAAGACGTCGAGCGACGAGACGAGTAAAGTTGTCGTCAACGATATTCTTGCATTTTGAAATTTTATAAATAGCTCTTGCAAGGATCGAGCGAGTAGCGGCGTCATTATTAAACGTATAACTTTTAAAAATATTTTAACTCGTATATGTTGCTCGTTGAAAAATTATCCTAATATTTAAGGATCATTCAAGCCATCAATTTCTTTATCGAATTTGCAAAATATAATATATGATTTATTGAGAATTCCCTTCGATATTTACTCACAAGCTTTAACCGTAGGCCAAAGATACTTCTTGCTCTTTGGTTTAACGCTCACTTGAGAAACGTCTTACCACAGGTTTGAGAAATGATCGATGCAGTACTCTGTACGCACTAAAAATGAGAAAGTTAAAGTTGGAGAGAACAATGGATAGGAGTAGAGAGAGAGAGAGAGAGAGAGAGAGAGAGACTCGAGGCGCAAAAGTTAAGCGGAACGAAGACGAAGGAGGGTGCCCGAAGAAAGTAGAGTAAAGTCCAAAGGTTTTCAAGTAAATAACTGCGAGACAAAAGTTGTCTCGTTCGTATTGTTCCACAAAAGTAAGCGATCTTGAATCGTGATTGCAAGAAGTTGCCCGTCGCCAGCCGCCGGCAAGGCCGAGTGTTAGTCGAGCCCAAGTCGGAGTCGAGGAGCCGTCGAGTCATCCACCAGCATCGTGAGATTCTCGGCATCCGGAAGAGAAAACGGAAGGGAAAACGGAAGAGAAAACGAGAGAAAGAGAGGATGGTGGTCGAGATCGATTAGGTGTCGGAAGTCGAGCGATAAGCTCGAGCGAACGGTCACGCTCAGTTTGCTCGACTAACGCCGCTCCGATCCCGAGCTTCGCCGTGTTTTAAAACTCTCTGCCGTGAATACTCTGCCCCTGCGCCACTTCCTGTCAAATTTACAATGATGAATGAAGGGGGAACGAAGGGGCAACGAAGGGGCAACGAAGGGGCAACGAAGGGGCAACGAAGGGGCAAGACCAAAGGATTTCTCTCGATTTTCCCGCGAATGGAGTTTGAAACAATATCACGGTCGATTATGGCGTGGAGCTCGGCTCGCGATATCTCGAGACGCCAGGATATTCCTCGAGGGACGAAGGAAGCCACTTCGTAAATCGTTGTTAATAGTGGAGCTGAAAGAATGTCCCTAATTATGCTGATTCCCGCTTTTATGATTACGCGAACAACGCGTTTTCACGCTGTAAAATGGAAACAGTTTTATTCGAGTATTACTAAATGAGTGATTAACTTTACGTCCTGGTACCCAGAGAACTCTACCGTACGTAACGCGCAGCTTCATAAACACCCTCACAGTTTACACGTGCGTAATAATAAAATCTACCAGAGCGGATCCAAAAACTGCGAGGCACGCGCAGTATTTTACTGATAAATTCAGATTGAAAGAAAAAAGAAACGAACGATGTGACTGTGACATTTCTATTAGCACCGAATTAAAATAAGTACAAAATCGGAAGCAAAGAATCTTGAGTTTCAGGCGTAAACAAGACGAGTCCTTACATCTTTTAAAGCTCTATCTTCGGTTTCCGACCCTCTTCGCTCTTACGGCTATTCATGTTTTACTTTGGAATGAAACACTCGACGATTCCAAGCGCACTCTCAATTACCATTACTATAGACTAAAGACTACTTCTCATTCGCTGTCTCTCTCGCGCTCACCCTCTCTCCCGTTCCTCCCGTTCCACCCGTTTTAGACCACAAGACATAATGCAGCGCCCCTTGAAATCCGCAGATGTGATTGCGGAAATGGGATGCGAGAGCGAACGTGTGCATGTTTACGATGATCATGTTCTTGAAACCGGATAAGCCAGACTCACGAGCGGTCTAGAGGAGAAGTAGCGTAGAACGAAGAGAGGAATGAGCCCGTGAGGGGATTGATATGCAGCGCTCAAGTTGGGACTTGAGGGAGATATGCTTTAATTCCGTCGAGCGGACGATATCGTTTGATGCACCCGATGAGAAATGCGATCGTCAAGAGTTTAACGGGTAGATAAATATTTGTTACGTTTCAACACCGAATACATGGGAGTATTCGCACCGGCACCGATAAGACAAACGAACAATGACCAACTTTTTGAGAAGTTTACGAGAAGAGCACAAATATCGAAATTTATACGAAATAAGAGTAGATTAAGTATCGCTAAACAGCGAGCGTATTTTATGATTTTTTTCCGGACGCCGGAAAGGCAAACTTCTCAGAGAGGATGGGATAGAGATAGTTTTACTACGCATACTACTATAGTCTACTATTGATCGCCGACGGTGCTACCGTTTGATTTTCAATATTTCTTCAGCGCTACGTTTTTTAAGGAACTTAAAATATATTTTCTTTTGTTTTTTCTCTTTTGTTATTTAAAATAGCTAGAGTCTTAACTGGAAAAAAACTTACTCTTCACACCTCTCCGTCCGCTCGTATTCCTAAAGTTCCGCTGATCATTCATCGCCGTATTGCCATCGAATCCTCCTCGCTTATTGTTCTTTGACGTGCTGATTTTATGAATATCGAATGGAATGATGACTCTTTCTTTGCATAACGAAAACGTTTCTTTGGTACTCGCCTTGGAAAGACTGGCGACGGTATGACTAGCGTTCGTATAGTAGTGTTCGATACAGTAAAAATGCAATTCATTCGTAAAATGCAAGTTTATCGAGTGAATCTTAATCGATATCAAAGGAGTAGAAGGCGTAAAACCGAACCTGTTTTCAATAGCCTTTAAAAAGGGGGGGGGGCTGTACAATCGCTTAAGCCGTCGGCATAAAAAGAGCACGTACTCACAGGTGCTCGCGAAAAGGACAAGCTAATATTATCTCATGGGCCTTTACGCAAAACCCAATGAAGCGTAACTCCGTAGGTGTAGAAGGTTATATCGGACAATTGCTCGCGATCACTGTTGCATCCAACTTTATTACCTTACGCCACGGATTGATCGTACTCTCCAACCTGTCATCTTCCGACTGTACGCGACTGTGCTCACATGTACACCACAACGGGTCGAATTGAATTAAGGAGGCGTCCATTTCTCTTATTTCCCCTTGTATAATGGTATAATGCATGAAAATCTGGGAAGCTTTTTGTTCATTTTAATAATAAGTAAGCATTATCTGTGCGGATGTGGAACAGACAATGATTTTGTTTTTAGTGCAATTCCGGTTAGTTAAGAACACGGAGGACAAAACCCGTACATTAATCTACTTTTGTTCGAGAAATTCACCCGAATGGAGATGAAATTCAGTCATCGAATGGATTTATATCGCAAATAAGAGCATTATTTGGTATTATAAAACTTTACTCAAATAATATTCTTATTATCGGATGAATGTGAATTTCCATATTTTCTTATCGCGGGTGAAATTATTTGCGACAAAATTTAAAGCAACATAAACTATCGACAACCGGTACGACATTTATTATTCTTTCGAAAAATGAAAAATCCAATTGTTTCGTTATTCGCCTGCGCGATTACGAGCAATGGATTTCCGAAATTCCGATAGTGCATAAAATTGTAATTCTAGAATGACAGCTTAATGTAAAGTTTCGCTATTTTCCTGCGCTAATATTACATTCGTTAAAATAGAAATTGCCGAACTAACGAAATTTCAAAATTTAAATTATAACTGAATATCTGCATCGCATAAGGAGGTACATTAAATTTTAGTCAACTTCTGAATTCATAAGCAATACACAGACGATAATTAGCTCTCATAATTCTCGCATTTATTAGGAAACTCAACTGTGCTGTTTATTCGCATAATTAATTATTACTCCAACTAATTGTTTACTGGACCATCATAACTATCTGAAATTAAATTCCAACTTACTCCATTTGGATCGATCGTTTATTAGTGATTACTATTGTCAATTACTATTCCGAGTACGTATGATCGGCTCTTTCATACACCGAACAAACAATTCGCCTAATGAAACAATTAACTCGACAATACGTGCACAAATGCTCGCAACAAACAACTCCATTAAAAGCTAATAAACTTTAGCTTCTATTCATCGCCGCATAGTTTGCCGCTTTTCTCGACAAAGAGAAAAACACGCGAATACGTACTCCCTTTTACCCTGTGCTCGTGGACCCTCGAGTTCCATAATTACTTGCAAGTTCCAGGTGCGAGTTCGCTTTCGTAATCATAAAAAAGAATTGCGCTCCTTGTAACACGACTACTTTTCACCGATTTATTCGGACGAACCAAAGAAGTGCGGGTGCACGTACACACACGTATGCATTATGAAGAAAGTCCGCGTATACTCGGTTAAAAGCAGCTCCCTAAGCAGCTCTTAACATCCGTTGCGGAAACAAGATTTTCTCTCTATTGCGTAATGAGGTCCAGCGTAACGAGAAGCTTGGCAATCGAACTCACCTAAACGCTGCGTTAATCACGTTCTACTTTTACTCCTGCCCCGTTTCTGTCCTTTCACCTTCTTTTCGACGACTTTTCGAAGATCCAGGCACGTGCTTGCGGCAGAAAATACAAATAACGCTAGATTATCCACAGTTGTACAGGCAGTTGTACAGGCAGTTGTACAGGCAGTTGTACAGGCAGTCGTACAGGCAGTTGTACAGGCAGTCGTACAGGCAGTTGTACAGGCAGGTGTAAGAAGCCCGATGGACGACTTCACTCTTGGCTCGGAATATACGTAGCGTTATACGAATGATAAGCATTGACTTTTCTTTATTGACTCTCTATTCCGGATGATCAATTGCTCGTGATCAGGTTGTGCCGTGTAAAGATTCTTTGGAATTTAGCTTAGAAATTTCTTGCTTTTTGTTATATTTTACGTGAAAGTAGCGTTACGATCATGCTGTAATAAACTCAAACCAGTAGTCTCGTGTAGAGGAACAACACAAGGTTAAATTCTCAGATGATAACTCCAATTATTCGTTAATATACGGAGCTATAGCGTATATTATAAAAGGAAAATCTCGAGCAGCTGTAGAAACGCTAGATCGGAGTAAATCGCGAGTTCCTCCACTTAGCCATTTACTATTTATTTGAGTTTTACTCCTGCATCTGTGCCTTCGTTAAACATTTTCTAAGCTCAAACTGTGCATATGTCAGAAACTGACAAAGTTAAAGGTGTGCAAATATAAGTTTCACAGCCATCGGTTATTAATTCTTAATTGCCTCAGGGGCGCCAACGATTGGTTCATCTTACTGAACTAATCAACTAGATAACGTCAGAAAAATTTCAAACGAATTATGCAACGTATTACTCCGAGATGATGTTATAGATCATTGACGCCTGTACAACACCGCGATGCGTGCAACGACCTGCAACATTTAAATAAGAGACAAAAGATCGAATATCGTAGTATTTCTGGTTTTTTTTTTTAACGAAAATAAGAACGTCAACTTGAAGCGTTGAAAAGCAATTGTCCGGATCAGGCGCAGTTGCAAGATATCAGATAACCAAACAAATATTTGGTACGTTTTCAATCCGACATTTGATAAGGTTTTTTTTCTTTTTTTTTTTCCAAAGTTCGATCAAATCGTCAGAATTCGTTGAAGGAAACTTAAATTCAATTGACCGCGATTAAAATGTACTTTCTAGGGCATTAAAAATTATTCTATTTAAAGCATAAAATATTTTTAAAAGTTCTTTGAAATAATCTTTAATACGCGAGGAAAGCAAAATTTTTTACTTCGTCGATGATTGCTTTTTTGTGTAAACTTTTTCAGATCGTAAATACGTATAGTTTCGTTTTCAAACAAGTTTTAAGGCTCTGCTTTATGAAAATTTAAAAATTCCACTGCTATGATCTTTAATGGCTGGTTAATGTTCGACATTATTGTAGCGAATAATAATAACTAATATTCGAACTTCATTTAAGGACCGTACAAAATTTATACCTTCAATTAATTTGGACTTGGCATTTATTTATTTCTAAATTTCAAGAAGAAAATTATTAAAGACTATATTCGTGAAACAGTAGACTAATTTTATAGCGTTACGTCGTGTTGGAACAACTTTTGAACTTGTATAATTTGTTCTATGTTAAAGGTATATGAACATTTTTTAAACTTTCTAATGAAACGGAAATAGTGAAAGATATTAGTATGGGAAAGAAAAAAGCTTACGTTAAGCATTTGAATAAAAATTCCTTACGTCCGTTTTACTTATTATTATTATTTAAGCCTGGTTAAAGTACCTTAATTTATGATGTACGTAAGGTAAACATCTGATATTGTACAACAGTTTTTCCGTATCCGTAGTTCGATAAAATTTCACGAAAAAATTATCAGGAAAATTTTATTCATTATTGGAGAAGAAAATTAAAACTGCAAGCCGCATTCGTATATGAAAATAATTTAAATTTTTCTGGTCTTCATTTCATTCGCCAACGACGTGGAGTAAAATAAACTGTATTTATGGAATGCTAACATCTTTTTTACAATATTCTCAAGTTTGATTAAGATCGGCGTCGGATACATCGCTGCGATTCCCTTGTCAGTAATAGCAGATATAATTTTGTGTACACGCGGTAAAGTTAATTCTTACACGTCCCGTGGGAGTTGTACGCGTTTGTCACGAATCTTGAAAAATAACGACATCTGTACTTTTCAAACTTTGGTTCATAAAAAGTGTCAGGGTGTACGAAAATTGCAAAAATAATTCATCGTGAAGCTGTAAACCGGAAAAGTCGTAACCAACGAGAATATTTAATTTTTTAAATTTACAATACGTTGCAAAACTGTAGCGCGATATATATTTAAAATACTCGAATATATTTATTTAATTTTGGCACGTATAATTTCGCAGTCTACATTCATTCTTCCTCGTTAAATTCGCGAACAAAGAGATGCCCTGTAAATAATTTACAGACGCCAAATATTCTCTTTAACAATGCAAACAGTTAATTAAGTTTCAAGAGTTTTGTTAGAATTGTTCGAAATTTTTAGAATTCTACTAAAACTATTGTACGTATAATGTCGAGGGGTACCACTAAAACAACGCGTTAAACAGACCACCATTAAAGAAAAGCATAATTTTTACGAGGAGGAGCATAAAACGTCTGTCAAAACTCACTAGCCATCATCGTACTGAAAGGAAAAAAGAGCGAAAAGCACCGCTAAAATATACGCGTAGTACATGGCCATACATAAACAATCGCGCATGTTCGCGCTCAACAAAATAAAAGCTCGCGAGTCCCGGAAATGCAGAGAAGTTCGCGCGGCGTAATTCCTCTTCCTATATAAATATATATCTATACACACACACATACACACACACACACACACACACACACACACACACACAAACGTTGTCGCATTTACAAAGGTAGGAACTCACGTTCGCTCTTATTTATCCGGAGCAGTGAAATGTCGTCCTCACTTCCAACCGTTTCTAACGGCAAATGTTAATACCGGCTCCTCCCGCTAATAATGCATGTATAAGCATGCAGAGCAAGCGGAAGTCGCATTAAAATTGACGAGGTAAAATGTTAATGCGCGCATGTACAAAAGATAGAAAAAGATTGAGAGACATTCTGGACCGAAGAAGAAGAGCATAAAGAATCTTCCTTATGTCGGATGGTTAGCGCTCGTTTCTCTCGTATATCTCGGTATAAGGCGGAGGATTTTCAAAGAGGTCGGCCGAGTTGTGGAAGGAGGGAAGAGGAGAGGAAAATAGAAGGAGATACCTATTAGATATAGCAATGATCCGATCCTCGTGTGTTTGATAAAAAAAGTGCGAGAGAGAGAGAGAGAGAGAGAGAGAGTGAGAGAGAGAGGAAAAGTCGAGCGTGCAGACTCGAAATCAGCCGTTGGGAATATTTTAACGCTCCGAGCGAATCTCTTAATGACAATTTCCCAGCGCTTCTTTTACCTTATCGTCATTCTCATCCAACATTTCCTCTTTCCCCCTCTACTTTTCCACACCCATATTTTTCCCTTAACCGGGAATCCCGGCATAAGCGAGAGAGCAAAAGGGAGGAAAAAAGAAGAAATCCGCCCTCGAATACGATCCTCCTGTGAAATTGCTTCTCTCTCTCTCTCTCTCTCTCTCTCTCTCTCTCTCTCTCTCTCTCTCTCTGTTCTTACTTTGATCAGCCGTCAGATTTACTATTTGGTTCCTCTCGTTAATACGATACAAGGATATTGTCGCAGCGTGCTTAGCAATAACATGATTTATTACCATCAATTAAAGTCAAGATCCACGTTTGCGCCATAACTTGCTTTGACGCTTCGTTCGGCTACTTATTACTTTTGGAAAACATACTAAGCTAACTATACTAAGTAATGGCTTTAAGGAGTCATCGAACTTTCATTTCAAAATTGTAACGTTAAATTGCTAAATTGCTCATCGGAGATTTATTCGACGAACGCAATCCCGTGCATTTTCGTACATCGGAGGTGCTTCTTTAAAAGAAAAAGTTACGTAACAACGTGAGGTAGAAATATTTGTTTGTTTTTTACGTAATCGACGAGTTAAGTTTTTCAAAAACTAATTAAAATCGAAACAAAAAGTCGAAAGAGTACCGTTATAAATTACATTTAATGTAACGACATAACGCCGCTTAAGCACTCGTGTAATTCTTTTAATTTTCAAGAAATAATTAAAAATTTCAAAAAGCAGAAATTACATTTGCACAAGGGCTACGTAGGTTGTATTGTGGATTGAGAGCGGTGTAGGGGTGGGGGATGGGGGTGGGGAATTAGAATTTTTTCGCTTATTGCGCAAAGGCGAGAAACGCCAAAGAAGCGGCAATTGAACGGAAGTAATAAAATTGAAAATACAATTTTCGGAAAATAAGGGAGAAATCGAAAAGAGCTTCTCAATACCCAAGCAAAGTCGGCCACTCGTAAAGAACACCGAGTACTCCAACAGTAATTAAATATTAAACTTTAAATTAGAGTACATACAGAGCATCTCCCGATATTTTCAAACTCGTGCAAATGTCCAACAAAGTGGCTCCTGCTAAAAAGACAAGTCGCCAGAAAGGCAAAAAGAACCAGAGTAATAACGGACAAAGCCGAGAAACTAAGCACAAAGAGCGAGTCTCCCCTAAGCGCATAGTGCGAAACGCGATCCGAAGGGCGGGTACGTCTAGTGCGGAGAATTTACACGTGTCCTTTATCTCCCTCTGTGGCGGTACGAGGTATCTGTGGGTGGAAGCGTGGGTGGTTACGAGAGCTCACGGAGCTTTGGGCGCCCGTATGCCAGTAGTCCTTTGGCATGTTTGCACGCTTCGCTTGCAAGTATTTCGCGGCGAGCGGAAAATGGGCCAATTAAACGCACTTTGCCGCCTTGACTCGCTTAATCGCGCAATTTTGCACCGAGGGTTGCGCGCTCGAATATAAGACGCAAAGCGACACCCAAGAATTTCCGTGGTCTCGAAAAAGTTACGCGAGAATGCAAAGGAGCGCACATTCGTGCCTTCGTGCCAGGATTAGAAATGGGATCGTTCACTTTTATGGAGCAAGACTCAGCGGCGTCATTTTGATCGTTCCTTTTAATCAAGCGTGCGTTATATCTTTCCTTCGGTGGGAGATCAAATGAACGCAGCTCGAATATTAGTTTAATTTGAGCCTTTAAATTTAGGAGGAATACCACAACCGTATGTCTGTCCGGTCTACGACGCGTTTCGCTGATTATCACGGATGTTGGAAAATCTTATCGGAAAATTATTATCTACCGTTTGCAACAAAAACATAAGCGATGCAATAAGTAGGATTCTCACAAAGACTTGAGAAGTGGAGGTGAAAAGAGGAAATTTCGATAAGAGAACCGTCGCATCTCGTCGAGAAATTCCTTCGAACAAGCGAACGTTGCCGAGTCGCATTATCAGCGAGAACTTACTTTATTTTTTTATTCTTTCTATCGTTCGCTTGTAGGCACTTTCGCTATACCCAACCAGCGATAGTAATTATGAGTTATTAAGCGAAAGGGGCGTGTGACACGTCCAGTTTATCGCTATTACCAAATCTAACATTAAAAAGCAAGCCCACAGTCTCGTGTTGGTCGATCGTCAGTTGCCGAAAGGAAGGAAGAATCGAGAAGGGCGAAACGGGCGTCGTATGAATTTTGGCGATTAACCGGCTCTCAACTGCATATAATAGCGGTCGAGCTAATGCGTTATCTATCGAGTTACATTCCCGAGCGCCTTCATCACGGCAACGGTGCACAGATTAAACGCTGTCTTCCCTCGAGGAACCTCGTTGGAGGTGAGCACAGTTGGCACTACAATCTCGTATCTCTGTCGAGCCCCAAGTGAAACTGTATATTCTTGACTCGCGTGGTGTTCCGGGACCAAAAGGACGAGAGGCGCTACCTGAATTTCTTGAGCCTTGTTTCTCTCCTTGTTGTTCTTGTCTCATTGTTCTTTATTCTTTCCTTCCTCTTATTCTTCTTCTTCTTCGCCTTCTTATACGTGGCATGGAATGAGAAGGAATGAGAAGGCAAACAAAAGATGGAGGGAGACGTGAAATGAGACAAAGCGAGTGAGCTATTTTCAATTTTAGCTGTAATTTCGTAACTGCGAAACCGCGTAAAAAGAAGCAGAGAACTGAATTTCGTAGTGGATTTCTCGGTTTTGGACCTTTTGGATAAAATAAAGAATGCTCTGCTTACGCGAGATTGCTTCAAGAATTCAAATTATTATTATTATTATTATTATTATTATTATCATCATCATCATCATCATCATCATCATCATCATCATCATCATCATCATCATCATCATCATCATCATCACCGTAGAATAGCAATATTTAGTTTAAAAACATTAGAGTTATCGAGGATTGAATATAGCTTATCTTGTTGTCAAAAGGATCGATTTGACAAATGAAACATTGATCAACTATTATATGAAGATGAGATGTAAAACCGATGCGAATTGGATTTTTTAGAAACTTTGTATCGCGGACAGCGAGCGAAGTTTACAAACAAGTGCGCGTCGATCAGATTTTTAGACAATAAGGACGAAAATAATAATAATTACAATCCCGCATTTTTATAGCCTCCCGTACGAACGAGAGCGTTCGTAAATATGATCGACTTGTACGACGTGATAAATCGTTTACTGTCCTTTTATTAAAAAAGAAACGAGGCATTACGTCCAATGCGAATGCCTAATAAACAAAAATACCACAATTTAAAGGACAACCTCTAAGTATAAGACATTTTATAATTTGTGTCACAATTTCACTGCTGCTTTGCGTCAAAGCACATAACGCGAAAAAAGCCACGGCAATGGAACTTTCTTTTGGTTGCTCGAACCACGTTTACCGAGCGTTGCGTGGACACGCACCAACGCACCAACGCACCAACGCACCAATGCTCCCGCGATGCATCATTCGGAAAATTTCGCAAATTGAGTTGTTATTATTATATGTGAGCCAAAACGAAAGAATATTGCAGCACTCCAGATTTTTATTCGCGCACCCCAGCATTTCTTCCCGTTGCTCCTCGTTTCTTTATTCGAGCAGCGTGCAGATGATGTCGAGTTATATAGGAGATCTACCGCAGAAGCGATGGCGTAGTGCGACAGTGGGGAGCAAACGAGCAAAACTTTCGGATCTCGTAATCACGTTATGCAGCGCGCGTCGCTAAATGGAACTTTAAAGTTCCATAACAAATTCCGACGGATTCCGAACTCTACGTACATCGTCTCTGACGTCTTGGTCGAGGGGCGAGCGACCGACAGATGACTCCCTGGTTATATAAAAGCCGAGAAGTTGAATTAGGAAGCCTAATAATATCGCCACGAGAGACCCGACATGTGACCCTGACTAAACTACCCCTTAGCTAAACTCCTGCGCGTGTCTTAAGGATCGCGACTGCCCGAGTGAAAAAATCTTTCTCCGGTGATCGCCATCTTCGCATCCGCGAGGACTTTAGAGTTGCCATTGATTGACCGAATGGAACTTTCTTCGGACTCGATCATTCTTTACGTTTTCGTTTTGAAAACTCATAAATTAGATTGCCTTTGAAACTCTGGTGCCTGCTCGTGCTTTTTATTTATTCAATATCCAAGAATAGCGAACTTTCGAAATATAATTTATAATTATGTAAATCGAGTTCGTGATTGTGATTAAAATTGCACAGCTGAAATTAATTTTCATCGGTAATCTGTCGCGCGTAGGCAGTTCTTTCAAATTATGCATTTGACGAATAGGACTGTCGACTACGAAAGAGCGGATTTTAATTAATTATTGGTCTAATTCTTTATCGATGAAGTTTCTTTCACGTTAAGCATTATTTATATACAAGAAATATTATAGCTTTCAAATCGGTATTTTTATGAGATAATTTTATGCACGGTCGAGTTTTTTCAGAGGACATTCTAACACGCGTATTTTTGCTCGAATGACAATTTTGCTTTTACGTAAACAAAAACGTTGTGAATCGTATGAAGTTAAATTGCTTTTTGAAAATGCAACAAGAATTAATCAATCGCATATCTCTTAATATTTGTATAAGGCTCAATTAATCGTAAACTCTGCATTCAACGCGCGCAAGATTTTTAATTACAGAAATATCTTTTTACACCTATAGCCCTGAATTACGTATACGCGTGTGTGTGCGCGCGTGCGTTTCATTTTACACAAAAATGTATCGAGAAGTATTCATGAATCGATTTTACGAGATTTTTAGCCATTGCTATATGTATAATCCCGTCGTACTTTCGCTCGTAAAATTTTATGTATAGGACGCAGAATTTAATGCGAACTCTTGAAATCAATATAATTTAATATCATATGATATTGAATTTTTATATAAGCTACAGTATATAAAGAATTTTCTCAATCTTGAGATCCTATTGTACGATAAAATTAAAATTTAATTATGAATGCATTAGTGTACTATAATAAAACCTATATAATGCAAGACTGTCTTGTTTTTCACATCGACTGCAATTATCTACAAGTTATGCGATGTACGATGAAATATTTCGATTGAATCGAGGGCGCGGGTGAAGCTGTACATACGAGCTAAATAGACGCGCCTGGATAAATGTAAATAACTTTTGCATTCAGGAGGAGCCTATCGAATACCCACACACGTGTATCTGAAATTAAATTTTTCTCTTTTTCGCCACGATGCTTTTCATTAGGCCGATTATTATTAGCAGTGATAAAATCTTATTAAAGTCGTTCGACTTGGACTTGAAAAATGAAATTCGTAGATACCGTTTCTAGATAATAATCTAGATAGATAATCTACGCGCTAGCGAATAAGCACGTGGTCCAATTTGATCAAGTCGGTAAAGATTAGAAACTAAGTCAAGATCCCGCGGAATCGAAAAAGCTAGTATCGGGTTGGAAAAGGCCGATTAAGTCACCGCTTAAATAGCCCAATGTCACCTCGTTCCATCTAGTTCTGCTTCTGCGGCAAAGAGCGCACGAAAAGCAAAACATCCTTGAGAGAAAAGCGACTAACGGGAGCTCCAGGTCGGCTCTCAACCCTACCTTCGAGAGCCCTTGATGCAAGAGGGGTAGAACGCAATTGCGTCAGAGCGACAGCGGACTCCCCGGACTCCAAACCCTTCACTCGTATCGATCGCGAGCAGCTCGAGATCTAATTCGCGCGCACATTGGAATGCCCCTGCACACGAGTATGTGTGCGTAGGACGGACAGGAGCGGCACCCACGAGGCTATAACGAGAGATACCTCGGACAAAATGGTCCTCAACGCAGACGTATTGTACAGCCGCGAGTTTACGTTCATTCGTACGTGGATGAAGATTTTGCGCCAAAAGTCTGTTGCTCTGCTAGGATACGATATTTCCTCGCTTGAAGGATTTGAGAAAACTCGAGAGAATACGGAAGGATGACCTTCGTTTCCCCAGAAAGCGTAAACGTGTATCTTGAATATTTGAAAAGTCGATCGAATTAAGATATTACAACGACGGCGTTCCCATGAAAATGGGAAAAACGCGTCTTGTGCTCTGGAATAACGATTAAATGGAAATATGAAAGTATGAAAATGTCTTACGAGTCTCGACTTTGGTGCGATTTTTGTCGGTACAAGTAAAGGATTGGCCGACCTTACAAATTACTGCTCAACAATTATTGAGTCAATTCATTTATTTGTCATTTTTTAATAAATCGGTGCACAGCGTTACTAATGGATTCTGATAATTTGTAGGCTATGCTCGTATGCGCATCCACCGAGGAGCAGCCAATTTCAACGAGTTAGATAACAACACTATTTGTTCTGGGAAAATATAGAATTCCAAATGAACTACAGCTTTGAGTACAATAGAAACTCTTGGAGTAATCGTAAAGTGTTGGCTGTTTACAATGAGTTTACAACGAGTTTACAACGAGTTTACAACGAGTTTACAACAAGCTGCTGCGTCTTAAGCACAAATAATCGTGAAAAATGCAGCTCTGAATAAACAAAATTAATTATATTAACAATGATGTTGTCGATATCGATATCGTTCTCACCTTTTCAGAGACGGAGAGTGAGAGTGAGAGAGAGTGAGAGAGAGTGAGAGAGAGAGAGAGAGAGAGAGAGAGTGTGTGTGTGTGTGTGTGTGTGTGTGTGAGAGAGAGAGAGTGTGTGTGTGTGTGTGTGTGTGTGTGTGAGAGAGAGAGAGAGCAATTTTATAAGCATAAATATAATAAATAGCGCGAGCGATAGAAATTTATAGCATCTAAAAGCGATCTTTATTTCTCGAAGGATAAAATCCTGAAAGATATATAGTGGAAGCTACAGAAAACGTAAGGTTGAAGAATAATGGCCGAGGCACGAAGGTCCTCGGTTATACGACGGTGACACAATTATTACCGGGAATCCAGCAACAAACCATTGGACTCAGTCGTTCATTTTGATGGAACGCCCCACGTAGGCACGCTTAGAATGGGCAACGGACTCCGGAGAGCAGAGGGACGTCACGTAGCGTTCTTTAATAACCACGCTATTAGATGTGCGAGGGAGGAGAGCCCAAGGGAGGAGAACACAGAGGAGTACACCGGGAGCTTCGTCTACCGCAATTAGTTTTACGAGACTCACCCTCTCTCGCCAGCCTCCAGAGGGGCTGAAAACGAGGTGCCACCACCAGCCGCCTTAGCCCTGGCGACCCAGAAGCGTTTGCTCGGCTTAAACGCCCCCTAATGAAGGTTATCGCCGCTCTTCGACCTGCCGGAAGGGCAAAGGCATCAAACGCGAGATTATTGGCGGCCACGGCGTCTGTATGCGCGGATGTAGATGTGCAACGATAGGCATTAAACGCGCTCAACGGGTTCCCGATTGATTGGGATGCTGCTGCAGGATATGACCGCCGGCACTGGTTCTCCAGCTCTTTGATGCTTCAAAATATATCGCGCGCTCGATATTGCGCGCCATTCGATCTCTTTTCTGCGTACCTTTTCACGAATTATTATTTTTTTCCTTTTTTTTTCCCCACATTCGGAGAGCGCTCGCTCGATGTACGTAATAACTCTAGCCTATGCTTAATAGACCGAGAATACGCAACGAACGGAGGGAGCTTTTATAGAATTTATTATCCAACGCCAGTCAAGAAAGCGCATTTTAACGCGCCCATTTATGCGACTAGAAATTCAGTCGAATATTTTTATATATTCGAATGTATCGTTATTCGCTATTGAGATGATCTTACGATTTCCGAGGGCTTCTGCTAGTTTCGGTGTGCAATCGTAGAATGGAAATTAATTTTAAATGTATTTCGGAAAAATACGCTTGCAATTCCTTTTAACGTCGCCTTTAACCGTATTTGCCTCCCTTGTCGCTGACTGAGTGCAAACGACCAACTTGTAACCTGCGCTAACCGATGTTCAATCAGGGCGAAATTAAGTTTAATCGATTTTTAATAATCGGCCATTTTATTAAAGAAGTGAAAGTTTCGACAGTTCCATTCTATTCCGTTCCCTTATTTTTCATCTCTCCCTCTCCCCCTCTCGTTATATCGCGCTTTCACTCACTCTCTCTCTCTCTCTCTCGCTCGCTCGCTCGGCAGCTTTTCTCGTCTTCATAAATGCAGCTCGTGAATTGAACAAACGAATTCCATGCCCTTGTCCAACAACCAATGTCGCACGGATTTTATACTGAATTATCCCTCACTTGTAAGCACTAGCGTGAATTACACTTTGAACAATATTTTGCATACTTATAAGCATACGCACGCGTACGTCATTCGATACGGGGAAAAAAAAAAAAAAAAAAAAAAAAAAAAAAAAAAAAAAAAAAAAAAAAAAACAAATACATTGCCACATTCTATTCCGTTCTATTGAAAAAGTACAAAAATTATAAAAAAATCCAAGTCATTATTTGCAAAGACTTTAATGTAATGTTTGCGTACTTTCAATTGTATATTTCATTTTTTCAACTCGTTTAAACAAAACGTACACTCATTCATTTTTCACGGCTGCATAAAATTAAAAGAATATACACTTGACTTAATTGTGAAATCTCATTTCATATTTTACCCGTATTTCTTTATTATTTTAGTTTACCGTCTATAGAGTTGAAATATTCGGGTGGAAGGCTCGAAAAAACCGACTCTTCCACTTTAACTCCTAATACTCCGCATGTTCTTCCAACGGAACTACCAATACTTATGCATTTCTTTCTTCACTCGAGTTACATCGCGTACTATATGAAACTGTATGAAAATTCAGAAAAACACGTAGATATGATTTCAGTAGTTATAAAGCGAACACAATATATGTGTATTATTTTAACATATGCTTGCAGAGAATGAAATATTTTTTATAAAATATGAATTAAATTGAATATTACATTTACTTACATTTTAATCTCACCACTTTATTGCTTAATAATTGAATTTTATTAAGCTATAATCGAGTATAATAACGCATTATAAAGTAATATTCTTGATAAACTTTGATTATAACTCTTTACTATAATTTTGAAGGACAAGTACTCTAATGACTTATTCGTATTTTAAAAAATTCGTCTAAAATTAACGATAAAAAGAAAGTTTCGTATTGTAATAATTAACATTCTTTACCGACGATTTATACAGAGTATGCAATGCAATATTACGTTTTGAATTTTCAACAAAGTTTACAAGACTATTTAGCTTTACATTGGATAGGAGAAAAGACTTGACTTTCGCTTGCTTCGTACAGTGTATCTAAAAGGATTTGCCGACATAATTATTGATAAAATATCGCCCACTGACAATACCTCGAGTCTTTAGAAATAGCTTTGTCGATGAAAAATAAATTCCACTCTAATATCCGTTTATTTTCACCTTGGAGAAATAAATCTGTAATAGTCCATCTCTCTTACATTATTTACTTCACGACAGTCAATATTTATCGCAATTGACAAATGCCTTACGATCATCTTCAGTTCTCTCAAAACTTTAGTACACATATACAGACATATGCGACACGACTCGTACGGCTTTTTCCTTCACCCTCTTAAATCTCGTAACTTCGGCTACGTTTGCTCTTCCCTACGTTTTCTCGTTCTTTACTTAAAAGAAAAAGACAGGAAGCTCGAGACGAGAGAAATGCTCGAGAGGCTGGTGCAACGGTAGGGGTTTGCATCTGAACAACGAATCTCCCAATACAAGGGCGTATCTGTCCACTTTGACATTTACGGCGGCATTTATAGCCGACCCTGTAAGTTATATGGATGGAGAATGGTCCGACATATATGGAAGGGTAAACCAAGCAATAGCATCCATCGAGACACCTCCAATCATTTCCCAATTAGCAGCTGATTGCGTACAGTCGCGACCAAAAGTACACATAAAGTGCGTTGCGCTGATATGTTCCATAATATGCGCGCAGCTCTATTTCCCGAAGCGCAAAATTGAGATTGCAATCGAACTATGAGTACTTTTTATATTCCGCAGTTACAGATTGCGATGAATTCTAGGTCAGTAGATATTTGAGTTGTCGGAGTGCGAGTTAATTTGCTTAACATCGAGAATGCGGTATCGTTTTGCTTTTAATAGAAAATTATTAAATACCTTCTATGGATTACACGTTATTTCAAAACTAAATTAGTACCGCGCAATCAACAACTTAACAACAACGGTAAAGTAAAAAATCAGAAAATGAGCCATTTCATACGTTTACATTTAAAATGGACATTGTTTTTCTACGCAAAAGCATATTTTTTTATTTATACATTCGTACATCTATATACTCTTGAATATATCAATTTATCAATTTATATTATTTTTTATAATATATTTTAATATATTTTGCGGCTTTTGCGTTGACAGTCACAAGAAAATGAAAGAAGAAAGCGCGGTTTAGTTCACAAGTATGAATACAAGCATCGATAATAGATGTGACAATGAGTCGTTGATGTATTGTATTAAATATTTAATTATATTATAATCGAAGAATCTAACAAAGAAGCGTCCGTATCACTCGGTGTTATGCCTTTTATGATCTCCAGTTATCCCTTCAACCCTTCTCAATTCACTTTCGGCAAGTCCTCATTCAGCCAACTTTTTCACCGAGACTTTCGCGCAATCCCGCCTGATCCGATATTGATTTAAAATCTCCAATACTCTCCCACAGTATAAACTATATCTCGCCTTTTTATCTCGAGATGAAATATTTTGCGATATTATTCGGATTTCCCGTATAAACACCGCACAATTATATAATATTTCTTGCACGGAAGTGTTTACATTTTGGTCTATAACGGGAGCCTCTCCACTTACTTACTTTATCATTTCTTTGTTTCCTTAATTCCTTAAAGAACTTAGTTTCCTAAAATTATTTTAATCTTGCGTTTACACTTAATTCGTCCGCCCTTTGACAATTGCATTTCCAAATACTTAGCCAACTGTTTTACAACTGTATGATCAATTGGAAAGGTATTTTCTCGATCTCAAGGGCATATTCCCTTCCTACTACGAACTAAATCAAACAAACTTATAAATTTTATTTTATCATTTCGATCTGCATCGAATGAATTGATTGTATTCAATAGTTTGTTAAAAAATAGAGAAACTAGTCGAACTAAAGTATGGATAAATAATTCCTAAAATTTATGTATTTAAATGTTATTTCGTGTGCTGTTGGTACGTAAATTTAAGGACATGAAGTATTTATGTAATAAATTTTTTATCCCTAAGATAAATAAAAGAATAAAATGGAGAAGAATGAAATACCACAAATCGTGGTTTCAATATATCATTCCCCTTGATTTCGTCCCTTACACAAATAAACGTGTCGAATGTAAGTCATTCGCTCAGAAAAACTATGTTGAAAAAAGTGCATTTATCAATACCAACGTAAATTTTCAATATATGAGATAGATTCAAAATAATTTCTTAATGCTCGTCTCTGTAAACTAGTTCTTTAAACTTTTCTTTAAACGACGCTTCGAAATAACGGAAATGAACCACTGCAAACGATAAAGTAACAAGTATTTCATTAAAGCACGCGAAAATTAATGAACGCCTAATGTAAATTTAAATTTTTATGGAATTAATTTGGTTGCCTAATGAAATGAAAAATGTCGATATTTCCTTTAGCAAATTTAGCAAACTCACAATGTATCATTGTAAGGCTCTGTTGAGTTATCTACTTTTTTATAAAAGGCAAATTCTGAGAGAGAGAGAGAGAGAGAGAGAGGGAACAACTCACGAAAAGCCAGAGCATTTTGAAAGTAACTATAGACCCACTATAGTGCCCAGGTTCTGCATTGATGGAAATTCGGGCGGTAAAGCTTACTCTTTCCCTCTTTCTATCTCTCCCATTCGTGCTCCTTCTTTCCTCTCTCACACTCTCTCTCTCTCTCTCTCGCTCTCTCTCTCTCGCTCTTTTTGTACTTTTTCTAGAAAACGACAAGTACAGCTGATTTGTTTTATCCCATTTTCTCTTCTTTTCTGTTGAACAGCGCTCCTCGCTCTCTAGCTGAAAAATACTCCGTGAAATTCCATTCGTCCTCTTTTCCAACTTTTTACTTTTTACGGTACAGAGCATTTAACGAATTTCACCCTTCTGTGTGTTGCAGAATTTGGCGACCTAGCCGGCACATAGTCACCACACTTCATTGTTCCCCTGAGAGGCTAACGGCGGCAGCACATCAGAAGCAGCAGCTATGGTTGCGAGACGTCAAGTACGAGAAAATTATTCGGCGACAGTCGTACTATTCGGTGTATGTATATACATGCATATATATGTGCACGCAAATGCACGCGCGCGCGCGTTTATTGATATATGTAGACGTATCAAGAGAAGTGCACCAGCGTAACGGCACACGACAAATGAAAAAGAGTGCGTCTACGTGTGAGTGTGAATTTTTTGTGCGGATAGCGTGCGAGTGAAAGGATGAATGGTGTAATGGTACGCATGGAACGAAGGTGTAAAATTATTAAGCGTCAGCGCGATATTTCGAAGATTCGGACTCCGTACACCAAGGAACTAGACGTAAGAACAGGATTTCTCAATCGATGCTGAATTATACCATTTCCTAAAAGCTATATTTCTCTCTCTGTCTTTTTTTTCACTTTCTTTCGATATTTTATCGCTTATTATCCTAATCCGTTGATTTGATTCGCTCGTAGTTGTAGAAAAGAATCCGAAATAAATAACAAAAAAAAAAAAAAAAAAAAAAAAAAAAAAAAAAAAAAAAAAAAAAAAAAACCCAATAGATAAAGTATTTCTGGAAAATTAAACTTGTTGTGGAAGCGTATTATTGGATTCCGTTTTGATTAAAAAGAAATTATCTCCTACGATTGTACGAAAATGCAAACGGTGATGTCGGTCGAATTAATTTCTTTCCGAAATCAGCAAACATTTCACATTCGTGACATTAATTATACGTTGCGTTTTCTGTTTACTAGAAGCTATAATGATATTCTATCGGTTCATCTCGTCTAGTTTACGTATTCAAAAGCAACTGCGTTGCACAATTAGCTCGTATCAAAATTTTATTCCCAAACGAAAGTTCCGAAAATTTTCTGTATCGATTGCTAATACGATATTTCTTACATTGATAATACTCTTCAAACGCGTTATTTAAAAAATGCAAAATTATTACACGTGGACTTAATATTATCTGTACTTTCCACATTTCCATACCGCTCGCGAGGATATTCCGTAATACGTGCAATTACACTGTCTCGCAAACTTTACGTTAATGTTAACGTTAACTTTAACGTTAACTTTGTTAATGTAACAAAGACTGATTTTATATTGCTATTTATCACGCAATTTGTATACTATTTCAGCAAAACATATTTTTATCTTTGTCGAGGACGTAAGCGTTATGCAAATGTACGCAGCCAAACACTAATCGACTAAACTAATATAATTCTCCATTATTTTTGTTCTTGCTGGTGATCTAATTTCTTGAGAAAAAACGAAATAGTAGAATTTCCACTCGGTACGAAATTGACGTTAATTAGAATTAGTGTCAGATGCTACTGAAATGTGCATACATGATTTAGGTGGATTCACTGGTAAATTCGCCTTATAACGCATTTATTCAAATTATCCCTTTCTACTTTTTCGCAATAGGACGCTTATATATTTCGCTAGACCGGCTTATGACAGATCGTTAATTGAAAAATTAAAGGTCCTTATAAAGACATTCTTAGCCGAGCGTCTATTTCAGATTTTATCGAGTACATCAATTATTCAATTAGAGGCGAGTCGGTTGAATATTCTTTGTGCTATGACGCACAGGGGACGTTAATTAACCTTGTATCCTGATATCCGATATTTGAGAGCTGCGAGAAAGGGAGATAGAAGAACGCTGCATATCGTCGCTGAGATACTCGTTAAATTCACGCTTTGAAAAATGTAACTAGTACGCGAGAAGCTTGTCTAGATGTACATGCGCGTAAATATATAATGCAGCATTGGTTGAGATTGGCGCACGTCTGAAACATTGTCGTTGTTGCGAAATAAATGTATGACTCTTTTTTTACACGCCGGTTTTATCAAATTGTTTTATCAAATGTAGGGTACTGGCGATATACATATATACATTTAGACGCATGCGTGCGAGCACGCAGCAACCCGTTCAAAGATCTCTTCGATTATTTGTATTCCCGTAGACATATGGTTCAGCGTTAATCGATATGAGAAAGGACTAATTATACGTGTCTGAATAAACTGATACTTGAAAGATTAATTCTCGCGTCTTGTTCTTGAGAGCAATTAGTTTTTGGCTTTTGTTGGTAATAAAGGTAGTATTTATGGAATTGGAATGTCATGCAAGAATTGTGAATGCTTTTTCGTCTATTGGTATGGCTTGAGGCTTTTAACATTTAAAAGAATAAATACGCGTACTATATTTTACCCAAATTATCTTTATCTATTTTATTAAAGAAGGTCAGTATTATTACTTTCCAGGAAGAGCGTATCCGATGCAAGTTTTCTGCAATATAGAAGTATTTAATGAATATTATAATAGTGATAAAGCATGCATATTCGTTTAATAGAAAGTATTCCATTATAGGAAGATATTTGAAGATCCGCGTATTAAATATTTTTGTAAAAACAATTTTCTTCGAAAATGGTATCGATAATGGTATCGATGGAACGATTTCCTTCTTGAACACTTCAGTATGAGACTAAGTTCTTTGATAAGATCTTTGTAAAGTAGAAAGAACTATAAGATGCGTTTGCTTTTCTTGAGTTCTTGCAATTGAATCATGTGTATTTAGGTCACGCAACGAATGGACGTAGTCAAATTTGGCGAAAAATTATAGATATTCATTAAATACGCTTATTTTTGCATTGTCTAAACATTAACAACTTAACGTCATTGTATTATTAAGTGCTTCTTGCCGAGACGCTCTGCAACTCCAAATCACGTTCAAAAAGTCTTGTCCAACATCTAGGAGTTCATAAAAGTAATCTACGTGGCCAGTTGATAGATTTGAAAGAAAATCTTTAAAACGACACTTTGTAATATACGTAAAAAACAGCGAGTATTGTAGCCAAACTTTGTTTTGTCTATATTATAAATTGGTTGCTCATTAACCGTATAAGGCAATGTATTTTCTGCACGGTAGAAGCTTGTTTCGGTTCATCCAGATGAATGAAACAAAGCAAAAATGAAAAAACAACAATTAAAGATAACGAACTGAGAACGGGAAAGTTAATAATCAAACGAAAACACATGTGTGCGTGCATGCCTCTTGCACAGAAACTCAAACAGAACACAGAGTAAACTTTTATCCGATCATTTTAAGCCACAAGAAGGTAATTGGCATTAAAACTTACATTTCTCCAAGAAAATAAGATTATTCTTAAGATTTTTATTATTATTAATCGTGAAACTGTTGGTTCGTACGATATAGAGAAAAACAATTTTCGATAATCCAGTCTTTCGGCTGTTCGAATCTCGTAATTTAGAAAAGCGGATAACGCATTGTGTATAATATATTGAAAGGATTAAAATAACAAGTAATTACAAATAAAACGTTCTAATTCTTAGAGCGCTACGCATTTCTACTTTCTATTACACAATTTTTATTAAATTTTTTCAACGTATATATGCATGTGAATGTTGCTTTCCAAATATTTTTGAACGTCAAATAAAGGTATAGATATTAATGGCAAAAACTGCAGGGAATCTCTCCATATCCGTTTTTATTTTTTTTAAATAGTTGCGAATGTGCGGAATATCTAGTATATCAATTTTCATCGAAAAATATTCTCAAAAAATGTATCAACTTTCGAATAAAATTTTCTAATAATAAATTTCCTGATAATATGCGAAAAATCCATAATGTAATTGTTTTTAATTTTGGCGGCCGTAATTTCGATACGATTTTCGAACGACGAATGGCACGTACACGGCTAATGTTCACGTTTAATAAAATTTGAAAATGAGAATTACACGTAATGAATTAATTTGATGATCCAAACGTATTATTAAAGAGAGAGTCGCACGTTTTTATTTTAAGTTTAACAGTTACTTTGCTCGGGTATTAAACTACATATGAAAATCGTAGACCATTGCAAGTTTAAACGTGTCCTTTCAAAGGATATACGTAAAAGTTTACAAATTTTTAGTAGCATCCTAACTACCCTTATATACGATAAGTACGGAACTGTTAATCAGAGAAGAATAATTATTTGAAATTTTACTGGTATTCCATCGAGGAAACATCGATGTCATTTCGTAATGATGTGAAAGGCCGCGCGCGGGCAGCATCTGCGAACCGTAAAGGCACGCTCATACAAGCACACAGGGTAGAACAATACAGGGACCATCGAGAGGCTGTGCGTGTGTGTGGTCTTTAATATTTCATGAATATTTCAGCGGCCAGCGCCAACGTTAAATAGCTCACGCGTGGCACGCCACATATTGCGTGCACGTGTGCACGTACATGCGCACGTGCGTACGCATGCGGGCATACATGTGCACGCGCATGTGTAATTTCGGCGAGCCACGAACGCACATGGGCATAATAAATGGCCGGCGAGTCGCGAGAACACACGGAATACTAATTGAGTCAATCGTTGAAAAACGAAGTTGCGGAAACTCGAAATGGAAGCGTCGAGTACTACTGTGCTTCGGCGAGATGGAATTTTTTTATGGTTTCGAACGTTTTTGAACGATACGCAGATACCTATGATTTTCTAATATTCCCATTGACTTTCTGTGCAGTTGGAAATGCAAGCGGTTGCGATTGGAATAAAGCTCCGATAAGCTCAGGCTGAATTAAGAAAGCTAATCAAAATGTACGTAAGCTTAAAAAATAAAAAAATTTAATTCATATAATCGTACGCGTAAGGGCGAGTTATATTTTAAAACGTAGTATAAATATTCAAATTATGTTTAAGATAAGTTTGATAATTGGGGGTATATTGGATTTATACGCGTGCGATGCATCCCTAGAAACTATAAATTTCATTTCTGTTTATGCTTCAAGTCCTACATATTTAGTCCTACATCTCGTAGGGCTAAAATTTACTAAAAATGACTGAAATATATAAATATCGGAGGCTCGTTTGCAATCGTAACCGCATAAAATCTGATTTGAAAGGAAGTGGCAATGAATAATAGTAATACAATTAAACGAAACAATGAAAAGAGTATTCTGTAAATAATAGAACGTGTTACGTCTAGTACATGAAAATCCGTAAAAGCGAAAAGAGCGAAAAAATAAAGATGCCACGTGCATCGCGTCCCTGGCCATATTTCGAAAGCACTTGCGCGACTCGCTAAACGACGTCTGAGCTTTTATGTCAGTGTAACTTATTCCACCAGCGGTATATATATGAAATCGAGTCGTCGATTACAAAGGTGTTAACGAGCGATTACTAATAGCCCATGACGGGAACCTCGTGCGAGCTCGAGTTTGTAGAATCAACGAGGAACCTCAGTAATGACGACGACAAACCATGAAAGCGAACCACCTGTTACTCCTTAATTTCGACTTCTAAATGTACTCCCTCGTCCCGTCCTTACTCGCGAAGAGAAACAGAACGAGACGAGGTCTCGGTGTCTTCAGGTGACCAACGTGAGTAAGTTTACGGACAAGAGGAGTTGAAAACAATCGGGAGTTTCTTCGCGGTTTGCTCCGAATAGCGTCGCTCTTATTAGAAGTCGTCTAACTTGTGTGTAATATATCGATTGTTGCAGTTCTACGGTTGACTCTCTACGGAGTGTAGCATCCTAGACACGCTGTCCGAGTTCTGTGGTTTTGCGAACTCACCGCTCTTCAAGGCAAAGGAGAAGAACTGATCTACAAGCGAAGGGGAAAAGGATAGAGCGACGAATGACGTGTGTGCGTGCGCGTGCGCGTGCGCGTGTCAAACGTGAAGCTTTGAACTGTGTATGCGGTGACACATTCGAATAAAAACATGTCCACGACACTTTTGGTGAACTTGATTATTTTTCTTATTTCTATAGATCCCTATTTTGTAATTGCTTTTTGCATTATCGTCAATGACATTTATATCTATTTGCAATTTTTATTGCGTATTAGTTTCTCCAAAATATCCAACTACCTAATTTTACCATCTTCTTTCCATCCCTAGAAAATTGTTTTCATTTTCGTAACCTCGTGGCATTGCATTAATATTCGCTCAATATTGTTCGCCGGTATCGTTGACTCGTTTATTTGGTATACCTACATTTTATCTTAAATCTTTTTTTGGCAATAATTTCTACGATAGTGCCTTTTCATTCGAAAGATATCGTCTGATTCGGATCTATCTATGATAAGTTTTCAACTCGTCATGCTCCGAATCTTTCGTAGTTATCGAGTGTGCGAAGGCGTCATGGAAGGATTATGGCAATGTACGTGTCTACGATTCGCCACTTCTTTATTATGCATTAAACGTAAGATTAAAAAGTAGCTCTCGTTAATATTTCATTACTAAAACATGATTTAGCATCCAAACCTTAATTCTAAATTATGCGAGTAATGATGATTCATTTGAATTTCAAACTTAACCACAGTAGTTTATACGTAGCAAACAAATTACCTCTACCGGAATAGGAGTTCGATGTGTACGGTATACAGACGGTATCATCGCGGGTTCTTGATTGCCTCTTAAATGGTGTTTGTCAAAATAACGTTATTTTGATCATTTGCATTTTTAATTAATGTTAGTTAGTGTCATATTTAAGTATTTCATTGGTTAGTTTGAAAGGCTTGAAGCCTCCCTTTTTTCTCCACCTGCACTGCACGAAGACGAAATATATTCTTCACGAGTAATATAAATTCCGTTTATAGAACGAGAAGCTGCAGTATATAATAACTCTGTCGCGAGATAACGTAACGTAGAATCTGCGAAAGCCATATCCGAGTCATATTAAAATCATCTTTATGTCTGCAAAATAATAATAACTGTAAGATTTGCAATCATTATATTACAAGATCTGCGCTTGCACGCACTTCTCAAATTATTTCTCATAAGTTTGTCTTTTTAAACTTTTTTCCTTTAATTATATGATTTACTATACGATCAAATGAAATTGAGACTGTTTGCATAGACACACAGCCGATTGAAATTATCCTTCAAACGCACGCATTCTTCTTAATTTCCTCAAAGATAAGACTACGAAAGAAAATTTACATTCCTAATCAGTTATGGAATTCACATACGAAGAGATAAATGTTTAAAAAAAATGGAACTAAAGCAAAAAAGATAAACGACAAGCACCACGGTTTTCTACGGATTTGGTATTTTTAATTTCACGAATTAATTGGATGAAATAGACTTTAATAATGACTGTTTTAATCAAGAAAGAAAATTCTTTTGCAAACTCAAAATCTTGTAGGAAAAAAAATAGAAGACTTATCCTCTCAAAGAATCGAATGAAAAGAAATATTTTAATCTAGTTCCCTCGGAGGATTACAAAATCACCATCCGAAGAGGTAGATATTCTCGTCTCCTTCAAACTTTCTTCCAACTAACCGAAGACCCTCATCCCTCTTCTCTAGTGCCCTGATTGACATCGTTCCTATACTCTCCTGAAACTCTTCTTCGAGTCTCCGGCACTATAACAGTAGTATAAAATCACCCTTAAATTTTAATCGAGTAATTATTTCTTTTTATTTCTCCATGATCATTAAGGGTCATTATTCAAAATTAAAGCCTAATCACCGGGCTATTTGTACACAATTAAGAAAGTATCAAGGAAAGAAAAGGAGCAGGAAACGTTGGTCGTTAAGCTAACTTTCGCGGACGTTGAAAGTTTTTTAATTTAATACTATCTATGGAATTTGAAAGAGTAAGAGAAGGAAAGGGCGAGGGCGAGAAATCCGCAGCCAAGGGCTTATAACCGACTAAAAACTGAACCTAATTAAAGTCCTCTCTTCCACCTTCTCTTTCTTTATCTAACTCAAGTATAATAAAAGAATTTGCACTGACAACACGAAACGACGATTCATCATGCGCGTTTGCGGGCTTTTCTTACGCGGCGCGAACAAAAGGGTGCGAGAGCACTAAGTATGACGTCGCAATTAATCACATCAGGTCCAGGCTGCCGTTAAATGCTCGCACCGAGGAGCAGCAAATTCTATCGAGGAACGTATTTTCGAACGTATTTCGCCTCGTGGCGTAACTCGAAGGAAAGAGAGAGGAAAGTAGAGCAATAGCGCAACAATGGCTGTAAAATGACGGCGCTACGACGTTAAATAACTGCGTTGCGATAGAAGAAGAAGACCAATGAACTACGCTGGAAATTATCTAGTGACAATTTCCAGGACTTTTAAAGGAGCTTGAACATTACGATCCGGTTGAGTTTATTTTATTAGAACGACAAATTTCATAAATTTTGTTATATTTTATTGTAAAATATAATTTTCACAATTCGTATTCTTACGTCGCGTCGAGCGGTCAGATTAGAAAAACCAGGTGATAAATAGTGTTGTATGAGTGTAACATTTTAGTCACACTTTAGTGGGATATTTTGTAAAACTTAACGAACGACAGCTTTTTAGCTTATTCTACAAGTACGATATTTCAAAAGTACAGTGTAAAGATTTCAAGAGAAGATTCATATAGATTAGGTAGTCGTGATAATGACTAATGATCCGAGTGGATACAGCCTAATATGACAAAGTACCTACGTATATAGCGCCATCTTGATAAAAAAAAAAAAAAAAAAAAAAAAAAAAAAAAAAAAAAAAAAACACTGCAAACGATACTTGGATGCATACAGCGATGAATCACGTAACGTCTGTTTTGGGAATCCGTCGAATTGATCGTGAAATAAGTTACGCGCGCATCCTTCAAGCTTTGTCGCCTATTAATTTTACAGTGCAATTAAAAAATATCGGTTCACTATTCGACAAGACTCTCGTAAAATTCGCAATATACAACAATAAGATCGCTCGTGAAATTCTGAGCGAATGCCCTTTTATATACATGTCCCTGTCCTCCATTAAACTTAACGTCTCCACTCGCTCCCTAAAAGCTCACTAAAGGTATTAAATGGTCAAAACGCACGAGCTTCCAATGTGTTATCTTTCTCCTGTTTGCTGCAGCTCAGTTCTCAGAAAAAGGGAGTTAGAGGGATGGGTTAGGAAAAAAGAAGAGATTTGCGGTGCAGGAGCAGGATAGAGAGCAGCCGCGGATCGTAGGAAGAACGGGTAAAAGGGAAACAGCTCACACGCGGTTAGGAATCTCGGATTACGGCCTTTTAACGACGATCGTTAAGCCCCAGTGGGGTAGTCGTGGTCCTGTGTGCTCTTAATACTACCGTCGCGTTCTTGGTTGCCTCTACCCAAGCCTACGCGAAAGACCATTATTTTTACAGCCTTGGAGCGGTTACGTGACGGGCGCTGAGTAAAAGTCCGTCCTTTCCTTGTGGGAGACGCGCCGTAAAGCGTAATAGATTACACGTACGGTCGACGGTGTTTCCGCATGCAGATGCGACCGAGACTCTACTAAGGAGAACGAGTGCTCTTTTCTTCGTTTTTTAAGAGCTCGCTGTTACTGATGACGCAAGCACTTGAGATTTTACTCGGCTTTGGTAAATGTGGAAAGACACTGAGGTGCCGTCGACCTCGCGCAACACTTTTGACACCTGCAAGTCATCAGGCATTCGTTACCCTAGACCAATAATGAATCTAGATATCTTTATGCGATTTCCCATTAAATTTCTGTTTGAAATGTTCTCCATTTCCAAATCCTGTGAATTTATAGGTATATCTAATCTTTCTTGAAATCGAGGAAATTTCAAATTTGTATTCGTAAATTTGTTATTTACGAATATGTGGCTGAATATTATCCATTATTCGAGTGACTTCATCCCGATTAATATGCCATCAAAATGGAGATTACCATTCGGAGATTTATACATTTATAATCAAAGTACGATGAAATAACACATCTTACAATGAAACTTGATTTTAATTTTAAAGCATCGGAAAATCCTGCTCTAGAAAATTTCATGCAGAGTACTCAAATTCCAGAGAAATAGTTGACGGTGTTCTATAAAATTTAAAACACGTGCATTCTCATGATTTTATCTTTCATCCGAGAGGCTAGAAAAGTACTCATCCTACTCATCTTCCAGACACATTTCTTGCCGTTTATAAAAAGGTGAAGATTCAGTTTTCTAAACAATCCAAAAGTAATTAAAAACCAAATGAAACTTAATTATGACTTTTAAATTCTCTTCGAGTCCACTTGAAAAATCTTTAAGAATTTTATGCTCGTTTAAGTCGTGGAAAATAGCAAGTACCTAAGATAGATTATGTATCTATCTGTTTTTAAATTTATTCATTTGACGGTATCGAAAATCACGGTCTGTTGACGCTTGATACTCCTAAAAGATAACTGAAGTCCACTTCAAAGGACAGAACCGCATAAATTGAGAGAGAGAGAGAGAGAGAGAGAGAGAGAGAGAATCAAGATTTCCTAAGCTTGCATATTTTCTAAAAGGATATTTTCAGAGAAAAGGATTTCTTATGGTTCCCTATTTATCGTATTATAACATATTTTGACATTAAATAGTATATTGGGTTAAATATGAATTGTGAAATATCAAATGTTGTAAAAGCGTTTGAAAATTGTGAAATGTATTTGGAAAAATTAAACGGTATTAACGCGAACATTCAGTTTATACATCGCAGAGCTTGAAAAGAGTTCATTTAAAATAATTATTGATACCGCTTGATGTTATAAGGATACGGTTGAGGTAATAAAACAGGAAATTATGAATTAACAACATTTCTAACATAAACATAAAAGAAGAAACTGAAGGCTTTACTAAAAAGCCATTAAGAAGCTTGTAAAATTTTATGTACTTATAAACCATGTTATGAAACTGACTTCGGGTTTTATTGAGACTCTGAAAGGTTTTTCTTAATACGTAAACGAAAAACCTAGTGTTCGTAGTTTTATCTCGAGAGTCTTGATTTTAGATATAAGTTATTTTAAAAAGACTGAACATTGTAACGGTAAAAATAACGTGGCTTTTACTCCCGACAAAAAAATACCCCGAGTCCGAACAAAATGGTAGATAAAAAATGTTTCCATACAACATTAGTCATATTTAAAACTTAGTGCTAAATTATAAAACACGATTAACCAAATTAAAAGAGAGTATAAATAATAATAAAATTCTTTCATTCAAAAATGTAAAGAAGAAAAAGATACGCGCAGCTCTGTTTATTTACTTGCAGCTTATCAATGTTTTCAACTGAAATTTTTATCAACTGTAGCAGAGATATAACGAAAAGTAAAAAATATTTTCAATATTTTTACGTGTTTCGTTTTGCTATTTATTTATTTATTTTTTTTTTTCGGTTACACTTTACTTTTAATGAATTTTTTCAAAATTAGTTTAACAGAGATTAATATTTTAGCGACTGAATTATTAACATTTTAAAGTCATGCCATATTCAGCGAGAAGTTTAAGAACACTTATGACAAGTTGATATTAATATTAATGTAAATAATTCATTTGCAAAGTAAATAGTTATCGGTGTTCTTCGTATCACTTAATCCTTTTATCGTATGCAATGTACAATCTTTTTAACAACGCAATTCGTTCTATAATTTTTATGAGACCTATAAATCTAATTCGCAGAAATTTATCTCTCTACGAATACTCTTCTCCGGAGAAATTATTTACATTTCAATCGTAAACATTATTTTTAAATATTTATACTAATATCGTACATGGAACTCAATGTTTAATTTGGAAATGAAAAGCGTAAATTTCGCATTTTTTTAAATTCTAAATTTACCAGTGTGAGCGCATATTTAATGTTCCTGTAATTTTGCGTATTGGAATACAAATTGCAAATATGTAAACATTAAAAGTCGACTTGCTGAAATTAATTATGCCGAAAGAGAAAGTCGCCAAGTTTGCCGGCACTAATGAAATAATTAACATTGCAATTACGAAGCAGATCAGAGAATAGGCGAGGTAAAATTTACACGACAAATTTCTTAAACAAATACGTCTAAGTAGGTGTACTAAGAAATGCAGTAAACGTGGGCATTTCGTGGCGAAGTTGGCCTTATCTAATAATGCAAGAAGTATTCGCTTGTCCATTCCCGCAATAAGCTTCAGCGACACTCACGCAAAGGAGGTAAAACAAACGCTCGCTCGCGTATCTCGGGTCTTGCTATCGAGGTAATCCGAGTTATCGTTTAAAGCGAGCAACACTCGACAAATCCGGCAACCGCGGTACCCTCGTCTTCCATGTCAATTGGTGCTACGTGGTGCATCGGCGAGAGGGCGAGGGCGTTGAGAGAATCGAATAGAGCTCTGATTCGTCCAAACGTATGTGTACCCATTCAGGAATGTGGTGATTCCCTGGCACTTCATTGCGAGCACAAACGGCTCGTCCTCCGACAAATCCGGTTTAGATGTATGTATCGCCATAGCCCATTGTCGGCCATGGCGAAACGCTCGCGAATACGAAAATGTGCGCGCAACTGCTGCTGTTCCAATTAATCATGAAAATACCAAAGTGCACGCGCTGTAATTTAATGCATGCGCTTCCATAATAAATGTATAGCGTATGTAAAAAAATTCATGAATCTGCGCCGAGCCGTAACCGCGTGTTCCTGTATTTTCCTGCGCTCGTGTGCTGATTCCTAAGTACATACGTGCGCTCCGATTCATTATTTCGATGAAAAGGATACATGCATCGTTTCATGGATATATCACGTTTACACCAAGTCACGTGAGCGGTCTATAAAGAAAGAACTGTGGCTGAACATAAATTTTTACCAAGGATGAAAGTTATATCTTGAAGAATTCTCTATTGATTCAGCCTGATAATTTCATTGGGAAATTTCCTTTTCCACTCTAGATTTAATACTAGTACGAGAAAGAGCGACTTTCTCCTACTAAGTATCGCGTTCGATCGGTCTCAATTTTATTTTAATTTTTATCATTTTATCGCTGTACAATATCCTCGCTTCCCTTTGACAATTTTTGAATAATTATTTCATTGCCAACTGGAAGTGCTGCGCTAAATTAGCGCACGTTGATTTTAATGATCCTTGACACAGATCCACAGATCCACAGATCCACAGATCCACAGATCCACAGATCCACAGATCCACAGATCCACAGATCCACAGACCCACAGACCCACAAAATACTACGTCGGCGTATAATCCTAAACGAAAGAGCACGAATGAGTACAATCCTTCTGGACAATAACTAACGTTCTTGATCTTATTTTTCTGCGATTACGCGCACAAGAAACAACGAGCATAAATCCCAAATGACGATAAGTGCTCCTTTCAAAGGGCATTCATTTCTCATACGTTTCACAGGCGATTATCTCTAAGACTACATAAAAAACCGTTATAATTTATGAATTTTACAATTCTGAACTGGATTTACAAGTATGTTTTTCGTAATTTCCGTACTCCGTTTATACCACGGTGTTTCTCTTCAAGTCGAATCTTCAAAGGTGTGTATCGGTTACCATGGAAATTAAATTTGCCAAACTATTTTTCCTCGCTTATACATAATCCAGCACTCGTAACCTTTATTGAGCCAAAGAGTGGAGTTCACAGCATTGAAACTTAAAAGAAATCGATAAACAAGCGATCACAATGAACCACTCGTAAGAAAAATTGAATGTAGCCAATAAAAAAGATAAATTAATTTAGTCGTATACGGTCGAGTCGTTGAACTCGCAGTTCAATTCCAGCCGAGGAGTTTTAAATCTACTTCAGCCTCCGTATCTTATTTGACAACACATTTGAGCTTTTGTTAATCAT
The DNA here is from genome assembly GCA_018907045.1 of Wiebesia pumilae. Taxonomy (NCBI): domain Eukaryota; kingdom Metazoa; phylum Arthropoda; class Insecta; order Hymenoptera; family Agaonidae; genus Wiebesia; species Wiebesia pumilae. The sequence continues at coordinate 1,489,522 of JACCHZ010000142.1, read as the reverse complement.
TCTTCCGATCTTTACCGTTAGCGCACTGTTTTTCCAATCTTAACGACGTACGAATACCGTTTGTCGATATTTCCGAATTTGTAATATTTCACATTTGTAATATTTTACACGGCAAGTTACGTAAATTTAACATTTACTTTAACATCTCCTTTTATGAAACAAAGAGAAAATAAATACACTGATAAACAAAGGAAGTATAATATTCGTCATCATAGACGACGAAAAGGACGAATTTTTATCGGGTATCGGGGCTGATTTGAAACGGGTTGAATCATATGTAAATCGGTAACATACGCCTGAAGCATTCGTGCAATCTTTTAACGCGTGTTCTCGTCACTACGTATATTTCCAATATGCAAACGATCGTACACGCGACACGTTTGACGCAATATAGAGATTCGTCAGTGTCAACTGACTAATCCGGCCCATTCCCATATGGCATTTCAATCACATTCCCCTTTTTACTTCCTCGCGTTCTTTTTACGCTATATTTCATCTTTTCCACCCATGGACACAAGAGTGTGGGACAACAGGTTTACTTCTACATAACTACTACAGGTGCATTTTCAAGAAGAAGAAACCTGAAAAAGTTGACGAGTCGCGGAATATAAATACACACTAATTGGCAATTAGAAGTTATGGGCCAAGTCCGACGGGTGATTTTTATCTCTAGTGCCGTTACAAATGTGACGCTAAAGGTATATTGCTTCCTGCAGTAGCGGCAAGGAATTTTTTATTTGCTAAAAAATGAATCGAATTAGCGGAGAACTTGTGTAATATTCTCCGAATTCAGCCAAGCCACCGAAGCTTTATAATTAGAAAAGTTTTTACAAAATGATAAAAGAATCTAAGCTTGATAATTTTTATGAAAATTAATATTGCATTTCTCCTTTGGTCCGAAAATAAAAGTTGGCAAGAGGACAATGGGTAAATTTGACGAATGAAACAATTTTGTCGAAACCAATAATTAAACTTAAATTAGAGTCAATTAAAGAAATTATATTATAAAGAAAAAATCTCGTTGGCTTAAATGTTCCATCATATCTTTGTCATTTATTTTTCAGGCGCATCTGCGTTTATTCACGATCGAGTATAAAACTTGAATTGCCAGATGCAGTCATCACCGAAACGTTTTGTAATATTACGTAATTTGAAGAATAAAACAATCACTTTGTACCTCAACGGTAATGGCATTCCCTTCGAAGTTTCAATTAAAATGGTGATATTAAAGATAACTTCTCTCGCTGCGATTCAAATCGGGAAGTACGAATAAAATATAAATAAAAATCAGATAAAAATAAATGAAAGCTGCATCGATCTCTGGATATCGAGAGGAAAGGGGCGCCATGCTTTTCCAGCTATGAATAACGTCACCTTTGTCTTTCTTGTCGTCGTTAGTAAACATTTGACTCTGTGATATGATTTCTCGGTAGACGATACATAATTGTACCGCCGTTGAGTTATTACCGTCGCTCTGTGCAATGCATATTATTAGCATTAATTTGGCGCTCGAACGCTTATTTTTTTTTCTTCACGGTAAATCGAGGCTCGAGTGCATGTACTTGTGCGTTCTAACCCCGATAAGACGAGGGTAAAAGATGCCTGTGACGAGGTTTGGTCGAGATCCTAGTCGACAGATTAGACCTCAGTGCAGTGAGATAACGAAGCCGCTTTGCGCTTTCGCATTAACCGCGGTAAGCGCGGTTTTCCGTTTTTCCCCCTTTCTTTTTTTCCCCTGTCGCTCTTCTTGAACATCGAAGCGTTCAAATACGCTGTCCTCTTCGCATTCCCATTTCCATTTCTATGTGAAATCTTTTTCAATTTACTAATGTTGGCATAAGTCAGCTTGATAACCTGCTTTTGCTTCTTTAACGATCGCGTTCTGGCAGGTTCTTTTTACTTATTTGCACCACACATTTGACTCGAGTTCTCGATCGAGTATAAAACGCTAGAAAGGTGTAAAATCGTCGTAATCCGAATAATATTTTCACCGACAAAGTATTTTCTACCGCTTGTTTCATTTTACGCAAAAATAATAACATCGGAAAATTTAATTAATCAGTAGCGAATGCCATAAATGTTGTTTAAAGGATTGTTCGAGAACATGCAAAATACACGTAAACCAGTAGATATTTTATTAATTAAGAAACAGGGAAATTTGATACTTTTTTACGTCGAAATTTGATTTATAATATTGTGAATAATCCGTTTGCTCGGGTAAGATTTCTTCAAATAAATTAAATTAATTAAATTCTTATCGTCTTTTACTGTCCGTACATTTTTATTAAGCTTAATAAAGAGTTGACAAGTGATAAATAAAAATAGGGGCTGAAAATGATAACGAGTATAACGGCAAAGATGCAAGTGAGTCGAGTTGTTATAAGCTGTAAATAAAGTCATGTACAAAGCCGAGAATGAAAACCCTTTAGGAAGATAGAAGACACATCTGCTGATAAAGTCTAGGAAGAGAGCACCGACACTCTGCGTTAAATATAAATTAATTTTCTTGTTTCTTCGCGTTTCGTGCTATTTACGGTGATGCAATATATTAGCCTACATAAAAGCCTTTCAGCCACTTCGATCACTATCTACTCATAAAATGTATACATTCGTACGGTACATGTATTTCTGATTAAAGCTTTAGATTTTGAAGAATTAAATTAAAAATTTTCCTATCTACAAGATGTTGATTTGAAAATGCAATCCTTCGAGAAATAGAGAAACTAAAAATGCGATTGACGTTCACTCTACACAAGTGTCTTGCTAAATCTATTCCTGATCTACTTTCATGTTTTTAGAACGTTATGATTCGACTTAAATTGCTTTTTCTGTTCCGATGAAATATATATTTCAGAGCTCCCTTAAACGAAAGCACTACATATTGTAATCGTGGTTTCGCAGATGTTATAGAAAACAGTACCGTTTATTAATTACGTTTAATTCTACGGTATTTAATGAGAGAAGCCGAAAATTATTTCAGTTCTTAATTGGGGATATTTTTAAGTACGAGTTGAATGATGATAATAAATTTAAAAATACATTGTAATTTTGATGATACATTTCGGTTAAATATTGAGCGGTGTAATCAGTAAATATGATATGATATTTTCACTTTAATAAAATGATAGCGATCCATATACCGCTAAAGTTATTCTTTAAATAGAAAGATAATGATAACATAACATTCTGTTTCATTCCTAGTCCCGTGAAATAAAATAGCGCATTAAAATGTACATAGAATTCAAAAGCAAGTCAATTTTTGTTCATATCGATTAGTAAATGCGCTGTGTACGTAAAGTAACAAATATTTTTTTAATGTATACATTGAGGTGCACATTTCGTGCATCATATGTTACACGAGATGAAAAGTTTCGAGACTCGTAACCAAATATTCAAACGATTTTTATCGAGTACCAAATTTTAACAGTTTTGTGACATATTTAATGCGTCATTGGTAATCGCATAAGTAATACTACTTTGACTTTTAGAATACGGTGTACTAAAAAGGATTACAAATTTGTCAAATTTTTAGCGAAAAACTTACGTTCCAGTCACAAGAATAGCTTAAAATTGTAGCTACAACACAACCATTTACCGATGGTTCGATACATTCAAATGCAATCGTACAAGCACCGATAATGACGCAAGTTCTGGACATTCAATCGAGACGTCAATCTTAGAAAATATTAAAAAATCCAGCTACATTTAAAAGAAAATAGAATTTCAGAATGGTAACTCGGCGACATAAGCAAAAACAAACCATTTAAACCTATCAATGTTATCAATTAAAAGTTATCAATTAATTGAAAATGTTTTTCTCGAACGATTAATACATCGAAAAATATGCTAAATTATTCAAATCATACGCAAATAAAATTCTGTTGCTGCCTACAGAAGAAGTAATAAATTTTCTTTATAATTTGTCGAATATTTTAGTAAAATGTAACGCAAATGGGAAACAAATTTCATCCAAGGTACTCCTTCATCCCCATCAAAAATGTCAGAAAACAGACTAGACTGAAAAAAGTACAGCTGTACTATCGGGGGTCAATATCTTACTTTTATTTTACAGCTTCACTACTTCCGCCTTCTCTGCTCTCTCGGTAGCTCCGTGTGTGCATACGCGGACATACATTTACATTTCTTCAGTATCTTGTTCTTTCCGGAGCGAGTTTCCCCACATTTTCCGTGGGGTAGCGGTTGAGAGCAGCCAGTGAGCCTCCGGCAGCCGATAAATTTCCAACAAACTGAGAAAAGAAAACAGTGCCTGCAGCCCAAAGATACCGGCACGAGAGCTTTATTCTATTTGTCTCTCTTTCTAACTCTAATTCCACACCCCCCCCCCCACACCCCCCACCCACAACCCTTTCACTCTCTCACTCATTCGCTCTCTCTCTCTCTCTCTCTCACACACTCTCTCTCGCGCGCGCTTTCTTTCGTTATTTCTCTCTCACTTTTGTGAGAGTTTTCTTCTTACTGCATATAAGATTCAAATGGCCTTGAGCGCACGTGTAACATTAATTACACGCTGATGTACATAATGAATAATACGTTGAGTGTCTACAGGTTCTGATTTACTTTTACTTCTTTTTCAAAAAAGTTCTTTTAATTTTTACGCAAGTTTGCAAAGCTGCGATGCTACGAATATATGCGCGAAGCTTTTATTTTTGGCGGTGTAGCTGTGTAATTTTAATTACAGAAAATATCCCCGACTTTTATTTATACCTTCTGTCACATTTTCGAAAAGTCAAATATTGTACGAGAATAAATACTCAAATAAAATTTCTCAGAAAATTTAATTTAAAAAGTGTTACGTAATTCAAATACTAATTGCATCATTGTATTATCATTCTCTTTGAAATTATTCTCAATAGTGAAGATTGATGAAAAATTAAATATTTATAGAATTCCGTCGCTTTGTTAATTATCGGATTTGTAAGGCGAATGATATCTTCTAATTAAAACTAAATAAACTACTCAATTCGATATTAATAATAGATAAATATTGAAAAGGTTTATCAAAATTGAAATTAATACGTATATACGTCATTACAGTACTTACGCGTGCATACCGAGATAAAGGGAAGACAATGACAGTGGTTTAATGAATTATGATTAAAGATAAAAATGTTGCTCGGACGTTGTATTTGAGCGCTTTTTTATCGGCTGCTTATTCTCCATCTACACGTCATCAACCGACACAGAGATTTTTTCGTCGCATCATCGAGAGGCTCGAATCATTCGACCGAATGCTCGCATATGCTCGCATCGTTATTGCTGGTATCGAGAAATAATTTTCATCGCTCAAGCATGAGACGTGTACGCAGTGCGAGGCACTGTGATATCGATGCTCTCCGAGGAAACAACGCGAACCTGTTGTTTACAGTTGCAGTGCTATACAGTAGGATTAACAAAGAAGTCAATGACTGGTCCTTAATATTGTGTATTTATTTGTTACTGGAATATCATTAATTCAGTCGGTCGCAGCTAAAAAAGTAAACACTTTAATTAAAATTTTTCCAGACAAAGTTGTGTCTCACTTATTTTCGTTACATTGTCCAAAACATTTTCCGCAAATTAAGTTACACCCTCGCGTTATGAAAATTGATGCTTACATTTGCTTCTTTTCTTCCATGTAGTAAGTACTTTGTGTTGATAGATTATTCTTTCATATTTTTGTCTTATGAATAATTCTCACGATGCATTGTACGAGTCTTAATGCATGCTTTTCCAAAAATATTTGTGTGCGTGCATTTGAACGCGTATACCTATGTGCGAGCGTGCACATGTATTTGTGCTTTTGCATATAACTTCTCTATGCGCTACTGAACTACTTAAGGAATTTTAATAAAACTCCGTATAACAGTTTATTTTTATTTCGATGGAAAAATAATCCATACGTTTTTCAAAAACTCAACTTTTAAACGTTTAAACGAGTTAAACAATGGAGAATATTTCTTTGAATAATTCTTAACACATCAGATTTTTAAGTAGAGTAACCTGCAGGCTGAATATTTATATTACGCGTTGGGCGAGATGACCTTTGTTATACATCATTACTTATTCAATTATAAACATTTTATTAATTTCCACGTATTCAAAGAGATTATCAAGCTAAAAATATTACCGAATTGATAACACATGTATTTTGTTCTCACGTGTTTATTTTGTTTCTTCAGAACATGCGCTTATTCGGGAAAAATTTGTCATTCGCTTTTGTGCCCAAACGAAATAATTTATATAATTACATGTTTTTATAATTACTCGAACTCTATGTAATTATTTTTTTCAGAGTCTTCCTTAAAAGGTGCTTTTCAAGTGCATCATTACAAGAAGCATATGTCCATTTTAGGAATGATATAATATTTTGCGCATAACGGTTTGTACGACGTGTTTTCTTTGATATCATAAGCGGACAAGAGGAGACACGAAATTCACTAAAAAAATAAACGACTTTTGGTTAAAAAAATTATTTCAACGGTAAAAATGTCATCGGTCGGAGTTGGCTTTCGGTGTAGAAAATTGTCATTGAGATATCGAGCTCAACTACGAAGCACATTCATTGCATTTCTTCCGTTTGTTATCGTTGCTCAATCTACAACTGCACGTAGACATAAATTGTAGGAGTAAAAATATTGCCGCAACAAGTAAAATTCGATAACGTACACTTTCATTTACTAATGACTCACGCGTACAGTCATTCGTACTCGAAGCTGCAACTATTCGAAAAATTCAATTCGCAAAATATTTGAAATTTCTTATCAAGTATACGATTAAGGCATATTATACCGTTGTTTCATTCAACTGTAATTCAAAGTGAAAACTATTGACGTGCGGAAATTGACAATCTCGTACACGAGCGAATGAATTTTTCAGCAAAATATTGAAACTGTTTAAATATATACTTTGGTTCGCACTATTCGAGTTAGAAATCCATGTATATTCAGTGCCGCATGATCAAACAAGTCCGTCAATAAAATCTTTATCCGCTTGGATGCTGCAACGCACACACGAAAGCTCGTCCGGGTTTATACATATTTATGAAAATTTTTTCTGCGCTGGTTCCTCTCGTATATACACCTACGTATTCCTGTCACACACTATTCCCTGGGCGCTTTATTACGTATCATACCTTGGACGACCCTTCTGCAACCCTGATACATCACATCACTGAATAGTTTGGTTAACCACTAATGACAAACCGTATGAGCGAGAAACAACGATGTGGCACATTACTCGCTTTTCCAACTCTGCGATACACGCGTAATTCGGTTTATTCTCCGAATATTGTTGGTTCGACGTGACGTCTCACCTATCAGTGAAAAAGGCCATCACTTTTTCCCCGGGAACTATATCTCACGAATAACATAAAAAGTTTTTAAATTAGATTGCGTTTTCGACTTTCAAAGGCATAAACTATAAAATATACCAGAGGATGAAAAGTGAGGAGGATCGATAAACATGTGTGTTTTCTAGAAATTACATAGTTTTTCAATCAATAGCTAATCTCAGCTAGAAATCGGATTACTTTTTCATTTTCTGACAAGTCGATTAAACGTGCTTTTACTTTTCATTAGAACAGACTTTCTTACGGCACTATACCTCTTGCAGCTCTAAGCAACATTATATTACCCAATCTTGTACATTTCAAGTTTCATTCTTTTCGATTTTACATCGCCGGAGCTTTCATAAGGTATTTAAATTAACTTGTCAGATATTCTAATAAGGGAACGTGGCTTAAGAATACAGATGAAGTTTGCACATTCAAATGCAATAAATTAGCATGCACACTTGTAACGGAATAAATATTCGATAAACAAACCGAGTGAGAACGAACGATAGAGGACCAACGTTCTAAAACATAGAATAATCCTCCAATTGTTTATAACGACGTAACGAATAACCGTATTTCATACGAATAAACATTACGGCAGCGGTGTCTTTCTCGTGAAATGAAAAAAAAAAAGTCTCCGGGTGCCAGAAGCCACAACAATGAGTTGAGGAGGTCGATAGGAAAGCCTAACACGAACAGCTCGAACCGCTCCCGTCTGTAATGAAAATTTAAATACGCTTCCGGCACGAAAATTTTAGTCACGCTCGTGTTTCGTCGTCGTCTTGGAGGCAGATGAAACTTTAAAGAAACAAATTCGTTTTTCGCGCCACGCACGCGCGCAAACACAAATATACATACATCAAATTCACTTTACATTCGAGCAGCTTGTATTAGACTTTCCGTTGGGGGAATTCTCTCGAGAGTAGCGGTGTACGGTAGCGGTCAAAACGAAGAAAAAGAAAAAGAAAAAGAAAAATATAAGAATGTAAAAATATAAAAATAAGGAGACGTTCGAAAGTTGCTCGCCCTTGATGAAAATTTAAATCGTCCCTTTCGGTGGCAAAATTTTCGGCCGGCGTATCTTGCCCCACATCCAGGAAAGAGAAGCTGCAGTGGGGATAAGCATTATGGCAGGCGTCGTCAAAAGCGCCCTCAGGGCCCCACGTATGTGCCATAAGGAAACGAAAATAATTTAAAAAGAAGTGCCGGCAATTTACCGCGAGGACACAAGGACGAGGACGCCGCGACGAGGGACGCATTAGAGCCAGAGGCTGCTTGGTTAACCCTCTAACTCCTGTGAATTCTCCTCTTTCCACTGACGCTCTCTCCTAGTCTCTCCCTCGGATCCGTGCCAACGCCTTTTACTCCTCTTTCCTTCTCATACTCGCTCGCTCCCTCTCTATCTCTCTTCCGTGCTTGTTTTTGTTCAAGCGTCAACTACGTTGAAAAAACCGAATGCATTCTGTAAAATGAAAGAAAAAGTTCTTTTGGTGTTTGAACTGGAAAATTGGTTTAATATTTACTTGCCTCATTTCCAAGCAGGATTAAGGGCAAGATATGAAAAACTTACAAGGCCAATTTCTAATGTTAATAATTGTTAATTTTTCACTCTATGCTTCGATGCTGCGTTTATCGAACTACAAAGTCTGAGAACGTCATATGTCCTTTTTAATACTCAATACACAATAGCAGTTTAAAGCGAGAGTTAAAGAAACAATAAAGTTCCACGTTAATGAATAACACGCCGGAGAATGAGATTTTTAAATTCGTTACTTGGTTTTATCAATCGTAGAGACTTCTTCGAGAAATATTCTTGACATTTAATAAATTATTCTTCGGGTATCTATTTTGTCGTTAAATAATTAAATTATTTCAAATAACTGTGCTCGATCAAAACATTTACTCGTTATTGGATTTAAAATAACATTCAATATTACTTATTTTTATTTATTTCAAGTGGTCATTTTTTGGTAATATTGCATTTTAACGTATTTTATAGCACACATCATTTATTTAATTATATTTATTTGATGATATCGCTCAATACCTCGATTACAATCGCATTTATTTCACAGAGAAGCGATTCTTTCGTTTTTATACTTGCGCGCGCGCGCGCGCGTGTCTTCTTTGTATTCAATACAAAAACAAGATAGTTTGGATAAATAAGCTAAGCAGAATTATTGCACGCTTGATATCCAAGTCCTTGCAATAGAAATTGTATTTTATAATTTCGCAAAGACTCCTGTTTAAAACTGCTTTATTGATTAAATATAATCTTGAACATTGCTACTTCAATTAAAAGAAATTCTTGTTGCTGCTTAAGATGGTTTACAAATATTTGATTTTTTTGTCAAACAAATTAAAATTTCCTCCACATTGTGTGTTTTCATCTTAATATTTACATAATTGAGAAATAGGTTAATTAGATATTTAATTATCTGCAAAAATACCAAGGCATTATTTTTAATGCATTTTTAAAATGATTGAAAATGTTAATATTGTGTTTATTAAACGAAGTGACCAAGAAATTGAATATAATTTGCATTTCCTTCATCGTTTATTTAATAAAAAAGAGAAAATTATAGTAAAGACGAGTGTCGTATATTCGTGTAGTTGTGATACGATTACCATAAAAGCAGGACAGCATGCGTTCGATACCAAGCGGACATATTTATTTTTCCCAGCTCAATTCTAAATAAAACTTCAAATGAAATGATATCGATACAGAATTTTATTTACTATTGTTTTAATTTAAATTAATTTCAAGTTCAGTTTCATTTGAATTTATTCGATTTTAGAAGGTGATATAATACGTCGAAGAAAACATTTTTAACATAATAATTCGCGCATTCCATTGAATTTTCAACACTAAATTACATTTTATCCAACGATAAATTACAATAATATAAAGATCAAGAATGTAAAAAGAGAATTTATCATATAAATGAGCCGAAGACTTTTCCGACGTAAAATCAGTTTTGCAAGCAAGTTAATGAGCAGTCATCAAGTGCAAAACCGTGAATCAATTGCCTTATGAATGAATGTAATAAATTTGATTAAATTATAATTTACCGCTTTAAACACGTGTCTTGCTTTCAGTATTATTGTTTCAGGTTATAGTTTTCTTAGCGCAGAGAAAAAGTTACTTTGTTCAAACAGATTACTTTTATGTGACCCATTCTATTACAACTACTCCTTACCACTACAATATTGCGGTCTCATCCGTTGACTCTGTCTAGAACAACACGCTATCGCTTTACCTCCGCTTGTCACGGTTGAAAAGGCACCATAAAGCTCAGGGAGTAACAAAAGTACACTGCACACGCACAGCGAACGTTTAACATTGTGTGCCTTTGCCGCCAGCGCCGTAGATAAAAAATAAATAAAAACAAATTGCAACTCTGCTCCTCTTTTATTTTACCTGGCCCGTTATACTAAATACAGAGAGTTGTAATTTTATCTCGTGGCAAGAGGATTTTCCTCCATGGATCTAGATACTCACGTCCGAGAAGATTTTTCTGCATGAAACGTACTTCTAAGATACTCCGCTTTATGAACGCGTATTTATTTTATTTCGTACCGCTTTACTAGGAATACTTAAGTATGTTATACAAAAATTACAAATCTGTTATTCTAACATTACCCAAACGTTCTTTTATCTTTGAATTAAAAAGTATAAAATGAAAACTTACGAGCAAATTAAAGAAAATCTATCGAGCAAGCTTTATGTCAAAGAACTACCCTCGGACACAAACACTGAGCAACGTCAATACAATTATTGATTAGTGCACTCGCTTGTTAGTAATATGAAATCGTTATATATTATTATATCGCGTCGTTCATTATTACTTATTGTGCGTGCAGGATAGCTTATTTCTTTATATATATATATATATATTCAAATAATTTAATAAATAAATATATGAGGATATTCCAAAAGTTTAATTAAGAGGACAATTTATGATATCAGTCCCATATACAATTATAGGAAATGTATTCTTTCTAAAATGTTTTATAATAAAAATTTTTCTCCTTACTATTGAAAATTACTATGGCGTGATCTTATGCATATAATTGCAGCAATTTGAAAATCGATATTCAAAACAATTTTTTACAAAATCTGAAAGAAGCTTTAACTGCATTCATAGAACAAATATTGCTTTACATTTATACATCATTTTTTATTTAATAGTAATATTGAAAGTATAGCTAGTTTATTGATACATAAAATAAATCTAACGAGGCAAGTGTTATAAAATTAAAGATATTTTATTTTAGGATACAATGTTGTTGGAGAATGAAATAATTATTTTCAAAGTGAACTCAAAGTTTTCTAATATACGATTGTTTTAAAGCTTTAACATTTCCGTACAATATAATTATTATATTATGAATTTTAGTTACGTTCTTAATAATTCGGTCGTAATATTAGTGTCTTTTTGATCATGATAATTACAATGTAATTGATAAAATCAATGTTTTGTTAATATTGTTTAAGAAAAGTTATTCGACATTTATGTGGGAAGTTAATTTTCTTACATAGATAATTGCTTGTGAATTAACGTGTTTATAAGTAAGTAGATTAATCATACTTTTATTGATTTTTGACGTTGTGAAATCACAAATCTAGACTTTACCTCAATATCTAATCTTTAGTTGGAATCATCAATACCGAATGATACGCTTTTTTATTTGACCTTTTAATTGAATTAGACGTTTCGTCAGTTTCAGTGGCAAATAATTTTCGAAAATCTTCCGAGTGATAATGTAAAATTAAATGTTGGAAATCTATGCATTGTCTTGCCTCTTGAAACTTATGATTGAAATAACTGCATAAGCTCGTACGATTGAAAATAATATTGAACGAATATAATGTGAATAATTAAGATTATTCTCCTGCAGAGACTTGGGATTGCGAAGAATTTCGTCAGGTATAAATGAAAAATGAAAGATTGATTTCGGGAGATATATTAATGGGATATGTTCCGAAATATTAATATTGAGAGCGAATTTTAAAAAACAGTTCGTTAAGTAGCGATGTAAAGCTCAGGTTACGTGATACGTATATTTACTCCAGTTTCCGATTTTCCTAAATGCTGAGTCTGCCGTCCTACTACGAATTGAAGAAAGAAAGAGGAAAAGCCTCGTATAAAAAGTCCAGATCATCTTGGCATGCAGCGCTTTGGAAAAAGTAATTGCCGCGACGAAACGAGAGCAAATCTGAGATCGTTGCCATGGAAGAAAAAGCAGGATGGAAGTTACCTTTGCCGTTACGAGCGCAAAGAACAATCCTGAGATTGTCGGAAGCTTTACGAGGTACTCGAGCAAGTTCGTTAGCGATCCTTCCTTCTACCTGCATTTACTGAGCTTCTATAGGTGCATCGCGAAGTCTTAGTCCTTAAAGGTGCAACGAACTATACGCGATCACTTAGGACACTTCTTTTTCTCAACTCACAAAATCACCGCAACTAGCCGACGACCATCTCTAGTCTCAGTTGATTTACTGCTTTCAAAACACAATTGAAAATAACGCTGAAAGAATGCAATACGAAGATCAATGTCGGTTCTTTTCCAACGCGTCAAATATTTTAAGTATAAATTGATATTATTATGGCAACATCAAGGTTAAGGATAATCGTAAATATGCAACCTGATAAGGCGAGTTCCGTTCCAAAAGGAAACGAACAATTATTTGGATCTATGAAACTATATAACATTTATAAGTTTTCAAGTTTTGGAATTAAATTCTCTTCCTTCCAAACGATGTAATTCAAAGTATTTCGAACACAAATTTTCGAAATACTTCATTTTTCTTCGTTTGAATAATAAAATTTTACATATTTTACGTAAAATTTTAATACCGTTGATGTATTTTTAAATTAAAAACAAAAAGCCATTCTAGGCAGTTCGTCTGGATTTAACAGTATTCAAGAACAAAGTGATTCAAGAAACCACTGTGCCAAATTTACCGGATGTCACCTTACAGTACCGATGCATTTATTACACCAATGAATAAAAGTAAAACCAACAGTTTCGGATAATTATGTATTATATTATCATTTACATACATTTGATTACAAAACGATAAAAGAATGAAAAAAGAATAATAATAATAATAATAATAATAATAATAATAATAATAATAATAATAATAATAATAATAATAAAATAAATATGTCAATCCTTATTCGATCCTAAGACAAATAAACTTTTATTATCATACTCGTAATATCTTCTGCATTTCAGAAATTTCTATTTCTCGACAAGACTATTCGAGATGAAAGTTTAGCTCAGCGTTCGGTCAGCCAGAATTCCAGTGGCTGTCTAAGAGTTTTGTAATCCTTACTAGACAGTTGAAGCTTCTTTCGATTATAGACTTAGTACTGTTCTATACCCTATCTCCCGTGATACCGATATATTATAGTTGTTCTTTGCGATCTTTATCGGCTCGGTATGAAGAAGATCAACTTGGAGTGATGAAAGGAATTCGATATGAGTATCGGGCGGAGACACGAGCTTCTGTACCACTGCATACAAAACATGATATGATCTTTAATCTGGCGATTCTTTGAAGTGACGCTTGATCGTTTCATCGTATCATTTCTTCTTACTACACTCTTTTCGTTATACATTTATAAAATATCAGCTGATATTAGCTTATCATTCTATAAAGTCTAATAAATATTAGACGTTAATAAAATCACTGTTTATACGAACAATGTCCAATAATTGAACACGTATAACAGTATTGATTGCATCGGTCACCCTTTCGCATCCTTATATAGAATAAAATTTAGTACATACCACGAATTCCACCTAATTACAAAGAACGCTATTTCACAGAAAATTGCAACTATCAATTTGAATATAACCGGCTATTATGCGTAATTTCAATCATTTCTCTTTCCGCATACGAAAAGAAACATTTCGTCTGCTCTCACGTACAAATAGTACCTTTTTTCTGAAATCGTCCAAAATTTTACGTTTACATTTTATCGTGGACTTGCATTATGTTAATAAAAATTACAATTTAAGCCACAAGATTATGCTATACAAATGGATGAAAACTTTCAAGAGAAATAATTGCTCTCTTGTAATTGGAAATAAATGATTAATCTGTCAAATCGTGAATTTGAATATATAAAATGATAACCGCGTAAAAAGGACACGAATTGAAAAGTACAATTTCACTTTTATATGTTTGAAATTAAATATATTATAAATTAGAAGAAAGGTGAACAAATATAATCCACAATAATCTCGAATCCTGAGCTTTTATTTCAACTGCATTATCTTAACGGTAAAGTTACTATATTTTAATTTTTTTTTAATTACACAGAGATATTGTCCAAGGCAAAGACATGTTACACTTTATATATTTGGTACACAATTTCGAAATAAATATACATTTTATAATCCTTTATATATATGCAATGTGTTTTATAATAACGATTCTTCACTTCTATCGATCCAGAATATTACTACTCCTTTAATTAAGATATCACACTGGTATTATCAATAATAATATATTCCATTCAATAAATTTTGACAAAATATGTAGATTTATAAAGTATAATGCCAAAGTTCTGATACTCGGTAAAATTTTATTAGCAAAATGCAAACAAAAATACCAGACTTATTTAAAATAGTTATATGAAATAGTTGTAAAAATTAATGACTATTTAATTATTTTTAATTCTATTTTATCGACTTTTCTAAGCTGATGTGTGAAGGATACGCGAAGGATACGTAAAAATGTGCTTACAAAAATACTTTTATATTTTTGTATTCAGTAGTATAAGCTTGAAATAATGAAAAAAAACCATTTATATAGTCAATATACATATGCGTGAAGGTTTCTACTGTAACTTCATGGTAGTTAAAGTTTAATGATATCTATTGGTTACCTATTGATTTATCTCGACACTAATCATCGTTAAAAATTATCATTCACTTTAAATTAATTTTAAAATAGACTATCATTTTATTGTAACAAAATTTTAATCTTCATAAAATATTTTATGATAGAAAAACAATAAATGTCTATGTGT
This sequence comes from Wiebesia pumilae, assembly GCA_018907045.1. Classification (NCBI taxonomy): domain Eukaryota; kingdom Metazoa; phylum Arthropoda; class Insecta; order Hymenoptera; family Agaonidae; genus Wiebesia; species Wiebesia pumilae. Next base: position 1,474,138 of record JACCHZ010000142.1, on the reverse strand, counting down.
TTTATATCAACATTTTTATCTTAGAATTCATCCAAAAGAGAAACGAGAGAAAATAATTTTTATATTTATAAATGTATATTGAAAATTATTAATTACCTTGAAAAGCTCGACTATTGCATAAATATTACACTTTTAGCTCGTCATCGAGTTTCTTTAAAAAAGACCTTAAAAGCACTTCTTTTTTTTAGCAGTTGCTTTTCTTTTTCAATTTCAGAGAAATCGACTATAAAATTTGTATTCTCTTTGAGAACTTTCTGTCTTATTTATTCTCAACATAATATTTTGTAAACTTGCAAAACCAGACGAAAGAATTTAAAAAATGTTTATGCTTCATTCGTATCAAAAAATTTATCTTAAAATTTTACTGCATAATTTTATAATTTCAAACCCGAATAAGCTCCTTATAAAAAGAAGCTAATAATAAAAGATAATTAAAAAAACACTGATTTTCTACAGAAGAAGATTATAAAAAATTTATTTCAAATTCTGAACGCAGATATACTTATAATATACATAAATGTACTCGTTTTTAATTATTAAGCTCAGTCAGCCGTGCAGTATAAATATAAGTATAGGAGCTATTAATCTTGAGTTCTCTGGAATACTTTACGAACTAAAAAGAAAGTACATTTGAAAATGCTAATATAAATCAGGCGTATGCAGGTAGGTATGTTGTTTTTAATTTTTCTTCTTCTCTCCTTATATCTTTCTCTTATCTATCTATTTATCTTTCTCTTTTCCGCTGTTTATCGCGTCTAGTTGAAGGATCGAGGTGGAGTGAATAGATTCAAGTTAGTAGTTTGGTGCATTAGCATATTTTCTGCAAGCGACGCGCGTGATGTCTCGTGTTAACTGATTCTCTTCTCTCTCTCTCTCTCTCTCTCGCTCGCTCGCTCGCTCGTCTCTTGGAAGATCAGTGATAAGGAAGAGATTTATCAGCTGGTTGGAATGTAAGAAGAAAATAGGGCAAGGTGAAATGCATGAAGTCTTCGACACTTTCATAAATATGCAATTTGAATTTGGCACTTAAAACGAAATATATCTTAATTTATGTAACGCACACACACGCGCGCGTACTACCTCGTGCGGAAAGCACGTTGTCAAGGAAAATAGTTCACACTTTCTCTCTCTTCTCTTAAACTCATTTCTCTGGTATATTTCCTGGAACTTATACTACTTCGTCCCATCTTTTCAGCTGTTCACATATACGCACACGAGAAGCGGAGATCTGGTTTACATATTTGACAGCTGGGGAAATTATATTTCTGAACTGTCATTTAAGTTGGTGCTTGTTCGCACGCCAACATGGGGGAAGGTTTCAACGAGTGCAGAGCCTCCGGGTACAACTTAGTAGCTTTCTTATTCTCTGCATCGTTTCCTCTCTCTCTCTCTCTCTCTCTCTCTCTCTCTCACTTTCTCTCTCTTTCTGTCTCCGATATTCCGGTTTCCTCGCGACTTTTCTTCTTTTCTTCTTCACTACTCTTCGTCGAGATATCGCGCTATCGATGCAATCCTAAAGTGAATATGTGTACACGGAAGCTTCCGTCTCGAGTGGTCAGAGCGAAAAATGGAAGTACTTGAGACATTGAAAGTATGAGGACTTTGACGACAAAAGTTTGTAAAAGAAATTTTCTGAGTTCTAGGATCCTATTGGTTGTAGGGCAATTTAACGGAGTTTCACATGCGATACACGGATCTCTGCTAGAATTTTCTTCAGAAACGAATATTACATTTATTAAGTATTTGCAAAGAATATTGCCAATTCTTTCGTTCGCTACAAAATAAAGATACAAATTTCGGAGACTAATATACAACATAAATTCGTATCTCAAATTTCGTCCACTTTAAACTCGATGTCATTTATTTATATTTCTAAGTAATAAAATATGCTAATTTTAAAAGATTTACTACTTACTTGCAAACAATTTAAAACTTAAAAGCTCCAATTTAATATTTTTTCTACCGATTATAAGTAAAAGAACTCGTTCTGCCTATTTCAGTTTACATACGTTATAGATACAAACGTGTTCGTAATTTCTTTTAAGTCGCTAATCAACGTACCTAGAGTTTGTTGATCGGTATTTTTCAACTTCACGACTAGAATTAGTAATAGAATTAGTTCAACTAGCAAGTACAACATTTGAAGTGTTCCATTGTTATTGAACCGCTATTGAATATCGAAGATGTAAATAAAATAAACGTCACGAGCTCGCACGCGAAATTCATAAAGAAAAAGATCTTTTGATAAAAAACAATTTTTTCCGATTAGGAAAATGTTTCAAAGCCAAAGAAAAATCACTTCTGAAGTTGACATTTTTCAACTATCAATAAGTTTCTAAAAGTAGGCGTTATAAATCACTCGATCGTCGGACTTTGGAAATCTCTATTTGAATTAATCTCTATTGGAATTAATTCCAGAAGAAGTGGACCTACTTAAACAGGACGATTTAAGACACATAGTCGGTCAGAATTCCTCGACTCGTTCATTCGTCCAAAAGTTCGGTAATCCTTGTCAGAGAGTTACGTTTTCTTTCGCTTCGATACATTACAGCGTGTTATATCTCCCTTCTGCAAGCTTGGAGCGACAAAAAACATCAATCCCGAATGGGCTTGAGAGTCGGATATGAATGATGTAGCTAAGGGGTGAACCTTGACCCATCGCACACCTGTAAACGAGATACAGAGATAGACTTTAATTTGTTGGCCGTTTTAAGTCGATAAGATTTATCACCATCGCGTGATGGGGCGTTCGCCTTTTACTCTCTACAAAATAGATCATTCATCGTTTGTAGTTACAAAAAGAAATTGTATGCAATTCTACGCGGCGTTACGTAAATGTATAAATAAGGCTTTTTAAGGGTGGGAATTTAATTGAAATGTCTCTTCAGGTGATGATAATACTTCATTGACTGCTAAGTTTCATTTTAATTTTAAAATTTGTTTACGAGGTAAAGTATCCCGCTATTCGATAATTTACATATTAATTTGAGACTAGAAACAAGTTCTAAAACTTTTTTCTCTATCGGACATTCATTTCTTAAAATTGTAAGTGGAAATCAGATATACATACGTATATAATTTATTCTACATATTTTAAAGAAATTATATAAAGACCTTCGCTTCGTAATATAATATAAGTACAGCGATTAAATAAAATTATGCATACAGATTTCACCAGATGTCGTGAAAATTCTAAAGAAATCAATAATAATAAGCTAAAATTCGTTGATACTACTCGTATTAATAACAGATAATATTTTAATACCAATTCATTTACCGCGTCACAACAAATATCAAAAATTAAAATCGTTTACTCCAAAAGAAGGATATATACTCATCATAAATTCATAACATATCAACGTTTGCGCTTCGTTGCAAATCAAAGAAGTAACTTGCAGTCGCTAAAATAATAATCGACGAATAAGTAACTTAAAAATACATTGACGTGACGCTAATGGATGGTTGGATTTCCTCCAGAAAGGAGATGACGACAATCCCAACGTAACATTTCTCTTTCCTTCTCTTTCTTACATCCGTCAGATTTTTAATATGCACTTAGCACGCGATGCATCGCCCAGCCTCGTCTCATGCTACAAGTCTCACAGTCCAAGCGTAGGGAAATATCTCCTTTCATTCATCCATCTTTAATGAGCCCTTTCGACACTTTAATTCTCCCTCTTGCACGTGATCACGTGAATTATTACTATAACCGAATACGCGTTTTACCAAATTAGCCAAGTGTTATTTTCGTTGGTACAACTGTGTCAGTTTATGTAACTCTATGTGAAACATATTTCTAGAGAGACTATTGCAGATTTTCGCTAGGCCGTACTTCGCGCAATTAGAAAATCTACAATTACTTTATACATTACAATAATTGCTGGATATCTGCGTACTTGTAAGCTTTCTTTATTGCAGATATCCATTCGAATCGACAAATGGCAAAATGAAATTTTGACTACAGTTCCTTTGGAATATAATAAAGTATTGATAAATTCGTTAGTACGAACAGTGCAAAAAATCAATCCGACTTAATATATGTTTATGATAAAATCACGAATACAAACGGTAATTGTTGAACGTGTTTAAACATCGTTAACAAAGTTCAATTAAAATTAATGCTTACAATGAATTATAGTTTTATTCGCCATGCTGAAAAAATATTATCCGCAGTACCTAGATAAAACTTTGTATGTACATAATTTGTTGTAATTACTCTTTTAGGAAAATTATATTACGATGAAGGTTATACATTGTAATTAAAATAAAATAATTCATGCTTTAATTCAATAAATCGTTCAATAGCATTAAACAAATAAAAAAATACAAGACTAGACTTCATTGTATACCAAAGTATAAAAATTAGCGGTTCGTAATTAGAAGAAAATTGGCACTTTAGAATATTAAAAATGTATGATTGAATTAAAGAGTAAAAACATTACCAATAAATAACAAAATAGGTATGGCATGCTAGATTTTCATTAATTATAAGTTTTAACCTGAAAAAAGGAGAGATGAATTTTCTATCAAATTTACTATCGGATCGATCTTTTCATTAGGCGAGCATAAAAATGTAAACAAAGACATACTTATTATAATATGATTGCAAGTTGAAAATCATTCAACTTCTTGAAAAAGTGCTTTTCTTACTTTTGTTAGAGTTTAAGTATAGTCCAAGCTTCCTTAGAAGTGCGTCTTCGGTACCGGATATCTCACGCAATTTTTTGCACATCGCAAAATTTCTGCAGTTACTTTATGCACATGTCAAGTTCAATTATTTTTATATCCATATTGAATTATTTCGAAACTACGTAATTGTAATAATTGATATGCATATTAATAATAATTACAATTTACGACTTTAGAAATTTTAGTGATATTTTAGATAACGTAAATTTTATAGGTACTATCTTGGTTAAATAAACGTTGCTTTGGTTAATTGTCGGAATAATGTTCGTACACGTACGGTAGATCATTTTTTATTTATTTTTAAGAATAAAATTAGGATATAATTAATGAAAGAAGTCAATACTCAATAATTTAAAAGCCTTATTACGTAACATTGAAATCAATCGAAGCATTTGTTCAGTTTTTATACTCTAATTTTCTAAAATAAGTATCACTTTAATACAATATAGTTACAATTTTGAACTAAAGATGGCAAACACATTTACGCCACATACTACATATATATGTTAAATCATAGGTTTATCTACTTAATTATGTAAATCATGTACATTTTATTTTAACTCGCAGATTGTTTTAAAAACTCTTTCACTTTTTTGAAAAAAATTGTATAAATTACAATGAATTACAATGAATTACAATTTATATTTAATAAAGAAATCAAGCTTTTTAAATGAATACTTTAATAATTTAATATTAACAGTTTAAAATATCAATAGAAATCCTACGAATATTATATACGTTAAATTGATAGTCCATAAATAGAATATATTACAATTATTTAAGCACTTTAATTTCCAGACTGTATTAAATAAATCATACTTTTGATGGAATTTTTGAATAGATAGAATTAATGAATATCAATAAAAGATGATTAATAAGAACCGCAATATTAATGAAAATAGTGATGGAATTATGTAAGCCATATATATAAATATATAAGCTCCATCTACACTTTTCGAAGGTCTTTCAAATTCTATAGAAATTACGGGATAATAGATTTATAGACAATATTCATAAATATATATCCGTTTCGATGCGATCGTTATAACAAAGAAAAGAAGAAGGATGAAAATTATAATTACATTATTTACAAGACTGTATTGGCACAACTATATTTATATTTACATTTATCACAACCACATTTATGAATACGTGAATAATTGAGAACATATTTATACATTTAAAAGATATTAATCTATAATAGTAATTGAAGTAATAAGAAAGCCATAACTCGTGTAGGTGCTAAAATAAGGAATCTATATTTCTGGGTATTTATGCATTTTAATACGTAATTCTTTTCACATACAATATGAAGAAATTAAAATAAAAATAAAAAGGGAGGAAAATCATTCGAAAGTTGAGGGGCGCAAAGATTACAAATTGAATGTAAGGGCAAGGGAAAGAGAACGTACAGGAGTATAAAGCCATGCGCACTTGCACAAGTGCGAAAAAGAGGTGGAGTCGAGTGAACGTGCGAGAGACAGAGTGAGACAAAACACGCGAAACGGAAGTTGAAATTGGACGTAGTGAGAACTGAAAGAGGGACTTCTAGAGGTCATGAGATCACTATATGCGAAACAGACGTGAACGAAAGAATGAAAAGAAAGAATGAGAAAGCGAACACTACAAAATAAAGAAAGAGACACGAGGAGAAAAATAAAGCGCAAGAGGTGTAACGTACATTCGCATAAATGAATTGTGTCACATGCATTATGTATGGTTTTTCGAAAAAATTACATCTATTTTACCGAAATGGACTTTTTCTTCAAGTTTATTGTTATTTCATAAGATTGGCCTGCGAATTGATTGGTTGATTGGTCATTTTAATAATATAACTAGCTTTGCGTTAAAAATTATTACCGAGAGTTAATGATTTACCAGTTTGAAAATATCTTGGTCGACTGAAAATTTTAAATATGATTTCTTAATTTACTTTTAATAATAAACGAATACTTTGAATGATAACAATAGGATTACAACTTTTTATAAATATTAAACAGGAAAAACTCGAGGTGAGATTAATATAATTTTTAAAAAATAATAATTAATGTAAAATATACTTTTTTTTATACACGCTTATTAATTCAAGTGGGATTTATTTTAATGAGGCAAAGACGTTGAAACATTTCATACAAACTTGTGCATTATTATTAATTCTTTGAAAATCTCCTCTTCAAATGTTTAGTGATTATATTCGTTACGTTTCCACTTACGAACAAGATATTCCAGGTATTAATTGTCTATTTTACTAGTTTTGAAATGTATCACATTAAGCTGAACACTACGCATTACTTATCGATACTTTTTTAATTCTTTTTTAATAACTTAATGCAACCTAATAAAAACTTCCATAGCGAATAAAATTAATAGTGGACAGTTGGACAACAATAATAAGTTATAAATTATTTTTCTTATATTCCTGTAAGCTTAAGCTGCCAGGATAAATATACAAAATATACGAAACATACGATGTCAAAAAAATATCTAGAATAGAAAGTGAGGTCGTGTTCAAAAAATATTTAGTTGGGTAATGGAGTACACGTACGTACAAAAATCAGTTGAAACAGATATTGACAGAGATGATGAAATGTCAAGCAGTGACACCAATTGACTCAGCAATTCGATCAAAAAGACTTATTCTATTAAACAATACAGTACGAGTGATGACGCCATTACGAAAATGTATATAAAGTTCGGTAGACCTATTTTAGAGAAAGTAGAGCTATCGCGGAGGTAAACGATATCGAGCCATTGTCGTCCACCCTTGGGTCACTTTATATCCGGGCGCAAAGTATCGGAGCTGAACGTCCAAGCGAAAAAGTACGTCAGTTTGCTGCATGCTGTATGGGTCGTTCGGTATATACGAGTACACTGTTGATTATATAGTACAACGTTCCCACGCGTACGTGCTCGTAATGGAGCTCGTAATGAACCATATTGAAACATTTGTGGAAACTCGTCTTTTTTATTTATTGATCGATGAAGATTTGCATAGCTGAAGTAGAAAATAAATACAAGGATGTTGTCTCGGTGAGACGAAAACTACCGTATCTATACGATTTGCAGATGATCGATGTAGAAAACAATGTTAAATGGATTTCATGCAACATTGAACAGTGATTTACTACGTAAATTTGTTATTCAAGGATATAACAGAGATTTTTTTACATTCCATAGCGTCTAATTATCAATCAATGCAAATTTCATCTTCGTGCGTTTTTAAATAGGTCATATTATTCATATTGTGTTTATAACAATAAAAAAATTTAATCTTGCTTTAAATGCATATTACCGCGTTCACGTAATTAAAATTGGTTACTGTTCGAACGTTAGTTTTCAGAAATTACGTAATTTTCGTATTGATGACTTAGAATTTACATTTAATTATCCAGTATAAATTTGAATATATATAGATTTTAATTTTATTCAACCGTTTTAATTTCTTCAAAGCCTAGGATTACAGTAATCAGTAAATAGCTAATTAACACGAATAAAAATATGACGGTTTTAAGCAAATTCTACATAAAATATTAAGTTATAATAATTTGATGAAAAATAATTAGGTTGCACGTTTTTCATTGAAAATTAGATACAATTGTTTTCAAATAAAAACCTGTATTAATTCGTTGAACTTTTTATAAGTCGCGCGTGACTTTCAATTGCGTACGAACTGTGCAATTTAATACATAGCGTACGTTATTTTCCAAAGTAAAATCTTTATAATCGATCTGAGACAAAAAGAATTATTGTACACTACCAACGTTTCATCACCTTTGCAACATTGATCGATTTAAGACGTTGAATTTACAAAAAGTTCGAATCGTATCAACTTTTATTTTCAAAACTTCTTACGTTCGTATTCGTGCCTAACATATACATATACATGCATACTTGAAGAATTAAAAATTGTACGTTCTTTATCAATTTTTATATTGTTAAAGATCATTAGAAACTGAGAAATTAGTTTGCTTCAAACGAGCTGAAATATGTACAAATTCGTGTGTGTGTGTGTGTGTGTGTGTGTGTGTGTGTGTGCGCGCGCGCGTGTGTGTGTATTAGGCACGGGAAAAAGTAAATGTAAGAAGTTTAAAAGCTGTCATTCGCGAGATATTGTCAAAATCCTTAACGAACCTTGAAATATCTAGGTACTGACCGTATTATCGAGTTTCGGTTCATTTCACTGGAGAGAGAAATCAAGTCTTATGTATATCTGCCCAGCGCGAAACGAGATAATCCCGTTAGGGATAGTAGAGAAAGAGATCACTTCGGAAAAATTGGAACGGATGAAGAATCGAAAGTTGGAGATCTCAGTGCGGTGGATCAAAGGACCGATGAGAGGCTGGATTATGAGTTTACGTCGGATTCCGGTGGATACCACGAGATCTTTCCGCGTTCTAGAATTCGATTTTATCACGAGATTGAACACGCAATTTTATTTGTTTTCTTTTCAACTATCAGTATCCTGTTTATAAACTTTACGAGCGAAACAAATTTTATCCTGTATTTAAGAATAAAACCAACCATCTAATTTTAATGAATCGTTAGCGGGACTTTTGTTGTATTAAACGAATACTTTGGTCTAAATAGAAAGAAAAAAATTCTTTCGAATGCGCCCAATGTAAAAGCAACGTTTTCCTTTAAATACTCTTTTGAGCTCAGATTTTCTTCAGATCGTGTATCTTTCATTTCAATACGTTCAAAAATTTTTAATAAAACTTATACAAAATAAAATCATATGGCATTCTTTTGTGAAGTAAGCCAATCGAACAACAATGTTTTACATTGTACAACAACAAAAATTTTTATTGAAAACAATAAATCAACACAATGTACAATATAAATTTTATAACCGAATATTTAAGATCTATAGATCTGAAGTTATATGGAAATGTTGGCTAACAGTTTTTATTAACGCATAAATACAATTTCAAGAATTTCGATATTTTTAAATGTTTATGTAGGATAAAGTATGTGCCACGGTGCAAAGAGTCAGATTTCGTACTTTGATTATAAAACAAGGATGACTCGAATAAAGAAATCTGTATCGGCAGCTCAAATGGAAGAGCATTAATCCTGAAAAAGGAAAGTACGAGCTTCAATTCCCGACCGAGTAAATCCGAATGACACTTTGTTCAACTCTCCTTCCAGAATATTACGAGCAATAAACAATACGTAGCTGTGCGTAGCGTAACGTAGCGTAGCGAAACCTTGAATATAAATGTATTTAAAATTTATAAAATGGCAGGAAATTTCTTATAAAATGTTCAGCTTTAAAAATCAACTACTACGTATTCGAATAAATTAATTGGAACGAGCTTAAGAGACTTATAAAATATTTTACGATCTTCGATTCATTTCTATTAAAATAAACGTCGATAATTTTTTTCATAGCTTTTAAAACAAAATACAAACCGTTCCTTTAAACTTTTCATTTTTCATCTTCTTAAAATCCATTAATTCCTTCAAATTTACGGTGAAATTTGACATTTTTTTAAAATTTTCAATTTTCTTTCGAAAAATAAAGTCAAATGATGATTTTCCATCTCTCGCGTATATAAATCTACATTGACGTGTCATTCTATCCTCTCATAGCTCTTATCATTAGGGAAAATGTCCGCTTTTACATACGCAATTATTTGCGAAAGTGAGGAAAATTTTCAACATTTTCCTAACTTGCGGTATAATTTCTAGAAATCATCTATCAGCTCATTAATACTAAGTGGGGAAAAAAATTAAATAAATATGATTTAAATATGCATTCGAGTAATGTTGTATTATATTATATCTCATGACTTTTTTATTTATATTGATGAAATATATCTTTTAATCATACAATGTCTTCAAATTTTCATTTTGTTAAGGGTAAAATTACTTAAAGTATTACGCTTAGGTATTTCAGGTAAAACTTTAGAAAATTACATTGTAAGCTTCATACTTGGTTAAAGAGACTTTTCTCTCGCATTATATTTAACTTTTCCAGTAAAAAGTCAACTTTCCTAATAAAGTAAATTTTCTTTGAATAATAGACTTCAATTCATTTCAACAATAAGGTTGTTGCACATTAAAGTCATGATGTAACTTTTAAATTAAAATTATATAAATAAGTATCTTTTAATGTGGAGTGATTTTTAAATAATTTCGGTATTTACTACCAATAGATTTGATGCAAAGGTAGCCGCAACAATTTTGAAAGTACGTATTAAATTTTAAATAAAGAAATGTGCATCGTCCAAAAAATCTTCACTTAATCTATTACGAATATTTTTTAATGATTTTTAGTTAAACGAATGGTCAACTAATTATATAATATTTTATCACGGATCATACAGTCAATATAAACTAAATGAATTGCCTACAGCTGTGACTAACGATACATATGTTCTACAAATGATTAATCCTTTTCGGTTGTAGCATTTTCATGCAGTTGAATGTAGAATAGAATATTTCTCAAAATAGTTATTTATGTACAAAGTAAGCACAAGATATATTTCGAATTCAGACTTTTCGCAAATCTATCCTATTTATATATATATATATATATATAAATATAGGCTATATTTTCAATTCAGGTACAATTAACGATCGAACGCGCGTACGCTTTCTTTTGAGTTTCTAATTTTGGAACCTCTTTCGATCGACGGGTCACTTACTAACCGAGCCTCAAGATTCTAGATCCTAGCTAGAGGCGTATTTATTTAATTATTATTTCTAAATCATTTGTAATTTACTTAAAAATTGTTAAATTTCAATAAACAGTACGTTTTCGGAATTAATTTTAAAGATACTATTCTCGCTGTACATTTCTATAAAATCCATCGTTTCGTGTTTTCTTTGGATAACCAGCAGACCTTCCACTGACAATTTGTTTTTAATTAAAAAAAGAGTAAAAGCACGTACATGACAAGAATCCCTTGTCCATTACTTTAGCACAAAGAAGAAAACCTGAGAAGCAAGCACATAGAAGATCCGAAAGATCGTGAAAGGAAGAAAACGCAAAAAGACAGAAAGAAAAATTGAAACTATGATCTTGCAAACTTTCTTCCGTCAGCATTACATACAAACATTATATACCCTTGTCTGTTAAGTCAAGATGACAAGATAGTCTTTCTTGGACTCCTTTGGCTTTTTGTGCATATCTATCGCTCTTCAAATCTAAAAGCAACCTTCAACTCTGTTTCACGTCTTTTGTACATACGCACTCGTGCTCATCCAAAAATATATTAAAAGTTACAAAATATAAGTTTAAAACTTTTTGAAAATTAAACATTGGTTCTATGATAAATAACGTTCATACGACAAACCGCGATGTAACATTTTATCTGTCAACTATAATTTCAAAATTAGCAGAAATAATAGTTGCGGCTTATACTACTCGTGTACGTATACCGCAAATAGTCGATATTTTTTTTAATCATCCGAGAATACTTAATAAATGAAATTTATATTTTTGACTTTACCAAAAACTCGTGCGTATGCCGTAAAATTTTAAGGATACGAATTTATGAAATAAACGTCGTTACTTAATTTCTAAGGGACATATCGTAGGGGAAGTGAATGCGGCGTTTGATATTAATTTCAAATACTTTTAAATTATTCGACTTATCGAGAGAGACCCGATTATTTTGCATTCCTAGATAGAGAATGTTGTTCTTCTCGAAGGCACGTATCACTCAAAATGAAAATCTCGATAATTAATACTTTTCCTCGGACTTCTAGTCAGCTACTTAAAGAGAACACTCGTGAAAGCATATTAGATTGTTCACAGTGGCTGACGCATTGCGTTATCTTGATAATTGAATTGAAAATCGATCCTCCTCGATTGCGTTATTACCCTCGGCCTTCCATCCGAAGACGCGCTCTTCCTTTTATTTCTGTCCCTGTCTCCTCTTTTTCAATCTCGAAACCAAACACTGGCGGTCCATCACACAGGCTTCAGACGCTGCCCTCCTCGACGACTCTGCCTTGCGACCCTCTGGACAATACGAGGAAATCGAGGCGCACCACACGAAGGTAAACAGATATATAACACGGGGATTTTGTGTCAGCGCATGTGCGAGGGAGCCCCTATTCTTTTGATTGCTTTTGCTCCTTAGAGTAAACTTTCTTCGATGATGGACAAATTATTTCCGATATTTCTCAAGCGAAAATATCGCACTATTATTTTTAGTTCCGAGGGGAATTATTTCATCGCTAACTGTGGTAGGGTTACAATGTTGCAGCATTGAAGTTTGGCTTTTCGGGAGATCACTTTTCTTCTTATTTCTTTGCGAAATTACGGCGGTCACGAAACAAGGCGAAATTTTCTGTTATTTTTCTTATGTTTCGAGCTCTTCGCTTTTTTACAATGATGTGGATGAAAATATTAAACTGACAGTCGAATAATGAAAAATCTTACAGTTTCCGATTTCGAATTGTAACTCGCAACCTGAGAAGACACTAGTCAGTTTTTATTTAAATTAAGCCAAGTTCGTGTCATAATAAATATACTTCATATCGTAACAAATAATATACCGATATTGTTTACAAAGGAGAGACAAATTTCTGAAGTTAAAGCAACGAGATGGAAACTGCTCAATTGCAAGGGCAGACCGGTGAAGTGTTTATCTTTCATCTATAACAATATTGCCTTGAGAGTTATTTTTTAAGTTTTCTTTTTTGATTTCATATTATACCTGCCAAAGTGCTCTTCTTCTATGACGCTCCGATTATTCCCGATGTTTTCAATAAAATAAGCACCGTTTTTCCAATTAAAAAAAATAGAGAGCATAATGTACACGTGGCGAATAAAATATTTTTACAATGTATCTTAGAAAACAATTTCCTTCTGCATGAAATTCTTTTGTTTGTCAATCGAAATATTATGAAAAATTTTTTAAAAAAATGCACTTAACCGCCAACGGCATAATGTATCCAAGTGTCGAGAAGTAGCGTTAAGAATTAATCAATTTTTCTAATACGTAATTGTACTGCTTCTACCGTATTATTGTTCTTTGTTATTTAGCAACGTTAAAATACATTTATAATATTATATTCTAATCCGGATGAGTAATAAATCATATTGGTGTCTATCACTTAAATAAAAATTTGTCATATAAATTTATAACCCAATTGATTTGGTTTAGTTACTCGGAAATAAATGTAGAAATGAACACTGAATAGTGACCTACAGTATAATCAAGATTGAGTGAAAAAGCTGATTTAGGATAAGAGATGACACAGACGGATAAATTGAAAATAATATGAGAGTAACGCGTGCTTCTGTATAAAAATAGTTATAAAAAGTATATCCAGTAAGTTATACGTATGTACATAGTGACTATAAATGGAGTCGTAGTCTGGCGTGCTAATAAAATAGCAGGTAAAAAATTGTATTTCCCTAAAAATCCTATTCTACTCGCGTGGTGTACGTAGATGCGTGCGAATACATTAGTTTGTAATGACCTACAACATATTTATGTATTAATGATAAATGGTAATCCATAATATCTTTATCATTTTAATTGTAAGCCGTAAATGTCAATGATAAAGTGAAAATTTTACCGTTCGTTAATGCTTTTGTCATTGGCGTTTTCGTATAAATGTACAATTATATTCCAATTTACTTTCTGAAGTAAAAAGAAAATTATCAATTATGTAGGAAGGTACTTTTGACAGTAAGCGTGCGACGAGACTCACGGAGTATGTAAATTTTCATCGATGTATTTCAAAAGAGCACTTCCTTGCATCGTTATACTATCTCATTACTGTCGGTATTTATTTTGTAAAATCGTAAAGCAGCATTTCCTTCAATTCTAGATTTGTTAGCAAAAGTGGATTCGCTATTATCGCTTGAATTTGACTTAAATAAAACGACAAACAGGAATTACGCGCATGATTTATCGACTTGCATCGGTAAAATTTGATTGTCGTATCATTGAAATGCATTTAGATGTTTCAAAAAAAAGTTTATAATTTGTATACGTATCGCCATCTACGGGAGAAAGGATTTCTTATCAATATTTTCTACCTTGTGTAAAATACACTTCCCTTTATAAAATATTCGTTATTTTATCAGAAAAGCATTTCCTCTACAAAGTACGAGAAAGAAATCGTTAAAATTTAATTATCAAAAATAAATATAAAAGTTAAAATGAACAAACGTAACTGCTAAGAGCTCCTTGTATAGAAGAGCTCATCGCTTTCCTATCAATTATTAAAATTTCAACCCCCTACTTAATGCTGAACACGAAGACAATAATAACAACAACAGCAACAACAGCAGCAACAACAACAACAGCAGCAGCAGCAATAATGTAATAACCGACTTTGCGAAAGTGCACCTTGTTTCTTGGAATAAAAGCTCTTTCGAAATCAAAGCTCCATTCTTTTATACGCTACCCAAATAAATCTTACATAAGGATGGAGAGATCTCGGAGAGTCGCGAGACATGCAGACAGGCGAAATGATTAGAAGTCGGTGCATAGTAATATCTCGAGGACGGCAGTTCAAAGGAATTCGCACTGGCAGCTGGAGTACCACGCCTCGAGGGCAGAATTTCTACATATAAGAGCTCTCAAGGCAACAATGTATCCGCATCTTTAAGTCTTCGGTATTTCCTTGGAGCGCCCTGTGCACTCGCGAAAAGCTGACCTTAGGAAAAGCGTCGAGCTATTTCTCATCTAAAGTTATCCGCTGCTCGCGTTCACGTGGATGGGAGAAACGGAGGGGTAGTGCTCGGATATCGACGAAACCTGGCGCTGCAAAGGATGGACGGGTCAAAGAATTTTCCAGACATCGTTCATCGAGTTGTATTCCGCCCCGAAGAGCGGGATGCGTCACTCGGTGGACGCGACGTAACGAGATCATACGCAGGCGTTCCGCGTCTTCTTCGAATCTAACGCGAGTGTCGATGATTCCCCGAGTCTGACCGTCGAATGCTTTTACTACTAAATACTGCGCTGCTTTGCGTCGTCTCGGTACTCCCGCAGCTTCTACTCCCCGTCGTAATACTTGGAAGAATTATGGCCCTGGAGGCACCGGTGCACCGGAATCACGTGCATGTACGAGGAGATGTAAATATGTCAGTGCACCGCTGAAACACACGTTTTGGATCTTTTATTCGTCCTTTTTCATTCGGTATATAAAAGCCCAAGTCGAGGATACTGTTCCGTCTGTGGGACCGCAGTGGAAAAATTGCCGTTACGAGAAAGGTAAATGGTCTTTACAGCGTTAATGTCAACACATACTCGGAGAAATGGCTTAGACGGGCGCTCGAGTATAACGACTGCCTGTGTGGCTACTAGTTTATATCATTTTACCGAGTGTAATTCGGTTAGCCTTTTGGAACAAAGGGCTAGCAGACCAAGCTCATGCTTGGTCTGAGCTTTAATAGCGCTACTGCTATCGTGGATAAGACGAAACTAGATCTTTCCGATAGATCTTTTATTCGCACGATGGATATACGCTTATCTCGTTAGCTTACCGAACTCGTTTTAATTATTTTACTCATTATTTATAAAAAGTTAATGCATCGCAGTTTAGCTCACCTGTCGCTTTAATAACGACTTTGTATCTTGACACGATTTTTCATACGCAAGATTTGATAAACGTATTGTCTGACTTTACTCGTCTACAATCACTTTCCGTTACTTCAAAGTAATTACTGTTACAAGCAGTTGGATAACCTTTCCTTCTAATCCTCAAAATATTTCTGTAACGTTGTTCTCGAAGCACTTTCCAGGTCGTTATTCTTTCGTGATGTGAAACGTTTAATTTGAATTTTTGACTTCAATTGAAATAGACGGAACAAGATTGGTTAATTGCCATAATACAAGTTTCTGTTCGCTTACAGTAAAAGCTTGCAATGATCTAATAATAGAGTTGCTGAAACTATAACAGCCGCGCTTCGTCATCTTCGATCAATTGAAGGATTCTATTTCGAAAATTATATCAATGCTTGAATGATCTACAACGACGTATCCACGATGTTTTACGGTGTACGATGGACGAATACGAACGAAAACTGAAACAACGTAATTTTTTAAGATAAAAATTAAACTATTGCAATTTTATTTTGTAAAGTTGTATACCTGTATCAGCACATTAAGATGTGCGTGCATTCGTTTCCCATTTCTTCAATAATATTTCAATGGTACATTTCCTTGCAAAAATTCAACAGTTTCGAAATATACGTCTTAAACATTTGTCTAATTGCGCTTAGAATGCTTACACTTTTTTATGTAATTAGAAATATTAATTTTTCTTGTAGATACTTATAAATTTAGCCAGTAGATTTTATATAAATTACGTAATAGTCGAGTACAGTATTGGATGCCTACAAAAGACACAAATGTAATAAGGTCCTGACAAAAGATACATCACAAGAAATCCACCTACTAATTTTGGCCACTATGCATAAGGTTGGAAAACCCATCATTATCCATCATCAATCCAAGTAGGCGTTGATGAAACATTTCTAAATATTATTAACTATTAATAGTTAGTGCCGCTAATCTCATGTTTTAGGATAGTGTTTGTTCGAACAAGTTTACATCGATTAGCACGGGTAGAAAACTGACATGCTTATTAATCATAGTTGTAAACCATTGCACAATAATTTACATTCATATTAATCAAAGTAACTATGTTAAATACCTTCTGAATTAATATCGCTTAATATCAGCGTGAATTGTAAATATCCGATAGCTCGTTAAAAAAATTTCAATTTATTCGTCCGTATTTATTCTCAATTTATTCCTATTGCGTATTGATAACATACGCAATTTTCATATTTTGTTATGCAATTAATTGCAAATACTTTCATATCTTTATCATATCCTTCGATAAATAACCGAGTTTATTCACTGTCTATTAGTATTTTTAATTTAGAGGTGACCAAATAGTATTGAAATTAAACAATAATTTTACCGAACTAGTACAAACCTAATTGAAGAAATTAAAAATAAAGAACAATTTCATTTAGTTATAAAAGTTTTAAAAAAGAAATATTGCATTAACCGATGTATTTTCAAAACGTGTGTATAAGGACAATATTTATTCTATACTCATACGGTATTTATTATTATTAGTACAAACATTTTTTATGAAATTTATCTGAAATTTCATAAATAAAAATTGAGTTACTTAAACATAAGTATGTGGGAAGAGAAGAGAAGAGAAAAGGTTTGCAAGTCAAATAAATCAACACACGCAGTACAATGAAGCCTTTACCTAAAATTAAGTATAATGGCAAAATTTAGACTATTCCTTAATTATTTATTATTCATTAATGAGGAGATTATGTATTTAAATTATAGAAACTACCGACAACCTCACGTACAACTTCTATATAAAAGTATTACATATTGATTTCTCACTTGTATTTTCAGGCATTCGTTTTTTATACGCACGTATATTGTACGAAATTATATAGAGATTCGCGACTTAGAAAGGCCGAAACTCCGAAAGGCCGAGACTAACTTTTGATTTATAGATCGGGATCATAAAAGGCTGAAGACAAAAACGAGGAAAAATGAAAAAGAATTATGTCTGTCTTAACGCGTCCATTTGTCGACGAGGCCTGAAAATGATAGAGAAAGAAAACGACAAAATAAGAAATTGTAACGACAGTTGTCGCATTAAAACTGGTGGACTATTTTACTGTCTATATTACTCGTGATGTAAACGCGCGATTTTGTAAGCCAAAATCCTGTTGTTTATAGTCGCGCGTTCCACTACGTATACGATGAAAACAAATACTTCTTTTTTAAACACACGTTATACGGAATATCAAGAAACTCGAATGTCTCCGAGTTTATTAAGTTCATTTACAAAGAAGCATTCAAATACGAATAAAAACCAAAACGGCGTCATTTTTCAAGATGAAATTTTAGCTTTTGCAACTTTTTCTGATAAAGTTATATACCTGCAACTCTACGTAGCTACTAGCTCTTTATATTTTATATATTCAAAAGTTTTGATTTGCGAAAACTGCACATATCCACGTAGAAATTTATTAATTTGCACAAAGATTGCAAATGATCGAAATAATTCATTTAACATCGTGCATTTAATAAATGTACGATGCAATAAAAACTTAGGATTTTAATTGAAAGTATTAAGAGCACAAGTTTGTTAATATCGATATTTCCATCGTATCCTTGAAATAAATATACGCCCACACTTATCTTGCATTCGCATTTTAATAATATCTCGTAGGTTGCGGTAACATTTTTCATCATTCCGACTCAGTACCATTGATCAAAAAAATAATTTTTATGCAAGCTTATATAAATTGTAAAAATATTTTTATCCAGAGGAAATGTAACTCGGTACAATTTATGATCACATTTTCTTCACTACCCGACAATTTTCACACTTTCATATATCACGATTCTAAATTATTTTATTTAAACAATTACTCTTGTTGTACACGATCGCTATCCGCTTACTCTGTTTCGCTTTCTATAAGATTTCAACGCGAGCTCGCACATTTTCCACGCAAAATGTCATTGACACAATGATTTTTATTAACCATCGAAGAATTCAAAGTGAGAAGAGTAGGTAATAGTAATGCAAAGCTGTACTTCACAATTAAGAATTACACGATGCAAAAGGTCTAAGCCCCTCGGTCTTTGTATTTTCAGGATATTTTTAATTCGAGAAATATCTCGAAACTTGCTAAATTTGTTACGTCGGAACTAAATGCTTTTCGAATGGGATCGTATACTGCACTTTGCGCATATAGGAACAGTAGCATTATATCCAACCTAGAGATCCAACCGTACACGCGCGCGCGCACACACACCCACCCACACCCAGATCGAGGAACTCGTCCTTGCCTTAATGCCCGCAATTCCGGCGTAAGAATCTACGCGAGGAGCCAGGAGTAGGAGTTTAGCTGAGGCAGTAACTGGATTTACGCGAGTGCGGGAGGCGAACTACGCGCCTGGCTCGAGTCGTAAGCCCAGCGTCTAGGAGTCGCATAACCCAGCGACGCCTTTAGTCCATCGAATGGAATTCGGCCAAGTCTGCGACGACAAGGAGGATGAGGACGCGCGAAAGAGTTACAGTTAGGAAGAAGACCAGATCGCTATACGTACACGCGTACACGCACGTACGCAGTTTTTAAATGGGAACCATGGGAACCATGGGAACCGCTGCTCTAGCCAATAACTATATTCGAACAACGACGAATTTTAAGCACCATCTTACGTTAAACCACGTGGAGTCTCACAACAACAGGACGCCATAAGCTACAGAGTAAATTATCGGCAGCTGATTCTTGATAAAGATTTTATTATGAATAACAGTGCGCTCGGTAACATTTTTTATTAATTCAATATGTTTTTATTGACATTTTATTGACATGGCATATTGGCATTTGCATGGCAGTTTTTGTGTATACGTGCTCGAATGGATGTACGCGAGTCGACTCATTATCGGGAAGGCAGCCTTAATTTCTTGTAAGAAGCTTGATATGTTTGAAAAGCACTCCTACTCAAATGCACATGCAGGCGAGCGTATTCACGCACGCGCGCACACTTGTGCTTGTCCTCGTAGCCTCGTAAAACAGGCGACGCTTCAAGTGAGAGATACTACTTTACGAACGCTTCTAAATGGGTTTTCTGCATTTCCAGAAATAAGGTGGACTTTGAGTATATCTTTCTAAATATCTTTCTAAATATCCTTCTAAATTCCTTCTAAAGTTGGCTTATTGGCTTGAAAAAGTTTTGAAGTGTAAATAATTTGATAACCGAGATCTAGACGTCGCATTGATAGCTTTACCTTCAAAATATCTAAGCGTTGTTTTCACGTAAAGAACTTTATAAATCTTATGCGTACTGAAGCGAAAGCATTGAGTTATTATTTTCATTAATAATGAAAATATCTAAATATTTAAATGAGCTAATGCGAATTTTCAAAGAACAATTTGCGTATGATAGAGAGCCATTTTAATGTATAAATGAATGCATAAAAGCATGAATTTTACATAAGTTCAAGATTAAAATTCCTGGCATCGTTGATAAACCTTTTTGCATAACTGCACTCTGAAAAAAGAGCACAAGAATGCGTACAGCGGATGTCGACGTTGTATTCGAAAGTAAACTTTCATTCTGTAATCGAGTTACGTGAGACAAATGAAACCATACTCTTACAAATGGACACCGGCAACTAATTGCATCGATTTTTTTGTCTCTATAAAACTACCGCTGTTATGATGCACCTCTCACATCTAAAAATTAATCAATACTATAACTCTCTACCATTCGCAAATGGCCAGCATCAAAATATTATTCAAACACAAGATTCTTATCTAACTTGGTCGAATTTTTTGGCTGAAAATTACATGACATTTTCTTATGCATACTCAGTCCGTATTATCTTGTATACGAACGTGCGTTATTATTTAAAATGAATGTTAAATTACATTCATAACGCACACTAATAACAGAAAATTCACATTCGTGAGGAGCGTTAATTTCAAAATGCAGATCTATGGCTATGTACGACACAATTGAAAAAAATACTCCGAAACTTTACACATATTACTTTTATTACTGGTAATAATGATATTAAAACGCCATCTGCCAACGATGATTAAAAAACGAATCCATAGTTTTTTGATTACCTAACGAGAAATATCAACAAAATGAAGATTTTGATGCGAGACCAACTAATCGGATGAAGGATGTACGTACGTGTGTACAAAGTTAACTGGGCCCGTCAGTAGGACTGTGTATACCGATCTGCATTGTACACTTGAAACTCACCCAAAAGACTCCTTAAGTATTAATCAAAGGCTGTTCGTGTCGCTTGCGTACACCAACATCCTCCACATACGCATCCGTACGCAGATGCAGCCACCAACCATTAAATAATCTTACTTACGTTTTCAGCAGAAAAAGCAAAATTATACATTTATACACTTTTACAGAAGCAATAATGAAAAAAGAAAATCCTCTGAATCGTTGAACGTCGCAAGCAACGAATTTCCCGTGACTTTATGCGTATTCGGTCATAAATCTGACAGCACTGGTGGAAGCTAGTCGCTTCTAATTAATGCAATATACGCAAATGATTTTGCGTATATTGCATTCATCAGGTTTACTATCTGAAAAATGCCATTTCCAATTAAGATGATACGTAATTTCAACATCGCCATCGACCAACGAAAACGACAAAAATCGTCATTCTCGGTTGAACACGAGTGAACACTAGTCATCCATCAATAATACGAACCCGTGTGTTAATACTTATTATGTTATTTGTTTAATCGAGTTAACTGTTAAGTATGAAAATATACTTGTGATATTCATGATTTATTACTTTCAAGAATCTCATTAGATGTTTGTGTTTGAAATAAAACACGAGGATAACGAGTATTTTGCTACAAATATATTTGCTTCGATCTACGGTTCATTCTCTACGAAATTATATTCCTTTCTCCTTTATAAGACACGAATAAACGTAAGCACGTTCAGTTTATACGATATGAAATTAATATTTTACTAATCCTGTACAATAGCGCTATTCAATGAGCTGAAAAAAAGAAAACTTAATAGTAAACGCGTAGAGGAAGTTGTTGCTTATTTCTTAAATATTTCACGCCTCTCGTGATCTTACAATTATAAATCTATTTTTTCCCCTAAAATTCTAGGAGTGCAAAGCCCTTAAGAGGATAGGAATAACGCATAAATGCCTTATTATACGCATAACCTTACTCGAAGGTGAGGATGAAGGGGAGTCGTGAGCAACTACTCTTATTCGGGTATTCATCGCACACGTAGCGAAGATTGAAAATAAAGATCTATTTTTTCTTCTCTATTTATACTACTCCTTGAGAGAATGCATTAAAAAGTAAATACGTGGTCAGTCAAGTTCTAGACTTAATTTAAAGCAATGAAGAGCTGCGCGCAAGTGCTTAGCCTTAGTCGCGTGATATTCAACCGGATATCTCAAATTTCTCTTTTTTTACCACTAATTTACCACTAATAAGAGTTACGATGTCTCTTCGGGGATTCTCTTAATATTTAATCAAACTTTTAAATATTGTATTTACTCCGAATATCTTTGCAGTGTTTATTTTAATTATATAGTTAATACTGTAAATATTCTACGCAAGAATAATATTGCATTTTCACGTTATATTACAAAGCGTTATATTTTCGCGTTATATTATAAAGATGCATATACGATAATTATACTTACATTATATCAGGCAAATTCTTTGTGCTCGTTAATTGAAGCGTATGAAAGAGTCTACTTAGTTCCTTTTATAAACGCGATGTTTTCCTTTATAAATTCTTCTATACCAATAAAATAGTAATCCATGAAACGATAACTTTGAATTTAAAAGCAAAGTAAAAAATCAGAATGTTTAAGAAAAACAATTGTATAGACATTACTGAAAGAAGTTTTATTACAACGATTTTTAAGTCACACGCGTAATTTACCTAAACAAATATTACACCGGTAGACTAATTCCCGCATACTTCTCTATATGATTTTCAGTTATGCGTACTTGCTTATTAGACTCTTGCCGATTCCTCTATGATGTTATACATTCATACTTGTTCATTACCTTTGTTATCTTTTATTTATTCAATTCAGAATTCTCTCTCTCTCTCTCTCTCTCGCTCTCTCGCTCTCCATGCAATAAGACTGATATTCGTATTTTAAACCATAAAATAGTGGTATTTTAATGTTTTATTTAATTTCAGATGAAGTTCTTGATTGAATAAATTGAATAAATTTTTTTTCTTGCAGGAGGAACTTTACAATACATACTAAATATATATCGTGTATTCTATACAAGACTATTTATAAAACTGGCTTTTTGCTTAATTACAAATAAAAGAATATATATGCAATAAAAGCTTAATTTTGCATTATTCATAGGATAAAAATTAAATTAAATAATCAATATCAAAAGACAAATTTATTACGCTAATTATACACATAAATATTTTCAATGTCTATTATTTTCACATCGACTACTAATTACATTTACTTTACAACGGTATACAAAAACTGGACCAACAAAGATATCTGTATTTCGAAACTTCCAACTATATCGGGTTACCTCTGTATGCCATTACACCCTGTTACCCCATACCATTGCAGATGTACAAGATGCAGGGGTAGAAGCTTTTACGACTCCACACGCGGCCGATCTATTTCTGATGAAAAACCATTTCTTGCAGTTGTTATACATTTTTTATGGGTTTTGTGCCGCGCGCGTTCTTCCATGAGTGTCCTTTTTTATTTTATGTACATCGAGGGGTGGGGGGTGGGGGTTTTATTAGGGTGAGCAGGATCTTTTAGACGAATTTAACAATTTTGAGTCAAACTGGAGGAAGAAGGTTTCGAGGACACGTTTTGTTATTTATTATATTATTTCGCTAGCATCGATAGTTATATTCGGATAAGTGAAGTAACGTACGTCAATAATTTCTGTTTTTTGTATTTTAAAATTATTGATAACATTTTGTATCGAATGATAATTATAAATACACGACTTCAAAACGAAGGCAAAACTAATTTTAATGCAACAAATAATGTATTCAATATCAGCTTCGAATTACGATGTGAAGAAGTTTGTAAATATTTTATTAATCCTTTTAATTTTTAAAATATTTTATATTCAAATACGATTAATATTAATTTTTTATTTTTAATATTATTAAATTAAAAAGTACATCATGTTCGGTGCATTTAAAGCATTGAGCTACGTATTTAAAAAACATTTCATTTTACCCGTTTTTCTAAAACGAAATCAATTATTTGTTATAAAATCTTTGAAATAATTTGTTAATTGGTGATTAAAAATATCCGATCAATCGATAAAACTTCATCGTTGCCTGTAATTATAGTCGCAACATCATCACTGTGCATCGATTAAGTTCCTTAAAACGATTAAATTCTAAATGAAAAATCAGTTTCAATATTGAAGCAAATTAATTTTAAGCTTCGATATTTGTTTATGTCATTAAAAGTTTTATTAACTAGTTAATTCTATGCCGTAATCATGTTTCAGAAATTCATGATTAGAAAATGGAAATATTTTTGAAACTGCTGGGAATGTTCTCCGCGGCATTGAAATAAATTCATCTGGTTCATTGTTACTAGATATTTAATAAAGTTTAGTTCGAAAAGTAAAAGCCTTTAAATTTTCGGGTGAATCGAAGGATGAAATAATTTAAAATACGTGAAACGCATTTCTAAATTCATATGTACTGCATCTGTCACTTTTATAGATCTTGAGAAAATTTTGTAACCAAACTCGATTTTCTAACGAAGCAAGCCGATCAAATAAGACTAAGTACAAAATATGGAAAATATGGAAAACCTGTTGAGGATATTATATTATTACTGAGGCATCGGTGATGAAATCAACGAGTGAAGCGAATTTATTTACATACCAAGATACAGCGCTCCTCCCAACCTACCCAAACAAACCAAAGAAGATGGATCCAACGCATTTACCTTCCTTAGAATCACGAATTGCTGTTTCTTCTATTTTACCACCTCCTCGAGTGCGTAGTTAACCAGTTCCCTTTAATGCGAGCTCCCACCCAGGTAGGTGTACATCATCCCTAGCCCTCCCCAAACCCCAGAAAATACTCAGACTATCACAGCTGACCGCGGCACCGCCTTCCGCCACAAGAAGCCAGACATAGTACCGATGCTCGATGATTCGCGTCTACCAGCAAAGCTTGCACATACCTGAGCCTTTTCTCTCTTGTTACCAAGAAGCTTCTATACGGACTTAAGCAAAGACCGAACGAAACCATCGATATTTTGCGTGGAAGGAGAGCTACTGCTCATAACGTTTACAAAGGGCCCTTTCGTTTCATTGCGCTCGAATCTCGAATATTCTTCCTTTTCATTCCTCTTTTTTTATTGGGAGCTTTTGTGAAAAGTGATAAAGCACGCGGTTAGTATCAAAAGTGTGTGCTTCTGCTAACTTCAAAAGAGGAAAATGCGATGTTGAGAATTTCGCTGGATTCAAAAATTTTCTATCGAGTCATTCACCTTTTGCTCAAAATCATTTGCGTGTTACTCCTGTTGTTGATAAAATTTATGCACACGTCGCCGAAGCTTCTAAAATCGAGATAATTAAACAGCATTTTTTTTAAATATTTGTTCACGTAGCTGCAGCGCGTTCGTAATATTTCGCAAAGTTGAAACAATTGAAAATCTTACATCTTTTAAAGAATTAATAACGGACTCTGTAGTATAAGTATTATAAAACTAAATTGAAGAGTAAACAATCTTTCATTAAAGTTTAAGTAACGTTAAAGCGTTATATGTACCGATCGCTTTAATTTTCGTTCAATTTAATGAGCACACTTTCACGTTTATCATTAGTTAAAAGATAAAACGTGTACACGAGATAATGAATTTTGCCGCCAAATACACGCAAGCGCGCACTCTCTCCCCTCTCTCACTCTCTCTCACTCTCTCTCACTCTCTCTCTCTCTCTCTGTCTCTCTCTACCTCTCTTTTTGCCACATATGTTCAAACATCCCGAAACTGCGTACATACAGAACGCAAAATGAGGGACACTGATGAATGGAATTTAATGGCTTTTCGGATTTTCCTTTTCATATATTCTTGATTCCTCTTGCGGTTTATAAAATGGGCGAAAAGTGATCATTTTTAATTTCGATCATTATGCTCTGTGAAACGAAATAATTAGGCAGCACTGAACCTTTACAATTTAATATTTGTAATTCACAGAGTTGCTTGAGATGTTACCTGTGCCACCGTGGACGTTTTACTCGGTGTCTTTCATTTTTTCGTTTGCTTATTTACGCACCTGTATTTCTTAGAAAAAAATTTTTAAAAATTCATTTTTCAATTCTTATCTAATATTCTTTTAGTTTCTATATAAATACGCGTGTCCGTCGATCTAAATTACTTTAAAAGCCATCAAAATACGAGCGAATGTGATTTCAAGTTTCAAAACAAACTAGATTGTCGATAGTGAAACATTCGATATAGAAATACAAAAATATTGAACATTTGAGTATCAAACTTTAAAATAGTACCCAAAACTTTAAATTACAACATTTTTGACGAATGAGATCAGTCGATGGTCGTTTTGTAATATTAAACGTTAGCTATTCAACAATGGTTTCTTGTCCAAGGCTTCGCAACTCGAGCATCTCCGAGTTCGTTTATTTTGTAAGCTAGAATTTCCGAAATTCGCAATCGCAGCCATCGCGCGATATTATGTATCAGCCAAATTCAAATTCCCCATTGAAAAGAATGTCCTTCGCGTCGATGCTCCCTGCACTGCTCACATGTACACGCTTGAAATTTGTCGTCGTCGTCGTCGTCGTCGTCGTCCGAAGCAATCATTGCTCGATGCACATCGCTGAAATACCAGAAGGTGCACGACGGAGAGGCCAGAGAGAGAACAAGAGAACGCGACCAAAGGAGTGAGAGCGAAAGAAAAGGAATACGCTACATTCAAGGCAACATACTGGTGAGTTCCTCTTGTGCCTGAGTCCTTTCTCGTTTCGCCGTATGTAGCGTATTTGTACAATAGAGGCAACAAGCTGACAGTCGTCGCTCACTGCAAAATACTTTTGTATATGTTATATACGTGTATACGATTCTGACCTTGCGATGGTTGTCATATAGCGCGAAATTTTGTGCCGTGCGTATTATAGGCATAGAAAATGAAGTTTTTCGGAGCATTGTCATTCGTTGAGTTTTCATTTTTTATTTTTTTTCTTTTTTATATTCCAATAAACTTTGATGGGCAGGGAAATTGAAAAGTTTGAACTAGAAACATTTTTCAAAAATTTGCATTCATCGCGTTTCCCACGAATGCATAAAAAAAAAAGGACAGAGAACTAGTAACGCAGCGTAAAACTGATGCTGCGTGTACTAATATTAACAAGATATGTGGTAATTCAATAGTAATTTCTAGGACGTTGTGTGGCACAGCAACATACTCACTCGAACGAGATGAAAATTCAATTCTATATTAATGGAATATTAAAATGAATCTTTTTAAAATACACGCAGTAATCCACGAAACTAGTAAAGCTGATATAATGGGCTCAACATTGGGATTTATTATCAAAATTTACATATGCAGCAATATTGACACGAAATGTTCTACAAAACATGTCTTTAGTATTAACGATCTTTATCGGCACAAAATCAATTCTCACCAAAAAAATTTCATTTTAATTATCGATCTAATTATGGGCGACCTGAAACCTGGGCGTATAACAAATTTAAAAGACACAATAAAATGTAGAATACTTTTAATTGACAGTATTCCAAGTTGAATATGTTAATTGAGTAATTGCAAGCGCAATTAACTCCGATTTCACGAGATCGATATATCGATATCGCGATCTGAGAATGAGATGAAAATGCACCATTAGATTTATCTATTGACTAATCAGTAAACGTAAGTCTATGTCACACAAAATTGATTACGGTTTGGAAGTTTGCCAGATGGAAGTTGGTCTTTGATTAGCAAACGTTCGAGCTCGAGGAAAGCGGGGGAAAGGAGAGGACAAAGTGCGCTAAACCAATAACAACTCTTCTTTGCTTTCAAAGTACAAGTCGAAAACTTTGAAATTACCCAAGAAAATCCGAAGGTTTCGGAGCTTTGAGTCTTTGCTCTTTCTTTCTGGCTATTTGTATCTTTCATTCTCTCCTTTTTCGCACCCCTCAATGAGAGATTCCGCCGAATACTCCCTTGTTTAAAATAACGAGGAATTAATATCACTGAGTAATAAAACGGGTGCCCGCGAGTAAGCTAAAGGAGTAAGTGAAAATATACAGCAATTCGAACGTTTCTTTCATTCGTTTTTAGCGCAGTCGTGCTTTGAACAAATACGAACATGCAATTCACGCGTACAGCTAACAAATATCACGAATTAGATCTTTAATTTTACGCGAAATTGTGCAAAACAAAAACTGTGTTTGCTTCCGTTATTATAAGACAGATACGACAGAATACAAAAAACTCTGGATAAAAGTCCATTTGAGCTGAGTCTGCTTAAATGCTTCCTCCTGTATGCGTACTTTCAGTCACACGCATGACCCTCATCCACCGCAATGGCTCGAGGGGAGAATGTAGGTAGTGGCTTCCTTTTGCTACACTCCCCAGCCCTTACTATGCAAATGAGAAGCAATTAACGAGACGCGAAGCCCCGATAGCAAAATAGGCTACCATTGAAGATCCCTTTTCTAGAATTTTCGTCTCCTTTCCAACCGAATACGAACTTATAGCGCGATTCTCTTGAACCTTTTTTACTCTCTTTCAGAGAACAAAGTTTTCACGTTTCAATCTAAAAACTATTATATCTTTCTATGTTGTAGTTCCTTTAATTGTTCAGATAATTGAAAACTTTCTAGAGATTCTTATGCTTTCGGTTAGCTAACGTTTTATTCAAGTTAGCCTCGATAAGAAATACAGAGAAGACAAAGAACATCACAGATGTTTTTCAATCGAAAATCATTGGCATTTACTTGTAACGAATTAGCTTCTTATTTATACGCGTGCTATTTCCTGTCGATATAACAAATTTATTTCGTTATTATAAATTTGTATTCATAAGCGAAATGGGTTAGATGCTCGTGTAAAAATAAAAATACTTTCAATATTAAACCCAAGGCCTTACAGAACGTTTATTTCATAAAATATTTATATTGCAATTAAACCTTTGTTTATCCCAATATAACGAAGATATACGTGAAAAAGTCACAAAAACATTAAAACTTATCCACTATCAGCGCGATTTTGTCTCGAAGAGTCAGGCAAAGAAAGTTCGTTAAACGTATAATTCAAATACATTTATGGACAACAGCTATTGTTTTTTTTTTTTTTTTTTTTTTTTATTAAAATAATTTCCATTAAAATAACGCGTCCTCTCGAATAAGTATGGAGCATCTCCTTTCATTACCGAATGAAAAGACAATTTTTATTGCTTTTTCAGGAAATCGCTTAGAAAATGTATCGGAAAGCTGGTCCTTGCTCGAGAAACCGCATTCGCAAAAAAATAGCCGTGCACGTGGCTGAAAACGCGAAGAGACCGCGGAACGTATAGCGGCGACCGGTCCATGAAACAATAACGACGTCGAAATGAGATTTGTCTCCTCGTTCCTTATTCAGTCTACCGCACAGCACATACGCGCGCCTGCAGAAACTCCCGTACAGAGGCTAATTCGAGTGCGGAAGCTCGACTGGAACAAAGATTTATTTGAAGATTTAACAGTGCTGAAGCGTCGCTACGCCACGTTGCGCGACCTGGACAGTCTGGAGCGAGCATACAATGGAGTAACGGCGAAACGGCTCGGGACGTATTCGGACGCGGAGGTAAACTTGCGTGATTTATGCAAGAGCGAGAGCTTCCTAGGCCACGACTTCGCCAGGTATACAAATGGAGGAAGGACGTGCGCTTCTGTCGAACGCACTTGCGCACGCTCTCGTGTTTCGGAAATCTCGAAACTGAGTTTTCCCCCCGAGCGTGTGGCCGCGCCTCCTATACGGATCCTCCTTTGAGCTTAATGCCCGTCTATACTCCTACCTTTCAACCGAATCTTTCATAATTATTTGCGAATTACTTTGCCCGAGGCTCGTTTATTCAGGTACAACAACGAATATCGCAACTCTGACATTTTTAATCAACAGCAAAACTATTACGGTAGAGTCTCTATGCTTGGAGCTACTGCAAAAATATCCTTACCAATTAATAAGAAGTTGCTGTTTCAGAAACGGAATTTCGAATTTAAATTGAGTATAAACATTCGGTGGGAATTAGTTGCACCGCTGTAAAATTTAATAGTAGAGATAACCAGAAATAGTATAACCAGAAATAGTATCTGGTTGAGTTTTATAACACGCGCTCGAGATATTCAACCGTTTCTATAATTTAGAACGAGAAGCTTAGAAAATTTTTTATTTTTCACTCTTTGATATAATAATGTATTAGAGTGTTATTTTCTCAGACGTATTAAACCGAAGACATTTTTTAAAAATAGTTTTTGAGAACTAAAAACTTTATGATGCCGTGAAAGCAAGAACGTTCTTTCGTATTACGTGTTAATTCTATCCAGTCTTCACGGCTACATCCTATTACTTTTAGATCTATTTTAATATTATCTTCCTTTATTTGCTCCACACAACATGTATGTCTGTGCCTCTATTATCATATAAAAATGCTAAACATTTCTCAGTCAGTTCTCACTTCTCCATATCTATATAAAACCTTTCATGCCATAAGAATATATTGTATAGTTTTCTTCACACGCAGTTATTCCACTTCATTTTTATTTACATATTTCCTTATAAATTTATTCTCGAATATTCTCACAATCTAGTTTTATTAGAATACATTTCATGCACTTCGATTGGTCATTAATCATCAACTGGCTTGCTAACTTACCAAAAGATAAAAACTTTTTAATTGAAAAAGTTTAATCCGAATCATTGAATTTTCACTCCTTTGAGCTTTAGTTTTAATTTAAATAAAGTAAGCATACACTTCGTACCAAAAGAATACGAATTACTATCGCGCTGAACGTTACGCACATCTCTCCAATGGTTAAAAAAAATCACGTTCTTATTTAATGAACGAAATGCGCATAGCCTTAAGTGCTTTATAAATAATGAATTCAAGTTCTACAACTTTTCAAACGTAATCCTATATTTAAAGATATTCCATCGTTGTCATATAATGTATAACGTATTTCAATAATACGTAAAATACCTGTATATTTTTTGCACCAATTATTTGCCCATACTAAAACCTACGAAACCTTAAACTTTTATAAAAAAAAAGCGCAAGACTTTATATTTAAAATACTTATTTTATGTCGGAAGAAAATACGTAAATTTTTATATATTAATTTCGCTAAATTAAAAAATTATAAATTCTGATAAATTACAACGAATTAGATACTTGTGCGCTTACAAATGAAAAACGAAATAAATAGTATGAACGACATACGTATTCTCGATGGAATTACAAATGTATCAGTACATAAGTAATAAAATTTTTTGCTTTAAATTGAATTGAAGTATAATTTTAAATAATTACAAAATGCTCGTATGCAATCGCCTATCGTACTACGTAATATATATAATAAAAAATGAAGTAAAGGTAAAACATTTCTCGATTTAATTCATTTCCGAGGGGCGAATCGGAACAGAAATCGACGTACTACGCGGGATTAGAAATATTTCACTCGATATTCAGCAGTCGTGCCAAATCAGAGAAACAAAACGTCGTGTCGAGATCACCGTGATTCAGAAATAGAAAGAAAATGTTATATAAGAAAAGTACCGTCTGGAAAAGCCGAAATTGTACGGAATATATCCACGACTGCTTCGAAGTTTAAACTAAATAATCCATTAGACTATTGCCCGTAATATTTGCTTGAAAAGTTGAAAATTATCTTAATTTGGCGACGCTACTCTTTATTATAATAATAATAATAATGCAAGTAACATCAAACATTGTATATTTAAAATGTACGACATACCTTGAGTAATACAAAATTTCCATTGGTTGGATATCGCATACATTATTAATTAATTATCATACAGTTTGAATGAAATTAAACGAAATACTTAGATAAAAATTATGTATTTTCCAGAATCGACGTTTTTCCGTTATTACGATTATGATAATGAGAATAGTTTTGGAGAAAATAACGTATTTGATAGATGCTTCAAGTAGAAAAATGTTATTATGGTCAGGCAGCTTATACATTTTTATCAAAGTACAATATTTCATGCTCGAGTGTCAACTCTTACGTCCTCATTTGGTTTATTTTTAGATTATTATTCTATACACTACTTTGACAAAGCCTATTTCTTTTTTATATTGTAATCTAAATGGCTGCTATTATTTCTGATGGAATCAAATGTAATCGTACTTGTAATATCATTAATCACGAATAAATGCATTACTTGACGTAATCTTCAGTTAACTGAAATATTGTATAAAATATTTTAAAAATCCGTGTGAATTCTAGGTATAATCTGCGAAATTCACTCATAATCTCACAAATGTACCGCTGGCTAAAGTGTAGATTTCTCATAGAGTAAGTAGGTAAATGCCTTTTAAATGGATTCTGTATTCAATCGAACGATTAATCGAGTTCGGCCTCAAAGTCCACAAAGTTCGATAATTTTTTATAATACATCTGACAAGGCGGAAAATTTAATCTCTCGCTTTTATCCGACGAGCGGCATCTGTTTTTCCCGATGCCGAATAGACTCTGTCTCAGATTACTACTGCGCCCTGCACAGCTGAGGTATAAACTCGAGGAGTGTGCACGTGCAGCTCACAGAAGTGAATGACGCCTAGTCATGTATAAGTAATGCAACGTACTACAGTTAGTCGGAGAAAGCTCAGTCGGAGAAAGCCGCAAATGCACACACGCATACGTATATTGACCCGCAGAGAGGAGCAGCGCACAATACCGTGGATTTCTGTCGCTACAGCGCGTCCATTCGTGAGCCTACAACATCCTGCCGATGGTTACAATTTGCACGTAAGCGTGTGCGCGCGTACCTGTCTATCCACAAGCGTAGCCGAACTCGCATAGAAGATGCAATCGTGAGATGGATTCGTAAATTGGAAGCAACTCGAATTACTATCGTTCCTTGAAAATTAATATTCTACTTCCATTAACTTTACGCTACGCACGCGTGTGCGTCCATCGCAGTAATTGCGTGCACTTGGGAGCAACCGTTGCCAAACCGCACAGCGCTACAATCAATTACGCTGGTAGCGCATATACGTGCGGCTATGGGCGTGTAAGTATGACCAACGAAGCACTTGGTGTACATTGTACAGCAGCGCGTCCAACGGACCCTTAAACCATATCTACGTGTTTCGTCGCCCTAACGATGCTGTAGACTTTGTGTATATGCAAAGACGCCTCGACGATTTTCGGTCTTCGCGTTTACGCAATTAACTTCTTTGCACAGCTGCTCAAAGAATAAGCAAATACATTTCCTACTAAATGAAACTCGCAAAATAATGTTAATACCTGCCTATTTTTGGGCACGTATACCGTCTCCCAAAAACTACATTTTAATATATTTCAATGCTTTATTTGAAATGCTTGAATTATTCAACGTGAATTAAAGAGGATTGCGTTCAAAGAATCGCTAACTCGACGTAAAATCCTGTGTTTTCTCTCTTGACAAGATGTGTAATCACCGATTCATACATAGCACTTTAATTCCGATTCCGTCGTAACCAAATAATATAGCGCAATAGTATATAGCAAGGGAAACATTTGAAAGCTCTTAATGTAAAAAAATGTACGTTAGAATAAAATCTAAAACAATAATAACAATCTTTTAAAAGCAAAATAATAAATTAATGTCACTAAGAAGAGTTAAAGAAGAGTTAAATATAGATATTAATATTTTACGTTTCCTTCTTTATTTTATACGAATTGATATAAAGCGCAATGTTTTCTTTCTGATTGCTAAAAGGATACGTACTTCTTTAGTATGTTTCTATGTGCGCCCACGGCTGTATGCCTCTCGCAAGGGCAACATTTCAATATCTAAGATACTCTTAAATTATTCGCAATGTTCTCAAGGTACATATTAATTATATAGAATAAGTAATAACTTAATCGAATGCAGAAAATGAAATTCTTTGTACATCAAGTCTATACGTAAAATGAAACGTTTCATTGGATATAATCGTCAAAAAGTATATTTTTCAAATAATATTGACGTTAATTTATAAAATTTTTAATACGACATATAAAGGTATTATATACACACCGATTAACGTAAGAATTTAAACAATGACATACTTTAATTCGTTATTTGAAATGAAAATTTTCCAAGAAAAAGCTTACTTGTTTGATGCGATTAGCTCGAATGTCGGATCATGGAGCTTAAAAAAATAGAAATAGAAATCTGTTATTCTTTTTGAAAAATGAATGACGAGTCGCATCTACGAGTAAGAAACTACGAGTAAAAAAAACTCCCGGACGAGATGAGAGAGAACGGATAGCGAAACAAAGAAATCAATTGGGCGCGCACTCGATGCATCTATTCGTAGAGACGCACACGGAGAAATTCGAGGTATTGAGGGGGGTTGGCATCAAAGTCTGACACTGCGTCGACCGCGTCACTGCTGGCCCGATAAATTGGCAACGTAAAATTTAATCTCGTTCGTTTCATCGTCCTGACTCCTCGTGCGCACATCGTCGATAGCACCGCGTGTGACACACGTGCGCTTCTACGCGCGTGGCTTAAAACTCCCGACAGCCGCCGCTTGTACACCTGCAGGATGTATATGCACTTTTCCGTATGGTTATCCTGGGACACTTTCTAAAGCGCGACCTGGTCGTCGCAAATTTCAAAATGTCTTCTACGCGAATCACCTAGTTTCACTCGTAGCACCGATCGACGAATGCTAAAACACCGTGTTCAAAGGGTTTGCAAGTACTGAAATTTAATTTTTGTTTTTCTCCGACTTTCTCGACGAACGCCAATGCACATATAAATGCAACGGTAGATGTTGTAAAACGTACATTAATCGCAAAGTAATTGCTCTTCCTTTTTGGAAACGTAAAACCACAAGTACGTGCAAAAATCAATGTTTTTACAGAATAGCCGTTATGCATTTATGCATTTATGCATTTGCAAGAACAAAGTTTATTTCTTATTTACTACTGGTGGATAGCGATAACTATTTCCATTTACTTTTTTACGGTAATGTTTTGTAATGTATTCGAAATCGTCTTTGACTTGTTTATGTTCTTTATTTAATTCCTTTCTTTATTTGAAGTACTTGAGCGCGATGCGCCTACGTGGAAGCAGACTGATAGTAATAATCGAAGGGGAAAAGCTACTTGCTACATATCGATAAATAAAAAGAAAGCAGATAAAGATAACAGAGTACAAAGTCGTGTTTAAAAGTATCGATAAAAAGAAAGCCAATGACTTAATGAAGCGACACTCTGGGAGCATCCGTTTTTCCTCGAACTGCTTTTATTTCGCCTCATATACAAGCCTCCCGAACGAGTTATTTTAGTTGTATTTTAGTTGTACGGCCTAAGCAAGTTGGGGAAAAAAAAAAACTTAACTTAACCCCTTATCTCGAGCGATTGAAAAATGTGTGCGCAGGCGTCCGTGCGAGCGCACTCGCAGCTGCCGCGCACCAGGAAGTGGAAGCTCTTCGCGCAGCTGTTAAAAGCGAAAATGGCGTCGGTCGGCCGTGTATTTTCCGCGAGCGGGGTTATGATTTTCTGCCAGGTCGACCGGAAAAATGAAAATTCCAGTGTGTAGAACCTCGCACGCGGCAGGCGCCTATTATATAATGCCTACACGGAAGCGTTATATAGCCGAGGAAGGTTGCGCGAGCTTGCGTTACGGCGCTTTACGGCGCTTTTATGGGATCATTTGTTGTCATCGCCTAGCTTCTCTTCGTGAATGAGGTGCACAGCATCTCAAATGGAGGGAGACGTTTCTCTATTGCGCTAACCCTTCCTCCCCGGGACGTTTACACATTCGAAGGTACGTGTGAACGTCAACTTTAGAGCGTCGTCGGCTAAGATCAGAAAGCGATTCGGAAATCCATTGTTCCGAATGAAAAGGCACGTCGCCTTTATTTCGTTTACCTCGATTGTCTCCCATGGCATTTTATTTTTTGTAATAAGATTATTCCAGCGTTCTATCCTTTATTTTTCGAAAAATAAATTTAGAACGTTGATAAGTACATTTATCTTTGATTAATGGTGAAGTGAATATTATCCTTGAAACATCCGAAATTTTCATGTAATTAGATCGCACTACCAACATTAAACTCTTTCAACGTCGATAAAATAATTTATCGCTCGTGGCGATGTCATGAGATATCGTAAAACACTTTGCAGCCAATTAAAAAGTGTCTATGAATATAGAGTATTATTGTCAAGCACAAAATAAATTATAAGCTATCATCTTCGGATATTATACCATCTTGGCTCAATAATAATTCACTGGGTGTTTTAAAGAAAAAATTTCAGATAATTGGATATTGGCATTAATTATTTACTACCGTTACTACATTTCGATAAACGCACTAGCAAATACGCAACAGACACTAATTCAACTTTAATAACTAGTTCATGCAACGTGAAAAATATGTTAACACTTACTTTTTGGCATAATTAATACGTTCTTCTATTGATTATCCTTAAATTTTCATTTAATAATTCATCGAGTTCTTGGATGATAAATAATACGCTTATAAATGAAATCAACCATATTTTGATGTACGTTATTTTGCTATTTTGCTTCATTTCCTAATTCCTCATTGTTCATAAAAATCCAAGTTTGAAATTTATTTAATATTCATTATTGATTTATTTAATATTTATCTAACAATTGACATTGAGCAATGCATAAACAATCTTAATATTCGATGTATTTATTATTTATTTATTTGTTAAAATTTATGTCTATAATCGTACTTTTAGTTTTGCAAGAAAATCTGTTTTAATACAAGAATAAACAAATAACTAACATATACTACTTAGTTTTTATTAATTCCTATGTACTGAATTATCTGTGTAATTTAAGATGCGAAACTTGTAGTCTTTTTTCCCAATATATCTGTGTGTGTATAGGTACATGAGGAAACGTGTATAGACTACATTACGTGATATATCCTTTTGAGTCTGTCATACTGTATAAGGAACTTAAAAATCCCGACACGTCATCGATATTATTTTCTCTATATAGATATAGGGTTTGATTGTGAAAAACGATTTTTGAAGTATGCATAATGCAATCCGTTTGAATATGAAACAAAAATAATTAAAAATTTACATGATTCCTATTCTTGAAATAAAATAGCATAAACACTAACAAGCTAAACTTGCTTAAAATATTCTAACGGATAATACAAAGAATTAGATATTTTACAAAGGCAAATTATTCTAAATTTAAATTAGCTTTATTCTAACAACTATTGCTCAATGAGAATATAATTTACCGACTGTATAATTTTTTACATAAAAACAGCATAAAACGTTTGTTTATTCGCAATAAATTCAATCTGGACGAAACATCATATTTTATTATAAATAATATTTATATATTATAAATAGCCCTATAAATTTCTTTCGTTGCGTCTAATGTTAGTAATGCTAATATTAATCATTTAAAAAAGAATTGTACTTTTTTTTTGTAAATAATAAGTGAATCAAGTGCAAGCTTTTTTCTAAAATAAAATACACATAAATCATTAAAATCTAGTGATCTAGATATATTTAAAGTCATGGTATCTTCGAATAAAGACATTATTGATTTAAATATTTAACGTGTGAGTTTTATTGGCAACGAATACAAACTAATGTATAATCATATTTATTAAACACATAAATTTGTTAGAATTCATAATTTATGTATCATTATAAAATTTTACTTTTCAATATAAAAGGTTTTTTAAAAATTACTGTTAATAAACTCGGCTTGATTATTGCGATTTTTCAAAACAACCTGCCAATAAGCTTAATGTTTAAATAATTAAAAAGTTCATTATAAAGTTAAAAAATCTTGATAATCAAAAATGTTACGTCGGTCTACAACATTACGCATTATACATATTTTCATTATATTTTTTATGTTTTAAATTTTTAATTACCGTGCATGAACCTCGTATGCTTTTAGTATAAGTTACTCTTAGATATTATTTATGCATAAAATTACCATTTTATTCAATTTGTAAATATTCATTTTAATTATTACTGTAATTACTGTAATTACTCTTCTGTCTGATAAGTAAATTTTTTAATTTAAAAGAAATTTGTAATATACTTAGTTATTTTATACCTTTGTAAAAATAAAAGTAACGAATTCTAGTAAACGTAATATGAAATGTAACATACTTGTACGATTATTCAAACGTATTGCATACAATATTTCTTAGCTCATACAATAATACGAATGGAATTTAAAAGAAAAACGTTTTTCTTTTAAAACGAATTTGCACGCCTAAAACGGCAACTGAACTTGAGACAACACGATTAGGGGGTTAATAAAACAGACATCAGATGAAACATCCAAGGTGGCGTAGAAAATAAGAATAGAAAATAAGACTAGAACCTAAAAAAACAGAGCAACCAATGACTTGAATATGAAAGTGTTGTTTTTGTCACTTCGTTTCTCGCACTTGATACATTTATTATCTCGTTAAAAATATTGCGAATTTATGGTCGATCAGAAGTTAAAATCCAGTCAAAAAACAAAATCCATGTACCGTATAAGCTCATGAATGTCTATGAAAAATATTCACAATTATTTAAAGTATATGCTTCAATATTACTCAGAAAATATGCAGTAAGAATGCTAATGAAATCCTTAGAATATTTTAATGAACGGAATTTTTATGGAAATTTATTGTAAAGGTATTTTGTAACTAAATATTTTAAATTTCATTTAAATCTTTATTTATTTAGTAAAATATAATTCACACGGAATTTATACACTTATTTCAAATATTAAAACATAAATTTACAAAATGAAATTAAGTATAAGCGAAATGTGAATGAATTACTTCATAATTTTTAATTCGTAATTTAATTACATAAACAAGACATAAATTTGTACATTTTAAGAAACATTGATCGATTCATTTTTTTTCCTTTCTCCCTCTCTGTCATCGCTTTGAAGAAATGAACAGATATTATGTCAAACGATAAGCGTTTATTTGACACCTATTTCGATAAATAGATACACGCACATTATACTGCATTAATGCATTACTTATTTCATTGTTAAGTAAAACGTAAATATCCGATACAAGTTCGAAATTTACAAGCACAAAAAACGTATGATAACTACAGTAAGTAGTTCGATAACGAACCACTAGTTATAGACAATTATTTCAACTTAGCATAAAGTTTTCTATACAAATACAGATGTGTCTTTTAGCGATATAAAACATTAATCCAATTTAAATCACTTTCCAAGAATATATAGATCGCTTAATGCTTCGATAAGCAAAAATGAAAGAGAGGGGAGCGAGATAATTTTTCCCCAGAGGGTTCGAATTTCGCATGGTTGAGAAAAAAAGTGGCTCCTGACATTTTCACACAGATCCCTAATGGTTATGTGGTATGGCGTCGCCGATATTCACATTTTAGCAGCAGTATTTTGCCATTCCTTTGATCCCTCGATAACCTCGTTGCTGCCAAATTAAGGAGAAATGAGAGTAATTGATATCGATGCATTGACAGTACTTGAAAGACTGAATAAATGCATATGTGGCTTTTTAGATCTTTTTCAATTTTATCGCTCTCATTGGCGTCTCTCGTAACACAACGGTAATTAACAGCAGTAAGTTCGAGGGTATTTGATAGAAAAAAATGCTTTGTAATCCGATCTCTCAGCTTCGATTATCTTTTACGTACTTGTCTCTCTAACTCTTTGCTCTTAATTTGCTCGCATGTATTCGTTACATTCCTTAAACAAACGTATTTCCATAAGGACACTAGTCAAATCTTCAATCGTTCACTGGTATACTTGTAATAAAATTTAACATACGTGTAAAAACATAACCATTAGCTGAAAATTACAATCGATCATTGTAAGGAAATGAAGAAAAAAAAAAAAAAAAAAAAAAAAAAAAAAACGCTAGACTGAATATTATAACACTTGTACTTCTGACTAAACATATACATGTATTTAACTCGGTTAAATATTATTCCATAGTATAAAAGAGAAACGCATATTTAACGTTTAAATATAACTTATGCTAAATTTAATCGCCTTATTATTCCTCAATAAGACAGAGTCCAAAGGCAATTAAAGAATGGTGCACACATTCGCATGATACTTTATAACTTTTCGAGGGTGCGCATGTTCCTTAAAACTTCTTAGCGCTGATCCCTCTGAGCGTTGATCCGAAGTTGATGCACTTTCGAGAGCTTTTTACTTGGGAAACTTGCAATTGTTTAGACTTGTGCCAGCGAGCGTTGGCAGATAGAGAGCAGCAGATCAGTAGTTCCGCCATCGTCTGGCCATACGACCCCTTCTACATCCTAGTGAAACCATGTCCTTTTTTGTACGTCAGCTCTTCTCTTCCCTTTCATTCTATCTCTCTTGTGCACGGCTCTCGTAGGAATTGGGGATTTGTGGTTTATCCGGAGCGCCCTGAGTGTCAGACGCAAAAAACAAATGAACGGCCTCGAGAGCGTCGCGATGAATGGGACGAAGGCCGGCTTTTCTACGATATATATATATGCATATGTACACGCGCATACATATACGTCCCTCTCTGGCTTCTCTATCTTATCTGTTATGTCTCCCTTTATCTTTCTCTATCAACCTAGCTACTCTCTCTCTCTCTCTCTCTCTCTCTCTCTTTACATCAAGTTATTTCCAAACTCTTTAGGGAAATACATTTTCTCGAACTTTTCACTCTTTCAATTAAAATAATACGTAACTTAATGGAGAAAAATACTGTAAAATCAATATTTCTATTTGTAGAAATTTTTAATAATAATTTATCAAACTCCCCCTATGAATTGACATTTTCAAACATGATTTTACATCCTGTTTTAATTTTGTTAATTAATCTTAAACTTATACTTTTTGCATATTGCTTCGTTGCCTTAATTTAAAATAAAAGAAAATAAATTGAAAATGAAACAAAATAATTTGTAAATAATACTTGTATAAATATTAAGAATGATTTTTTATGTTAAATGTTTTTCGCAGCTCAAAAAATTGCTACATCGATCTTTTGCACGAGCGTTTTTCTTATTTGATGATAAAGTAATTTTATTAATACAATAATTCTTATTCATAAATAAAGTTCAGTTTTCAATTTTTAAGTTTTCAAATCTTTATTCTACTAAATTTTATTCTACTGAATTTAAATATAAAAAGTATTAACGATTAATTTTACGGTCCAAAAGAAAATATAGAATAAATAACTTACTACATTTTAATTCTGAAAATAAATGAGCGTCTATAATCTCATAAATTATTTTTTCTTACTTGAACCGAAATAAAAATATTTCGTTATTTTTATTACTGTTTCATCCTTTTGAATATACTTTTTAAATGTCATAAAAAATCATTATTACCATTAACTTTTTATTACATATTTGCCAAATTAATTAAGTACGTACGATTAATGCTCGTAATTAAATAGAATAGAATTCAGTACTCAATCGATGTAATTCTAAATATATTATAATTATATACATTTAAATTTTCAACGGAATAATTTTCTTCTTAATGTAAAATTAATTCTTCCCTGTAATTTTTAAATTATTACTTCAAAATTCTTCAAAAATTTATCTTTAATATCATATCAACTTGCTAATTTTTACATGTAACTATTCACATGATATTATCATTATTTTAATTATTTCTAATGAGGCAGATTAACATCTACACTAATTGTGTGGATCAAGTATTAAAGATAAATTGTACACGTGTAGAATTTAATATTTTTACGACTCTTAAAATATTCATTTCAAAAGAGAGTTTTTAATTCAATTTAAAAGAAAATAATTAAAAAATAACTTAGTCTATTGATTCGGTTGATCCAAAAATTAAAACTTTGTACTAATAAGAAGTTACTTTAGCAGAATTTAGTTTTCATGGTCGGAAGTTATTTTAAAGAATTTTTTCTCTTCTTAAATGCAAAACTTTCAACAATTTATAAGCATCTCAATAAGTACATATCAAAATTTTTATAGTTTCATTTGCAATAACAACATTTTATTATAATTTATAATATTTTCTGTATACTTCCGTGTAAGATGAGATAATATCCAGCTGTTTTAAGAAATGCGCAACCTTACAAAAGGTGAATGCACAAGTTATTAAATACGAGTTCGAAGATAGAGAATTCGTAAGATATTTTAATCCCAGAGAAGAGCCTCTCGGGTAATCAAATCGAATTTGAAAACAAGCTGATCGACAATTTCCTGGCAAAACAGGATGTCACCTAATCCACCGTATCACCATACCGCGCAGGCTAATCCCGTCAAGAGGGTTCCAAACAGTCTTTAAACGATTCAAGTGTTGCTTATCACCCAAGATACGATTTTAAGGACTAGATTTAGAATTAGATAGAATTGTTTTCAAACATGCGTCGACGCCCAATCGCAGCCAATATTTTTCTTCATAGACGAGAAAAGGAAAACTGGCATTCTAGAGTATATTACTGCGCGAAACTGGGTGGAACACGTGAGAAAATTATAAAAATGAAAATTATAAAAATTATGTAATTGCAATACTGCGCTCAATGCCAAGTATACCAGTCGCACACTTTCTTTCGGTACGTAAGAAGTAACCGAGAATCTTGAACTCGAGAACCCTTGATAGGAGAATGTCGAAAAATACAAAATAGTCAATCTAAAATCATTTTACGTTGATCGACAAGTTTCAGGAGGTAAAGAGAACATGTTAGTACTGCAAGTAAGACGTGTGACACCTGAAGATCTGAGCGAAGGTGAAACGTTGATGGTGCTACACTCGAAAAGTGCTAGTGACATGGTGAATACTGTATTCCTTCCGGATAACGTAAACCGCTTCGCGCCAAACAAATTGCATGGACAAACGCGCAAAACTCCTTCGCAATTTCAAAATAATTAAAAATCAAAAAATCTCACTTTTCAAATTGAATATTAATGCAATTCAAGTACCTCGCGTATTCGTGAAAGCCAGAAATAGAAAAATATATGTAATGCCTTTAGATGTGATTAAAGAGAGGAAGTAATATATAAATTCGAAGCTTTCATAAGCATATATTGGTGAGAATATATGAAGGCAAAAATTAAATTACTTAGCAAATATGTACTCACAAAATTATCAGTTATTTTCTAAAATAGATGCCTTCTAAAGTCACGACTTTAGAATAAAAATCGATATTTTTATCTTGTCTACGAAGATCGTATTACTGAATATATTCATGTACTCTCTGAAATTAATATGTTAAAAATTAGCGATGAAGCGAACAAGTGTTCACACTTATTCTAACCTAACATTTTATCAACACTCTCTCCCTCTCTCTCTCTCTCTCTCTCTCTCTCTCTCTCTCTTTCCATTTCCATGCACATTTTTTCTTTTATTCGATATTGTTTATTGCAAATGGACATATTTACCACATTAAAATAATTTGTTGCAATAAAAGCACATGTTAATTCCGCGGGCACATTTTAAGCTGCTCTTTTAATATTTATTCGAATACTTAGACAATTTTCATTGAATCGTGCAACAAAAGTGAGATTTATCATTTCTCAATCTAACATCGATATCATTCTACTTTTCTATACAACGATTAATATATATATGCGAAATTTCAAAATTCTCTCACAACAAAAACAAGAAATATAATTAAAGACAGTTTTTTTATTTCTGATGTTGGGAAAGATAAACATCGGTGGTTTACTGAAAATTCAATACATCGTTATAAAATAAGAATTCTTATATTTTTTTTAAAAAGTTTCAAGTTTATAAAGGAATGAAAATAGAAAACTATAGTAAATTCAAATTTACCTAATGAACGTTGCATTATACTCCTGAGCACATGAATAGTATTTTACAATATAAATTTTATGTACAAAGTATCAAAAATTTGTTTACAGCCTTATATACTCGGCAATCTATTGTCGAATGCAATCGATTCAAGGCTCATTCATTATTCTTATTCGGGTTTCCAAGGAAAGTAAAAACTGAACGAAAACGTTTAATAAATAATAATATGTATCAAATGTATCTCTTGCAATGCGTAATTGTGTAGTTAACAATTGCCAAATCCCGCTCCCTCGATAATTATGAAAGATGCTATTACCTCTTTCGGTACAAGTCTTTTCTTTTTTCTATATTATATTTCTACGACTAAATAACACTGGCTTTGAATTGCTTTATAGTATACCGATCGTCTATTTTCTCTTATCAACGTGTAATGTACGTGACCAACGATTGAAGCTACTGGTGTTCGGTGTCTATTTTTTCTATTAAAACGTACTTTAGTACCTTTTAGAATATGACGAAAAAGGCTAACCGTCTGCTTAACAGCGCCATAAAATTCTATAACGAAGGTCTACGTATTCGTTAAAGTTACTTACGCAAATTACAGAAATACTAGTTTATTTGACATATAATAATTCCTAATAACAAAGAATATTGCCGAATATAAAAATTTCCAGTTTTATATCTTCAGCTTGAATTTTATATTTCTTTCTGTCTTCCTAAATTTACTTTGGAGACTCGACGCAACTCATTTTATCT
The DNA here is from genome assembly GCA_018907045.1 of Wiebesia pumilae. Lineage (NCBI taxonomy): Eukaryota > Metazoa > Arthropoda > Insecta > Hymenoptera > Agaonidae > Wiebesia > Wiebesia pumilae. The sequence continues at coordinate 1,429,212 of JACCHZ010000142.1, read as the reverse complement.
GCTCGCATTACGCTTTCTGGATTCTAATAAACATTCTAATATATTTTTACTTAAATAGTCTACAGTACAAACATATTTTTATATCGGGTCGTATTGCGTTTCCCGGATTCAAAGATATTTTTTTCGCTTTTCATCGGGTCCATCGCGATCCCCGGATTCTAACATGTTGAGCCATCGGCATGCAATAATAATCCAGCGTTTATTCATAACTCAAAAAATTCAATTTAAAAAATCAACATCAATCTCTTAAATTTTCCTATTTCACTTATGTACTGAATTTTAGTTCTTCTGCGTATTTCTAATTGTGATAATAAGTTTCATTTATTAATTATTTTCTCAAACTATCTTCATTTGAATTTTGATTTTTTTTTTTTTTTTTTTTTTTTTTTTCATTTGATTTCATTTGATTTCATTTGAATACTCCATTGAAATTAAAACAGGAAAATGACGAATCTTATAAAACTACCAACTCCTATAAACATATACATTGCTTTTAATTATACTCGTTTGTGCTCCATACGCATATTAAAAATTATGACATTTATGACGGCCTTACGATAAAAATTTAAAAATTTAAAAGAATAGAAGAAATAATAACCAGCGGTATAAACTATAAATGTAAATATAAAAGACCACGATAACAGTCTGAGGAAGCACAAAGAGAACGATGAGCTAAGGAAAGTAAGTAACTTGGTTAACTTGAAAAAGAAGAAGACAAAAGAAGACCCTGCTCTTGGCAATTTCACTCTAAGGAAAAATTCAAAAGAACACAGAGGGGTAAACATAAAAAAGAAATAAAGAGAAGAAAGACAAAGTACATAGCTTGAAATAAGAAGATTCGCTCGATCGGTGTAGAAGAGAAAACTGAAATTCCTGGATAAAGAGAAGACGGTTCGACTAAACGCTCTCGGTATAATGAATTAAACATGTAGCTGCTTTTCGTTTCTGGGGTGTGCGCATCCGCACTTTATCGCGTACAACTTTCTACCATCGCGAACAACTTTCTATCCAGTGCGAACAATGCGAAGTGTGAGAAGAAGAGGAGAAAGATTGGAATAGGCACAAAATTGCTTTTGATTTGCGTATATTGAAACCTATGGGAAAACTACAGCTTGATAACTCACTTTTTTCTTATACGAAGTGAATATCTGAAATTCAAGCTCACGCAAAGGATAAAGAGTAAAATGTAATGAACGTCGATGCTCTTCTTTTCGACCTGTGCCTCCGAAGAGTTTCATCTTTTCACTTTATAAACAACTCTTGGTTCACATAATATATAAGGCCTTGTACAGCGTATTAAATTCATTTACATTAGCAATTTGGGCCAATTGGAGTGGCTAAATAAACTTAAAACCCATTGAACGTAATCTACATTACAATCAATCACTTTCGTCTAACATGTTAGTATTTTGTAATGCAATGTTAGACACTGACATAAAAATTTAGCAATTTGTGCATAAAAGAAAGTTCATTTATAAACAAGTATAAGAGTTTAAGTACAAGCGCGAGAAAACGTATTTAAATGTTTAAAACCATTATTAATGAGCACTTTTTAAAGTAACACATTTAAAGAACGAGAAATGCGTAGAAAACATATTGGCTAAAAAAATTTGAATGTATTAATATGCCGGATGCATGTGCATATACGCGTATACGTGTACTTCTGCACGTGTATGAGAAATACGTGCTTATCCATAAACACATTCATGCTGCTGGTTATTTAATCTACTTTATTTATGTTTTTTTCGCTTTTTATAAAGAATGTGCTTATAAGTACAATTTAAAATATATTCACGTTTTAAGCCGTATCCACATTAAGCCGTATATTTAAGAAAAATGTATACATAAATTTACTGCCCTGATTATGTAATCTACTTCAATTATGTATTTTTCTAATTTATCGTAAAATAAAAGGATGAAATTTCGCTCGTTAATTTTAAGACGAGGGTATTTAATGTTAAGCTAAATGTGGTGCACTGCGGTGATATTTTCATGTCATTGTTCCATTCGCATAAATGAGAATAACTAAATCGCCATTTTACTTTACCGTAAGTCAATTCTACTCAACTTTTTACTAGATCGATGCTTCAACTCCGAAGTAACAATATTTTACTGCTCTATGTTGGGGTTCCTCGTTACTTACCAGAAAACTTTTTCTCGTATAAATAACGAAGGAGACTCTCTAAAAAGGTCGAGAATCAATCGACGCGGCAGTTTACGCTTCATTAAAGCATGTAATTTGTTTGTTTTTCAATCTGACAAAAAATCATTATTTCTTTGCAATATAATTAACTCGATATTTAACTCGGAATTTTTTTATCCCAACAAAATTAGAATTAATTAATTAGTATGATATTATTGGATCTACGTATCAAAAACATACATCTTGTGCTTTTGCGAGTGGAAAATTTTGGTTAAAGAAAACTTTAACATTGACAAAAAAGGAAATTGAAATATAAGTTTTTTCATGCTTACGTGTATTAAGTAAATTCGTGTATTTTTATGCATATTTCGATTATGAATAATTTCTTTCGCAATTTATTCATATAGGAAATATTTGCCATTTTTAATAATGTTAATAATTCTTGAACATAATACACGCGTGCTCTTATTGAATTAGATGAAAAATTATATCTAAAAACTTTACAGTTATATATCGTATATTTAATAAGTGCAATCGTTACCACTATTCGTGTCAGTAAAATTAATTCGAGAAACTGATAAAAACTGTATGGATTTATATTGTCTTACTTAAAATAACTTACTTAAAATAACAGTAAAGTACTCAAACATGAAATAAGCAATGGAATGAATTTGTATCGAGATATTCTTATATTTAGTAATCAATACCTTTTGACATAAACTTTATATTGAACGTAATAAGTATGAAATGTTGATTAGATGGAAAGAAGAAAATGTCGGAAAAGTTGCTTGTGTGGCGTAAGCATTTTTCATATAAAATTTTCAAAATTATCCTACAATCAATCAACGTTCGAATAAACAAACTATATCAAAATAAAGTAATATTTACAGAAAAATTATAAAAATAACGTCATTCCCGTAATGGATGATTCGTTTGTTTTCACTTTTGTCCTGAGCTTCCAATTTAATTTCATATCTGATTTGTTAGGGACTATTTTACAAAAAGCTAATAAGCGAAGAATGTCTTTGAATGAAACCACTGCACTCTGCTGAATTAATAATTACGTTTTGCAACAATAATGGATGACCCCATAAAAATTTAATAAAGTTCAACAAAAACAAAAGAATTTCAATTTTTAATTATTACATAATGTATACATTGTGTGCTTCATTACGTATTTAAGAATTTAATAACAATTATGAATAATTATAATTTTTTACACTTGTTGTGTAAAACGACATAAAATTATTACATTGTTATAATAATTATATTTTTATAATCATACATATTTTTTCCAGTGGAAATAGTTAACTATTTTTCAGAACGTTCGATGTTTAAATTCACTATGTACGCTAAATTGCACAAATTTTTAATACGAAATTAAATCATCGTATATAGTAAATGTAGTAAACATTGACATAACTTCGTAAAAAATGATTTATCGATGTACACTTAAAAAATATATCATAATACCTGCTTATTATGATCCTGTTCATTTATGCTTCTAGGTGTCCCATAAATTTATGAGACAGGGTTCCCGTATAATTAATGAATTTCTCTTATCGAGATAACAATTCCTCTTTTGTCAAAGAAAATTATTTCAGTTAAATAAGAATTTTAGTACAAGAAATTCTTGCTTTAGTTTTTCACTTTTATAACCCTTATCTCGTTTAATCTTCAGCACCCATGCAAAGTACACATAATTAGTAGACAATCTTTTGTTTTCGTAAAAATGTGAATTCAAAAATTTACGTTATTTACGCATATTTCACTTGACGAGCAAATAGCAGGATATAGTGCAGTATAGTGCAGTATAGTGCAGTATAGTACTACTGCTTTCGAGCGTGACTCTAGGAAACAAAATATGCTCGGTAAATTTTAGCGGCAGTTAAGTTTGCCGACTTTTTAGCGCTTTTCTTTGAAACGAGCAATTAAAACTGCATGCTATGTTGATTTCGATATACAAAAGCAGAATCTTGATAAATAAAGAAGGCTATGGAGCTTATTAGTTAAAAAGGTACAATACACCTCCCCCCCCCCAACCGTCTAATTATTTTACAATTCTGTTACAATGCAAGTTCTATATCATTGTACATTGACAATAATTTTAAACTTCTACTGTCGCGATAAGTCATGTGACTTGATCCGAAATATGATTATTTTCTAAAAACTTTTACTCTGTGTGTGTTATAAATTTATTTACTCGCATATTGCATGGTTAAATGAAAAAAGAAAGATAACGTAAGATCGTGTTTAATTCAGTTCAATCGAATAAATATAATAAATGATTAATTTTGAAATAATATATGTAACTCATGAAAACCGATGGTTTACATCGTAGAGCAATAAATAATACTATAAATACATAAATGTTTCCTTAGCTTAATCTTATTTCGTATTCGTATTCGTATTCGTATTCGTATTCGTATTCGTATTCGTATTCGTATTCGTATTCGTATTCGTATTCGAAATTCTCAAAAATCATTTGAACATCATGTTTCTGTTTGTGAAACTAATTATATGAGCTGAAACGTATTTCAGTTTCTTATCAGATCTCACCAATGAAAATATAATTGACAAAAACGCACGTGACACTAAAGTTTTGTACACGTTCATCGCGTACGTTATAATTTTATAATTTTATACGACGACGTACAGCTGCTTCTTACGACTACTTAAGATTCGTTGAAATTTCTATAAATACCTAAACTTCTTACATTTTACCGAAGATAATTCAGCCAAAATGTAAATTTTGAGTAATTTTGAGCTGATCTAATTTTGAATTATTATTAGAAAATAAGAAAAGAAAATTAATGTTGTTAATGTAACGATTTCACCTAGAATTATTGGAATAATAGACCGACGGATGATCATGTTCAATGCCACTTTAATCTAATAATTTAATTTAATAATTCGAAACATTACAATTTCAAACTGATGGCTCAAAATATTAATTTTGATCGAGTTACGAGTACACGCACATTTTAACGTAAATGCACTATTCGCTTTTCTAAATTAATGCAATATCATTTGATTTGCATAAGTAGTAACTTTGGAATATTATAAATAAAAGCAGTAGCAATAACAAGGGAACAATTATTCCGAACGTATTATTCGAAAACTTTTGATAGAACAGCTACAAATACGTGTAATGTACAAATGCGATTAATGTTACGTTTGTATGATAAAATTACAACAAACAGATTCGCCATTCCAAAACTGGCACAGTATTAGTACATGAAAATTTTCCGTAGGCTAATACGATTTGAAAAGCGCACGACTCGGTAAAGATCTATTTCTCATCTGACAGGAGGAGCCTTTTAATTAAAATCGTTTGAGCTTATAAACGCCTGCCTTTTTACAGGCCGTTCAACAGACTTCTATGACGAGTTGCCTGTAGCAAGGAGTAGAAATACTCTTAGCTGCAGCCGTAAATGCAGCAACAGCGCTGCATTTACCAGCAAGGTAAAGTCGCGTTATCTCTTAGTTTTGACACTGACGAGTAGCGCATTTCCCGTCTACTCATCGGTAGTCGAGAAAATTCCTAGGAAATTTTTCCTATTAAACGTGGTGCAACCGAGGCATAATATGATAAGCGCGCGCTTTATATTTCCGAGTGGAAAAAGGTGTTTATTTATTCACTGCTTCTCACTGCGCCCTCTCAAAGCATTCCTAATGCTTTACTTGCATCTTCACTTTTGCGTATTTTTAGGTAAAGTGACTCAAAAGAGACGCAGTGCACCGACACTCGTTCGACTTGCGAGCAGTTCTTTTTTGTCGAAAACAGGACATTCAGCGCGTGCCGCTGTGTTGTGCATTCTCCTATATTGCAAATGTCATTTCCATGACTAATTTCAGCCGAATAGAAGCTTTGAAATATATCGTACGGGCAAGTGTAGAAGATATTTTTCTCGCTTTACGACCTTATAACGTACTATACACGACAAAATGTGTATCCACTTATTATACAAAGCTTTTAAAACTTTATAATTAAAACTTTTTCATACGCAAACTTCTTGTCTCGAGCGTATTCTTTTATTAATCTTGGAAATGACGAAATACGTAGTTAGGCGAAGTTAGATAATTATTCTCATATGTAATTTATATTTAGCTTCTGGATGAAATTACGTTAAGCGATGTATAATATCTTTTAGTTCGTCATTGCTAAAGTTTTCATTTTTGCTTTCTTCGAAGCACGCCTAAGCAACTGCATAATTGTACTTAATTAAATAAATGATCATATGGAAATTAGCGTAACTTTGTAAAATATAAAGAATTGGTACAACGTCGTCGATGTAGATGTGGGACGGCTTGTAAAAGTACACGCATACGTGCTGAAAAGTATCAGCAACCAGAATACGCTAAGACCTTTTCAATAAAAATTATACTCAATGCAGTGATTGCAAGAATTTTGCAAACCGTTATTTAATACTCCAATTTCCCTTAAATGCATACATTTTTGTGCTTTTTAATTAAAATTTTTAGGACATCTTTGGTTAAAGAGCAAACTTTCATATAGAGCGATGAAAATTTTATGCTTCAAAGTTCTTTTTCTCGATGAAAATAAAAACAAAATGATATTTTTAATTTTTTCAAAAAATTTTTTAACAGCAATACCTGTGTATCTTATTCGTGCAAAAACATTTAAGTACATTTCTCTTTTTCCTTTTGTAATTTCTTTATATCGACAGCATTTGAAGCCTTCGACGTACGTTGAGAGACGAAGAACTTAACGCTTTCATATTTCTGTAATTTTAAAGATTTAATTTGTGCCACTTGCGTCGATACACCACGCTATACATTATTCCGTTGAGAAAGGTAATACTTGGACGAAAACGAATTTCTTTCGTTCGTTAAACAATCATCTCGCTACTTCGCTTGAAAATAAAGTCTAAGCTCTCTCTGCAAATTTTTTTATAATCGCGCGAAATCTTGCTCCACTTGTCGTTTCGAACGCACGCGCGCTCTTGCAATGCAAAGTGGATTTGAAAATAACCAAGAGACCAGGGATAGTGAGAGTACTTGTCTATTAATAGGATGATTTCGGTGTATCTTTGTCGCGCTCGCGAGTCCACCATCACCGCACAGTGCTGCCTTCGGAGAAAGCTTTCTTATGAAAATCCGTTAGTTTATTTGCAATCCCGCCTACGACAACATGTGAAAGATAAAAAAAAAATTTACTTTCCTCATCCGTCATCCCCGAAGTAATTACCATCCGTCCAAGTCGAATCTTCGTAATAACTGAAAGTGTGTGCGCGTGCAAAATCTCATCGAAATTCTTCTACTCTTTCATTCTATCTATTTCATTATACAGATAGGAAATTAATCGAGGAACTTAAGGTGGGAAAATAAGCGCTGAAGATATGCACCATTTTAGAAATTAAAATTGCTGAGAAACAGACAGAGAGAGAGAGAGAGAGAGGGAGAGTGAGCGAGCGAGCGAGAGAGCGAGAGAGAAAGGAAAAGAGGGAGGGAGGGACAGGGCTGGCCAAGAATTCTAAATAAAGAACCGCGAATGAAGTGCATTGCGCTTAACAGCTATAGCAGATTTAAAAGGATATGTGTGTGAGTAAGAACAAACGAAATGGTCGAGCACATGAGCGCTCAGACAACACAGTACCAGCATCAGCAGTCGTTCAATGGCGTCCAGACGCAACGCTGGCATTATCGTCATCGTCCTAACGAATTCGAGACCCCCGATCTGACCAACAACGGCAAATCCTCCGGTAACCATCGCTTCTCGCTCTTCAAATGGTTTAAAAGTCACGACTCTGCTTCCTCGGCAAACAATACAAGGCGGCGCATCTTCCGCAGATCTAAGAGACGACCGTCAACTTCCAGTACTTCATCTAGCGAAGACACATATTACAGTACCGCAACGGTTAGGAGCTTTGCATTTCAAAGCGGCATTCGACGTGACGTGGAACACTCTTCGCTACCACTGAAACACTCGAGTCGCGCGGTTGGCCCCTTTGCTCCAGGTGCTGTGAAACTCATAGAAAAACAAAAACACAGAGATGACAAACTGCAATCCATAAGTGCAACTGACACCTGTACGTTACCCAGTGCTTTTTCTCAGAGAAAAGACATTCAAACGAGATATTCCCTACACCCGTTTAATCGCTCGTTCATCTCGTACGATAACATACCAATTGTCGATCACAAATCTCGGGCATTTGCAGAGGTGCGAAGAAATACCGGTAACGATATCCCTACTGCAACCGATTCGCTTACTTCAAATTCCTCTTTATCGAGCACTAAGAAAGTTCACGTAAAGGGCAAAAGACGCGCTCCAGATCCTCCAGATCATCCATGCATCCTAAGTGTCCATGACGCAGAAAAGAATAATAGTTCGAGAGGAGCGAGTGGAGGTAGACGCAAGCGAAGACCAGCACCCAAGCCACCCGGATATATCGCAACTCTGTCTAGCAATCAGGATACGCTATCCTCGGAAACATCAATTGGTATGGACTCGACTTTGACCACTAAGGATTGCCAAACTATTAGTAACGATACATTAGTGCTTCGCAAAGGCGTCCTATTGTCGAAGAAAGACGTCCACACTTTGGAGAAGTCAGAATCGAAAACACAAAAGACGCCCATCTGTGATTACGACGGTTATTCAGTTGTTGATAATCAAACAACGACAAGTGAGAAAAACGGTACGAAGCTAGGCACCATAATGCCTCGACCCTGGTATAAGCGCAACGTCTTGAACGAGCCCTCGAGTGCTAACTCGAAAGAATTTTCTACGAACGCGAGGAAAAGCGGCAGCGACATCCTCAGAGGCCTTTCGTCTCCATTAGCTGCCGATGCAAAAGACGAAAACGCCTCCTTAAAGTCTGCTTCATCGACGCTGTCTTCGTCCATTCCGTTCGAAGGCTCATTCTCAAAACTAGGCTTCTTTCATCGCGGTGACAGGCATTATCACGAGGATAAGAAAAAGGAAGGCAAACGTAAATCCGGTGTTTCTCTACTGACGAATATCAGCGAGCTGGACAAGGAGGCCGCTGCGATTGTCCAAGAGGAGCAGGCGCGAAATCGCGCCTCCGTCGTCCTTCAGGCTGCCAAGTTGGACGAACACTTCGAAAGACAAACGGGCGCTAACGATGCAATCGTACGTGGGATAGTGAACACGTCGTTCGACAATTCACCGCGCAAGACCACAAGAGCTTTGATTTCTAAACTTAATGCAATAGGTAATATCACAAAGGTCTCCGTCAATTCGAGCTTCTTCGCTAAAAGCAATAATGCTTCGCCCAAAGCTAAGACCAAGAGGTACAGTCAGGAATGCAATAATAGCCGTCGAGATAACAATACAGATGAAAAAATAGAAAGAGATTTATCCAGGTGCTTTTTACCTTATCAAGCGTCGTCGAAAAGAGAGTCGGCATCGATATTCACGGAATCAATGGAACCCAACCGACCGAGAGCTACAGCCGCTGATACTAGAGCATTAACAACGCTGACGACATCCCCGGCGAGAACGACCACTACGACTAAAACCGAAAGGCATAACAACGTGAAATACGTTAAATCCCTTGCCGCTGAATTAGATGACGTGGCCACGGGAATTGCTCGGTTAAGACGCGAACTTGATATCAGACCAAAGGTAATCGATAACTCTGGAAACGATCAAGAAAATATTCCCAAACAGAACAGGCAATCGGCAATGATCGATAATAAGCGAAACGTGATTAGGGACAAAGAGTTAGCGACTTTTGAAAAGGAATTCACAAAGATCTTCGACGAGATAGATAAACAATTTAAAACCAGAGATTCGAGAATAACCGCAGTTAAGCCTAAAGCTAGTTCTACCGTTGGAGAACCTTCAATTTCAAATCAAGCGGCAAAGGTGCTCGATATTCTGGTAAACGCTGAAAAAGACGTCACCGCTGAAAAAAGCGTCTCGCCACCGATGAGCGACGTAAAATCGATAAAGCCGTTGGAGGATTTTCAAAAAAGGGAGATGCTAAGGAAGGGAACAACGTCAAACGCTCTACGAATAAGCAGCGTCGATGATAAAAGTACGGTGCAACTTAAAGAAATGCTCAAGGAAATGAAACATTCTCTGCCTAAACGTCCGAAGCCTAAGGAAAGCATCGAAAGTGATAAAGAAGCGGAGAAATATAATAAGTCACCAGACATAATTAATAACAAGTCGTCGACTAATTCTTCGAGAACGCGAGAAGAAACTGTGGCTTTGCCAAAGATTTCCTCGAAAGTATCGTCGAGTGCCCAGACCAGTGGCAACGTACGGAAAATCGTAAATAAAGCTGCCGCAACGACAAATCTCCGGTCAGGAGAAAGTGACGTCAATCACGAGAGAAGTCTTAAGTACGGCGCAGCAAAGAATTCGTATCAGCTGATCAAAGATAACGAGTTCGCGAAAATCGAGGGGAGAAAAAGTAAAGCGCACCAGGAAAATACTTATGCTAATGTGATAGAAAGATATATTTACGCAAATGCTCAAATTGCGCCAACATCCGTGAATAAGGTGATTGAGAAAAAACGACGCGACTCTAATTCGAGGGTGAAGATTGATTCGCGTAAAGGAGATGGTAAAGAGACTGCATTATCGGTTTCACCGCATGTGGACAAGAAGCAGCTTCTGGGAATTGAAAAAAGCGACATAATTAATGAAGAAGGTGCATTTTTTATTTAATAAATCTTTTAAAAGTAACGTTTAAGTCCTCGGTATTTTCTTCTTTTATCTTGAAATAATGTACAGAGCTGTTTGTAATTCATTGAAATTATTCATAAATAGCATCGCTAATATGAATGTAATTTACACTTTACCGAAACGTGTAAGATTTCATGATAATGAGAAAAGCTTTCCTCCAAGAGATAATATCTAAACGCTTGAGTATTTTTCATGGCTAATATTTTAGTGACTTTCATCCCCGGTACTTTCACCCAATGTACATCGGAACATAATGATGATAAAATTATAACTTCTTGAGAGCGTAGACACTTTATAATGAATTTAAATTTTCGATGCTAAGTAGGTGAAAAGTTGGAGGAAATAAAGAAACAGTATATGAATACTTTGGCTGTGAATCGATTACTGAGAAAGCTGGAAGCGTCTATCGCATTGGGTCATCATCAACAGGCGGCAGGTTTAGCTAAAGAATTGGCGCAGCTGAAAATTCACTGCTCGGTTGTTAGACAACGATCTTGCAAAGCCAAAGAGAAACTCAATCTGAATATGTACATAGAAGATAAGCAAACACACCAAGGTCCGATACCCTTGCAGGTATGATGAATCATTTTCGATAGATCAACAGATCGATATCGCACATTAACTTAAATGCATACATTTCCGTATATTGATAAAAATTGCACAAAAGTTGCATGAAAAGCATTTCAAATTATTAATCATTAAAAACGACGTACGAACATTGTGTTGAGAAAAGTTAGTTAAAAAAGATCGTGTAAAAGATCGTAGACATTTTAACGTAAAAAAAAAGTCCTAAATCCTTGCAGGTCGTAATTTTTAACAAATGCATTTTCATGAATTTTCAATGCACGTTCCTGTAATGAGAGCTGCTTAAAATATTTGCCCGTAACGTTAAAATGGCTTTTCAATATAGCTTCCAGTAAATATGACAGTGGCACAACTGAAGGCTAAAATTCATATTGAATTTGAAATACCGGCGAATGTTCAGCGCTGGATTATCGGTAAAAATTTGGCTGACAATGACGAATCGACCCTAAACGAGCTACAAGCTGTTGAAGGATCGCCTGTATTTTTATATCTCGTGGCACCACCAGGTATGCGAGAGCTTGCTAATAAAAGAAGAATAATAGCGAATAAAGAGACAAACAGTTCATAGTAAAACAGAAACTTGCATAAATTACCATTAGATTTACAGGATAAAGAATTGATTAAGCTGGATACGCTAGAGACTAACGAAGATGGAAAAAGCGAAGAAAACCAAGTGGATGAGGAACTAAAGGAAGAGAATAACGAACAAATTGACAAGATGAAAGCGGAAACTAAGCTTGATCCAGAAACCAAAGCTGATTCTGAACCGGATGTAAAGGAGAAAACCGGACCACAATTTCGTGAAGTACAATGAAATTAAATATTAGCTAAGAAACAAAGATAAAAATAATCACGACTACATTTTAGCGACATGCTGCTGCTACAAAGAATATATCGAAAATTTTCCATGTTTCCTATCGTTTCTTTATCTTAATTTGTACGAACGAGTACATTATGAAACATAAAAATTTATACTTTATCAAAAAAAGTGAACACAACTATTACTAATAATTAGCTTTGAGATCAAACGATTTTTTTATCTTGTTCCGTGTTCCAAATAATAAATTCATGGTCTTGAGTAAAATTTATCTTTATTATTCACGCATGCATACGACAGCATGAATCTAAAATGTAAGAAAGCGTTCTCTCGATAATTGTAGTCTCGGTGCGTGGTTTTTGTACAAAAAAAAAAAAAAAAAAAAAAAAAAAAAAAAAAAAAAAAAATGATAATAATAATAATCATTAAGCAGGACAAATTTTTGTAGGACAAAGAAGATTTTCTCACGAAGGAGGAAAAGCTGCAGCGATACGAGGAATTAATGTCACTTGAAAACTGTGATATAATTTATAATACAGAACCTATCGAATGCCCCGTTTGTTTTATGATTTTTGCTCCAGGCGAAGGCGTTACATTAAGAGATTGCTTACATACATTTTGCAGGTGTGTTTTGTACGATAAAGAGTATCGTGTAAGTTTTCTCTTGTTTGGTGATTCTTAAGAAGTGATTAACACGAGAGATAAAGAGCACATCACAGTTATTTGACAACTTTTCGATATAACTTTTATAACGTTTTATAGAATAAATTGAATACTTGGTATTTTAATGCACTCGGTTGATTCTCTAAATAATTTCGTAGTAATCAATAATCCGAATGAATCATCGATAATTCAATATTTTTTACAGAAACATTGAAGAAAATAATGCAGATAAAAATTTATGGTAAATTAGTACTATAGTAGGAATTACGTAATTCTCATAGAATTGTAAACGATTTTAGAAAAGAAAAAAAGCTTACTTTGTGTTTATTTTTCAGCTACTTTTTTTAGCTACAGAAACTTTTCAACGTTCTTTAAAAATAAACTACACTATGTGGCAAATTGAATATTTGGAAAAGGTGTTTGCCATTGCTTACGGTTGTTTCCTATGGACTTTGAACATTTTGCTCGATTAATTTTGAAATAAAATTATACAATACTTACGTTATAGTTGCACCGATATTCGCGTCGAAGTAATAAATGTTTGCATCAGTACTACCAAAGCAATTTCAAGCTTTTAACAAATTCCTTTAAATTAGCCCATTAAAATTATAGCTAATATTTGTCAAATTGAAACCCGATAGAAGGTGAAAGGTTTGAGTGACTTTGAGATTTGAATCGACGCACAATTAATGTACAATACTATTGCACACTACTAATAATCATTGTGACTTCACAAATCAAACAGGCTGTGCGTTGCGAATACGGTGCGCTATTGCGACGAGGCCGAGGTGAAGTGTCCATACAGGGACGTGGACTACACGTGTGAATCCACGTTGCAGGAGCGCGAGATCAAGGCCGTAAGTTGAAATAAAGCATAAACCGAATGTGCAGCGCGCAATAATAACGTAAAATGCGCTCACAGCTCGTCGCGCCTGAGGTCTACCAACAACATCTCGCAAAGTCCATAACTCAAGCGGAGAACAATGCTGGAAACAACGCATTCCATTGCAAAACGCCAGACTGCCCCGGATGGTGCATTTACGACGACAACGTCAACAACTTCCTTTGCCCTGTCTGCAAAATTAATAACTGCCTTACCTGCCAGGTGAGCTTGCGAGAACTTACGATTATGAAAACTGAAGACATTTTTCATCCGACGTGTTTTATCTGATAAACTGCTCGGATAAGCTACTTTTACCGCCTTCGCGACGAATGTTTCCAATTGCTAACGTGTTACCACGGGATAATGATAATAATTTAGAATAACATTCCGCGACGACACGATGCTAAATCGTGCTACGCGTATTGTGTCTTTGATATGAGAAACTAACTTGTGCAAAATAATGCTATTAAAGGCTGTCCACATGGGTAAGAATTGCCGACAGTATCAGGAGGAACTTAAATACTCTAAGGAAACCGACCACGAATCCAAAAGAACAGCGGCGATGCTCGAAGAAATGGTCGACAGAGGTGAAGCCCTTCCGTGTCCCACTTGCGCGGTAGTTTTAATGAAAAAATGGGGCTGCGACTGGCTTCGCTGTTCTATGTGCAAAACTGAAATCTGTTGGGTAACCAGGGGTCCTCGTTGGGGACCTGGAGTAAGTTTTCCTCGATTAGCAATTTGCCATGTCTACGGCTTACAAGTGAAAAAACGGCTTGCAATGAAAAACTTATTTTTAATTTTGTTCAATTTTAGGGTAAGGGCGATACTTCTGGTGGGTGTCGCTGTGGAGAAAATGGCGTTAAATGTCACCCACGGTGTAATTATTGTCACTGATGATTTTGATTCTGTGTAATTCAAATCTCTGTCCACTGGGTAAAGTAACTTTTATCCGATAAAGAAAAGGAATGTACGGATTCAGGTGTTCGATTAATCAAGGACCTTACATTACACGTTGCATGTGAGAAGGAAAAGTGCAAGGATAACTAAGCAACAACAATTAATTAATTAAGGGCCTAATTTCAATTTTAATTAATTCTCTTATTTATACTCTTATACAAAGGAATCTAGTCGCAGTTTACGTAAAGCTTTATGTAAACCTATAACGCGTAATAAATTATCGATATGGTTTGAAAAAAAAAACGTATAGGCACCGTCAATTATTCATTCACATCACGGGGCTTATCTTGCTCTTTTGTACCTATTTGCTTTAACCGGGTAACCAAAGTAGACTGATGATGCGTTAACTGTTTATTTAAATTTCCTCCAGCAGCAGTACGTAACACATGGACAAGACCAGCTTGTGTAGCCGCGAGATCCAATGCACCTAATTTCAGGAATTCATTTCGACTCAACAGTTTCCCATGAAGTATTCCAGCTACAAAAGAAATGCATTTATCGATATTACCAAATGAAATAATCCGCGCTCGATGTAATCTCTTTATTGTGATGTTTTTATTACCTATTAAAATGAGCTCCGGTGTCGTCTTCAGGATTCTCGTTAATTTATTTACATCTGTATTTGGACTTAATACGAACATGTTTGAAGAACTTCGCTTGATAAATAGTTGCATTATTGGCTCATAAATAGAATTTCTGACGGCTATTTCTAATATCGATCTTTGATAAGCTTTGAAATACATATTTTCTTTTTTTAAGGCAACAGCTAAGTGGAACAGTCGCATCGCCTTAACAGAATTGGAGTGGAAAATTGCAATCATGTTTGAAGTTCTAAGCCAATTGAGGCATTCTTTTGCTAAGATTACGTCGTATGGTTGATCGACTTTTGGAGGCGTATTTTGCAAAGCAACAGCTTTCAGGCATCGTTCCCTCCAGGGTTTATGAGTGTCAGGATTTGAAATAAATGGCGTTATAAACTTTTCTACCTTTCCCCTTTCGTGGTGTGGAGCTCTTGGCCTCTGGATATTTATCTTTGATCGAAATCGCTTCTGCTGCGTGCAAATCGATGCTCGAATCGGTTGAATAACTAAGAAATAAAATAAGCATTTATTTATCAAAGTCGCGCTTCCTTCAAATGATTAGTGAATGATTCCTGGAGAAAATATTTCAACAATCTCATGTTGGGGCGAGAAAGTCAACCCAACGATAAAATTTTCGGAAATTTTGAATGAAATCTTTTTTCCAGAGGTTGCACAGGTTACGATTAAATCTTACCTAATATAATTTTTTCAATTCGAGACCCTCATTTCGCAACAATAACCTATTTATATAAAATTTACATTTGGTTTTGAATTTACAATTATTTACGTGGAAGTGGAATTTACAATTTACTATTTGCATTTTTTCTAATTGTCGAATTCGCGTGACTTTAGACTATGTGAAAAACATTATCCACAAAATAAAATACACGATTCGCTTGCTTAGCCTTACGCATAATGATCATCAAAATGAAGTACAAAATTATATTTACAAAAATTCATTAATTCTACATTTCATTTCTTTCCTGCGAATATAAGGCACTTTGGAGAACAGTTTCTACAAAAACTTACAAAGTAATAGTGCATTAATCATTTCCTACGGTAAACGATGTGTGTGTGTGTGTGTGTGTGTGTGTGTGTGTGTGTGTGTGTACACAAACATACACACATACATACATATATATAAAATAGAGAAATGGATTTGATACTCGATGCACTAATAAACGGTTAAAAAATTTTCATTAGATTCCTTCGAAAACAAATATTCGAAAATTCGTTCCTCATCCGTCCATCCTTATTATGCTATATAATTAATTGTTCCGCTACAATAATTACTAGATTCGTGTCGGTTTTCAATATTATCTCCGAAATTCAATGATTTCCTATTCTTTCCAAGACGAAGCATGGACCTAATGCCACTTTTTTTCCTCGATCTTTTGTATCGATCATCTAGAGCAGAATTCAATGAAGCTTGCTTAATATCTCCTCGACTATTTGAAAAGCCTTGATCCTGTTTATTGTTAGTACTGTTGGATACTTTGCCACTATTAACATCGTCGAGTAACCAATGTTTCCGTGGTGATATCAATTTATTATTACATCCTGAGATTGTATGTAAATATTCGCTTTGGGAATGTTTCGAGCTTTCTCCAAATGATGATTTACTGCTGGTTGTCGTTCCAAAACTTTCAATTTTGAACTCCTTACTGTGATTCTTCTGTTCATCGCACTTATTATTGTTGTCTCTACTCTCGCGAACTTTTTTGTTTCTCTTGTAAGTATCGGTATTTTTCGCATCAAGAGCAGCGTGTCTTTTTTCTGACATGCTTTGCCTTCCTAAGGCATCTCTAGAAAATTTTTTTGTCGATAAGTTGAACTCTTCAAGGGAAAGCTGACTGTCATACGTTGGGTCTCCAGAATACTGGCTGTCCTTATCTTCAGTGCCCTTCTTAGGCCCTGAATTGGAATTATGAGAATTTTCATTCGATTCTTCTAGTAATACTGATTCTAAATGATCATCCTGTTGACCAATACTAAGTTTCTTTGCAATACTGACTGGATCCATCCAAGTTTTGTTTGTCGCGATGCAGTAACTTTCATTTCTTAAACTATTTTTATTATACTGTTCAGTAAGTCTGTCAATAACGGGATTCCATGGCGAAGCCGATGCTGAAAGTAAACCCTTGTCTAAAATATCTGTTTGAGAATTCAAATTATTTTTCTCCTTAACGCGTCCATCATTTTGTTTAACATTTGAATTCAAGATGTAAACATTACTTGTATTTTCTGATTTACATGTGCCGGATGACAGTTTATCGGTGAAATTTTTTTCACATGAATTTTCATACGAAGACACTTTTCTAGCAATTGTAAGTGTTATGACACCGGTAATAGAACTGTTGGTATTAAGCATAGCTCTTCTTAAAGTTTCCATAGCATCGGAATTTGATAAGCCCAACAATGAGACTCCATTAACATTAAGTAGCTGATCATTTGTTCGCAACCGACCATCTCTTGAGGCTGCACCTCCGTGCAATACGCTTTTAATGAAAATGCCCAAATCTATATTCGTACTGTCTTCACTCGTGTTAGTTTTCCCCTTGACACTGACGCCTAAACCAGCTTTTTCAGAATCATGAACTGGAATGTCTAAAGTAAGAATCACTCGATTCTTTCTAGGAGATAAAACTATATCATCTGATATTTGTACTGTTTTAAAATTACACTTATCGTATGTTTCTGATAATTCTTCCTTTTTCTTCACTGGAGATTCATGCTGGGGTTTCCAATTATTGGATATATCCGATGTAACAATTGCAACTCCAATCTGTACGTCGGAAGTATTCGGGCTACCTTCTTCTTGTCGTGATACAACTAATCGAACTTTACCACCCGGTGGAATACTTCTAAGTAATGCAACAACCTCGGTTTGACTTTTACCAGTCATTTCTAAATTATTAACTTCGAGTAAACGATCCCCTGGTTTTAATCTACCATCTTCAACAGCAGCACCTTTAGGAAGTATATTTTTTATATAAATTGGACAGTGACCTCCAGCAGGATTGTCTCTGGTTGTAACACTGAAACCTAATCCGTTATTTCCCTTTGACAATTCAATTTCAATCATTTTCCCAATTTTACGAGTATTAGCTGTTTGCAGTAAATTATAATTAGCGCACTGTAATCGTTTCATACTGTCATCGTTCTCTCCAACCTTGTCAGCACTACTAGAATTTTCTAAAGCTTTATGTATATGTTTTTCTTCAGATTTCTTCTGTTTCAACACAGATATTTGTAAACAGGATTCGTTCATACACAATCGAAAAATGTCTTGCACTTTTGAAAATGGTATTCTTAATAAATTATGCCCATTTATTTTAATGATTTTATCGTGTAAATCTATTTGACCATCTTTTGCTATTCGACCATTGGGCTCTATTCCTTCTACTCTAAGACCTTGATCATTTCCTAATAAATCATAACAAGGTACAACGTGCAATCCAAGTGGTCCTGCTTCATTTTTTATAATTATTTCCCGAATTTCTCCTTGATCCTTCAAATCTGACTTTAAACTTGGTATTTCGTATAAAGCTTTCGCGTCCTGTCCAAGTGGCTCCTTACGTCTGCATTCACGTGGTAGAGAAAGTGCTGAATATGTTGTTAAACAAGGCTCTCTTGAAGACAGTACATGCATAGATAACCTTTTAGTGCTCTCCCTTTTTATATTACCGGTAGATCTACTTGTATACATACGATGTTCCTTATTTTCTCCATGAAAAAAGTCGGGACTGTTTGTCCCAACAGAACTTGATCCATCACCACCCGCATGTATAACATCGGAACCAACAAAATGTGCAACAATTTGTTCCCGATCATCGGCGACATCACACAGTCTATCATCCGGATCCAGTATTCCACCGCCAGTTAAAGAAGATAAACTGGTAATAGATAGCGTACCATCATTCTTACCTGTAGCTTTCTTGTATCGAAGGATTGCCTCGTGCATGAGGTCCCTGACAAGAAGACTACCATCTCCACAAGGCACAACAACTCTAATATGATCAAAACACACAGTTACCTTCATTTTTGCTTGGCTTTTGCATTACAAAATATGTACAAAATAATCACAGACTGTGGACTTGAATTTGGTGTATCTACTCCGCGGTAAAATATAAATTTTGCCGATTCAGCTATGGAATGGAACTGAAGTATTCATAAGACTGAAAGTGTTAGCAGCAACAGGTGCAGTTATATCACGTTTTATTTGTATTGTTCACTCCCATTTTCTAAAAATGAATCAGTGACGCGACGCACTCCTGACTCCGAATTAAAAATCCTTGAAAATTTCTTGTTTTGTTTTCGTTAATATTAAACATTACTTAACTTGTCGCTCGCAGTCTTAAATGAGGATAAAGGCATATAAATAATATATAAAAAAAAAAAAAAAAAAAAACTACTTTAAAAGAAACAATAAACTATATCGCGAGAATGGAAAATACGCAAGACAGACGCACTACGCCATTACGACGTTTTTGTTTCCACGGCGTTCCACACGTACGGAACAACGAATATGGAATAAAACGACAAAATTATAGTCATGTGTAGGTGCGTGTGCGCAGGCGCGTCTGGTACGTATTTAATTATAATACAAATCATAAATTCCAATTATAAACTTCTAACCTAAAATTGCATACTATTTTCTAAGATCAACAATATATTTTTATTATAACTACTCACGAAAAAGTTATGTGTAAAAATTTATATAAAAGTTTTTATCAACACTTTTATAAAATAAAACGAGTTTTTATCTAGTAAAATATTTGTTTACATAATTCAGATTCATATTTTTATTTTACTTTATATTATTTGCTTTTTAAGCTTAAACAGTTTTATCCACTAATATACTTATATTTAATTAATTATACTTATAATTAATTATGAAACTAGTATATACATTATTAACATCTTTCACTTGTTACAATTTAATTCATAGTTAGGCTACGTTTACAAATAAAATTTGATAACACTTTATTAAATTTAATAAAATTTAATACAAATATATATTTTTCGCATTGATTTGACATTGTAACAAAAGTAAAACAATATATTTATTTAAAAAATCTAAAGCAATTATAAGTTTTATATTTCGTATCTTATAAGAGTTGTATTAAAATATAAGTTTAATAACTGAGACTTGATATATGTTTTTGCTAAAATTTACAATATAGGTTAGGAAGTTAGTATTAACAATTGCATAAACGTTACATATTACTCTTTAACATTTAAATACAGATTGCAGAAATAGTAAAAAATTATTTAATTTACGTTTCTAGATAAATTATATTAAAACATTTTAAACAACGGGCGATATTGTTTCTTAAAGTACCCACAACATACGGCCCTACCTAAATAAATATGGAAGACTTAAAAATACAACTTTGTAGTATTCGATCATATTTAAAATATTTTTCACAATTTTTGAGATAATTTGTTAATTATAGATAAAAATTCAATACTTACCTTTATTAATGAACTGCGACATTATTTCCGAAGATATTTGGATTGATTCTTCACACAAGAATGAAAATACAATAACTGCTCATGTAATTGCGAACTCCAGACGCCACTTTGGATTACTCTTGTTTACATTGATATGCACGGCACTGGAAAAAATTGTCCAATTTTATAAATCTAAGAATAGGTAAATTTATTTCATTTGGATAACGTGTAAGAGATTTTGTAGTTGTTTATAATCATTAATGAAAATTAATTATTAATGTCTAAAATATAGCAAAAATTAACTGTGATCGTTTAAACCTGCAATGTATATGTACCACAAGCTATAAATTTCTTTATGTACAATGCATTGTAAAAAAAATGTAATACTATGTAATAATAATACTTCTAAAATTTGTCACAACTTATTAATAATTTGCGTAATAAATAATTGCAACCTTTACCCACAAAGGCTATTTTTCGATAATACAGTATAAAGTACAACTACAGAAACATTTGATAAAACCTCTAATAAAGCCAGAGAATTAATTGTTTATATCAAAGTGCTGATCCTTTATCGCAATTAACTAAGCGTAGTGATAATCTAACAATTAATAGTTTAGACGACGGGAAGATTAAAAATCTTTGCATAAAACAATTGTTCCTTATAATGACTTTTTATTAATGTAAAAATTATAAAGCTTTGGAAACGTCTTGGAAATTTTAATAAACTAACTTTAAAAAATTACGAAATCTCTGTTCACCCTTAATATTTCAGTACTATTTGTTAAAGCATTGCAGAATGCAATTTAAGTAAGATCTGAAGAAGAGATGTAAAAACAAAAGCAGTTCATTGACAAATTTAAACATTTTAAGTATCCATAATCATATCAAAAGATAAAAATACAGTTTCATTTTTTCACCACAATTTATATATATGACTGCACCTGTTGCTGCTAACACTTTCAGTCTTATGAATACTTCAGTTGCATTCCATAGCTGAATCGGCAAAATTTATATTTTACCGCGGAGTAGATACACCAAATTCAAGTCCACAGTCTGTGATTATTTTGTACATATTTTGTAATGCAAAAGCCAAGCAAAAATGAAGGTAACTGTGTGTTTTGATCATATTAGAGTTGTTGTGCCTTGTGGAGATGGTAGTCTTCTTGTCAGGGACCTCATGCACGAGGCAATCCTTCGATACAAGAAAGCTACAGGTAAGAATGATGGTACGCTATCTATTACCAGTTTATCTTCTTTAACTGGCGGTGGAATATTGGATCAGCAGAATCAAGAAACCACCGTAAAATTGTTATTTTATAAATTAAAAACCATTACGATAATAAAAAATATATAACTAACGATTTCATTAAATTTTAGTAGTACAGTTATTTCATATGCCTTTGCTTTCCTAACGAAATAATTTTTAATAAATGAAAGTATTTTTTAACAAAGTAATAAATAAAATTTATTTTGGATTTTTATGGTTTGAAACTTATACTACATATTAATTTCTGATTTTTTCTAAATATTATTTGATACAATTGTATATATTAATAAATATGATGATAATGATTTAGAATCGTAATCGAGAATTGTAACAATGATCCCTTACCGTAGCTATAACCGATATTCTCTCTTCCAGTTAATAAATATCTTAAAATTTAAAAAAAAAAAAAAAAAAAAAAAAAACTCGTATCTTTCTGATGTTTTCTCTCGAAAAATATTGAAAATATTAAAATGTTTTTACATTAAAAATGAAGAACCGTTTAATGTAATCTTTTATATAATAGCCGAGCACGAAAATTTTTAAGGTTTTACACTTCAAATATAGTAAATACAAATATTATAATTAAAAAAATTATTCATTAAAACTATACTTGATTTTAAAGCAATTGTAATCGATAGATTATAAGAAGCACGATAAAAATAAATTATAAGTCGTAGTTGTTATTTAAACAAAATTTTTTGTTTACGATGGCAATAACTCATGAATGAACAAAACTATGAAGAAAAAAACGATATAAAATTTTGAATAATTTACGTTGGACATTAACATATTAACACATGGAAAGAATGTTAACTTTTGAAATAATTGAAAATGTTTATTTTATTTCGATTTTACATTAGAAAAACTAAATTGAGATAAATTGAATTAACAGTATGACTGGAATGAACAGACTGAAATCTATTAATTAATAGTTTTTTACGAGTAAGTAATGCATTTGGAAAAGTAGTGCCCGAGTTTGCCTTCTACATTGAGTCCGTAAGTCGCCATGGCACACCAATCAATTTCAGAATTCAGGATACATGTATAAAGTTACTTTCACACAGTAAGTGGAAACATCAAGGTACAGTCCAGCTGATACAATATTAAATTCACAGTACGAAGGACCAATTAATATTACGTCATTTAAATAACTATAAAAGTTTACAAAAAGAAGATTAGATATATAAAATTCAGAAGAATCATGAAGTGGTTTCAAGGCGATATTGCATCAGCTGTAGAAAAATCTAAATCAAGTAAAGCTGTTTTTGTTGTTTTTGTTGAAGGTTTGTAAAGCCATTTGAGGTTACGTTTCTTTTATGACGAGCAACATTTTCCTTAGCATTCGTTTAATTTATATAGTAATGTTTTTATTTATAGGTAAAGATGAGGTCTCACAAGGATTGGCTCAGACTTTGAATTCTACTGAAGTAGCATTACAATTAGAAACAGAAAAATTTGTTGCTATTAAAATACAAAGCGATTCTAACACATATGTATTATTTACTGAAATTTGTAAGCACCTTTACAGATTTTCTTTATTAATTGATGGAAGGTACTTAAAAACGCCATAATAATTAAAAGTATAATAGTATAAAAATATATAAATAATTTTAGCTATTTTTATTAAAAATTGCTGATGCACAGATACGTACTTTATATATCATCCATCAATTATTGAGACACCTGAGTAAACATAATGATAATTTGTATTGACCTTTTTATGAATTTTCAGATAAAGTAGTTCCTATTCCATCGATATTTTTTATTGGTGAGAATGGTAAACCATTAGAAATTATCAGTAATAATTTGTCGCCATCAGAAATGGTATCCAAGATTGATACCATATTAGTAAAAATAAATCCACAGGCAAAACATTCTTCAGCAGATTTATTAGAAGCTGAAAAAAAGGCACATTCCTCTAATAGTGATAAGATAAGTACAAATCCCGTAACATCAGACTTTAATCAAACTTCAGCAAATTTAAATGTTAATATTGCAACAAATAGTTCAGAAGCTATAACAGAAGAACCATCAGTATCAGGAATTGTACAAGAGGTATAAATATGTGTTTATACTGCTTTAGCGCAGGATATAAAATACTAATTGAAAAACGTGATTAATAATTAAAGACAAATTTCATTCTTTTAGGAAAGCGATGACAAAAATAAAGATGTTGCTAGAGCTAAACTTCTAATTGAACTGCAGAATAAAAAGAAATTGGAAGAAGAGGAAAGAAAAGAAAGAGAAAGAGAAATTGAAAGACGAAAGATGGGAAAGGATGCTCAAAAATGGCGAAAACAGCAACACGAACGACAGTTTTTAGAAGCGCACGAAGAAAGAATGAAAGAAAAAGCTGCAGATGCAGCTGCTAGAGAAAAAATCTTAAGGCAAATTGCTGAAGACAAATTAGAGCGTAAAAGAAAATATGAAATGAGTATCCAGGTATTTAAGTATTTTTAAATGAAATACTTGTTACATTACTAAAAATCGATTTTGTTAATTACATTAAATAACTTATTTTAATACACTCTAAGTAATTCCATGTTGAACTTGAAAAATCGTGATTAATAACAACAGTATTGAAATTTATGATCATTTAATTGTATATAAATTGATTTCTGTAACATAGGCTAGAAATGTAATTAAATTATAACACCACGTATTATTCAGATATATAAATAAGTGGAATTAGAAAATTGATTAAACTTATAAATAAAAGTTAAGAAAATTATTTTTAGGAAAAGAATGTTAAAAAACAAAATAAAGCTCAAGAAGAAAATGCATCCCGAGCTCGAGCAGCAGTAACCATCGATATGACAAAAGCTAGGATTCAATTTAAATCACCAACAGGAAATATTATTACTGGAACTTTCGAGGCAACAAGCACACTGGCCGATTTAAAAACATATGTCATTCAGAATGCTAATTTGCCATTTCAACAATTTTCAATGTCATCATTTTTCCCAAGACGAGATTT
This sequence comes from Wiebesia pumilae, assembly GCA_018907045.1. NCBI lineage: Eukaryota > Metazoa > Arthropoda > Insecta > Hymenoptera > Agaonidae > Wiebesia > Wiebesia pumilae. Next base: position 1,404,196 of record JACCHZ010000142.1, on the reverse strand, counting down.
TACTTCCGCTGATGACAATAAAACTCTTTCAGAACTGGAATTAGTTCCTTCTTCAGTTATTCTCATTTTGCCTATTAAATTTGTAAGCTAGTTTCTTTGTTTGGTTAAGTAATTAAGCATATCTATGATCACAAATACAGGAGAATTAAAATGAAAAATAATATTTTAGAACAATCAAGGAACTGTAAAAAAATCAGACGATGGTGGTAATATCTTTTCTTTTTTCTTTTGGACACTTCTTGCTCCAGTCATTAGAGTATACAATTATGTTATGGGATACTTTAGAGGCAGACCAGGTGGAGGTGGAAATGACAATAATAACGAAAACAGGAATCCAGGAAGCACACGTCTAGGAAACATAAACATCGATTTTGGACAATTTACAAATTTAAGGGCCAGGTGTGTATCATATTCATAAAAACATTGAAGTTGATCGGATTAAAGATAATTTATTTGTGCATTTTTTCTGATACTATTAAAGAAGACTCGGTTCTCAAAGAACAGCAAAAATTAAATCTCGTGGAAACATTCACACCCTTCATTCTGATGATAATGATAATGATGAAAATAATACTTGGAATGGTAATTCAACTCAACAGATGTAATATTCAACCGAAAAAGGGATAGTACAATTTATGGATTTTGTACAAGAAATATAAACCAAAAAAATATTATTTCATCTTAAATACAATTTATGTATTTTTTAATATTTGAAATTTTATTTGAATGCTTTTTAATTATGGTTTATAAAAAAAAAGTATTTTTAAGCTAATATTCAAAATCTTTGTAATATAGGAATGCAACATTCTTTTGTTCATAAGTGAGTAAAATTTAAAAGATGTTAAGATGATAAGTAAGTTTTACATTCTTGAGTTGTACAAGAATGTAGGCTGCATGAATTATATTTATTACAAAACAATTGGGCAAATGAAAAGTGTAAAAATTATTCTTATTATACATTTTTATATAATTTGCAATACTAAAGCGTTGATATAAAATTCATCGAAATGCAACATTGTTCTGAAAAATGGTGCAAGAGTTTAGAGTAATATTCGTTATCTTTAAAAATATAAGGTAAAATATAAATATACTTTAAATATTGTTTGTGTAATTTTACATCAAAATACGCACGGTTCAGTATAAAATTCAATTGTCTGCAATATAAATGTTAATTGATTTTTTATCAATGCAAACATAAACGTATTTAACATATTACATAATTATTACTATGAATTTTTAAAAGTTCTTTATAACTCTTTAAATTCGTTTTATCATATCATATCAAGATTTTACATTTAATTTATAATTATATTAATATTACAATTATTGTTTAACTTATGTTAATGTAATTGAAAAATGTAATAAATAAAAAAGAAAATGTTACGAATTCATGTTTTTTTTTTTTTTTTTTTTCTTGTTTTTTTTTTTTTTTTTTTTCTTATTTTTACATAATAACGTTTCACAAGTGAAAATTTGAAAAAATATTTTCATAAGCAAAAGATTGAATTGAAATAGAAAAGAAAACCAAAAAAGAATCTGAAAAGCATTTAAAATGTTGTCTTCTCATTCATCATTTACGATACATTGACACAAAGACTTTAAATACCTATTTATACCTTCCTCCTGTGAAGTCGGTTCTCAATTATCACTTTACTAAATTTCAAGCTGACAATGCTGTTTCTTGCCTCATTTACAGTGAACGCAATGTACATATAATTATACTTTACTGTAGAGCCACAAATACATCCATCGAACGAACAAGTTTCAAGCAATAAAAAACATTTTATTTAACGCTACAAATCAACAATAGATGCTTTCGGTGCAATAGAATATTAATAGCTTTTGACAAACATTTACAGTTAATCTTAATTAATTAATAAAATTTTATAAGCACGTAAGGATAAAAAATTACCATTTAACAATGCAACACGTACTTTTTACTTTTAGCCAAAAAAGAATGTAATTATAGAGAAGGAGTAAATCATTTTTTAGTATCCTCAGCTTATTGTATTCGAAATAATGGTTTGCTTTAAATAAGCTCAAAACTTGACACAAGTAGGTACAATAAATTAACCGATTTAATTGTCATAGCAACACAAAATAATAATACTTGATCACGAAATTTACTAGCTACCAAATACTTATAATATAACGCTCTTAAGAAAATATTCATATATATTCGTATATTTATTCGCTTTTTAATTAAATTCTAAATTGTCAAAAATCATTATTCTAATTGAAAACATATAAATACAACAGAAGTTATATTTTTTAATATACGGTTGAATAAATCTCCAATATTCAAACTGTGAAACTCGTGAGAATGTAATTCAAATGAAAATTATACATAGAATACAGTAAGTTAATTCTATAAGTTAAGCCGAAAGAGTTTAATGATCTAGACCTCGATAGACGTCTGAGAATTAATAAATGTAAATTAAAACAGTACATCTTTTAATTAGACTTATCAATTAATTATTTACATTTTAAAAACATTATAATACGTAAAGCATAAGATTTTTTCGTAAATTAATTTTTTAGTGGTATTCTTTTAATTATGGGTATCTATGTTTTATAAAGTTATAAACGTATTAGTCATTAATGTGTTTTAGTTAATTAAACGTCTTGTTTTTGATGAAAGTGAGAATTGAAAAAATAAAAAAAAAAAATAAAAAAAAAATTCAATTCTCCAATGGTCACAATTAGTACACATAAGTGAGGAATATCGAGTATTTTTAGGTATTTATATGTACTTGAATTGGTGCACAACGTTTCGGAATTAAAAAAGAAGCACAAACAAAAAGTAAAAGCGCGTCATTCGATACATAATTGTAATAAAAACGATGGACGCGTTTAGCCACTTATTCACAAAGAAGCCTCTCACCGAAATAAAAATTCGGTGAAATAAAAAAACGGAAGCACGGTAAATCGTTCGATTTCGATTCAGATAAGAAAAGGACTACATTTGAAATACGACATTTGTAGATACTTAGTCGATCGATAAAGTACTTTTCGCGACCTAGAAAATCTTGGAGACGAAAATCGAATGATAAACTCGAGGGAAACACGAGCCCTTGCTAAAGTGTTCAATAACACAAAGGCTCGTGCGTCAAAGTTCGCGAAAAATTCGTCGGTGTCGCAGAGCGATGCATCCACGAGCACTCGGCTTTTCCTGGACAGGCCTAATTCCGAGACTAGTGCTCTTACGTATAAATGGTCATTAATCGTTCAACCATAGGGTAGAGAGAAATTTATGGGACACTCGTTACCGGGTATTTAGGAAGATCGGCCGCACACCACTGCACCACTCCACTCTGCGCTCTTCGTTAAACAAGCAGCCCCATACGAGATCATTACGAGTTACTGCAGTCGTATACACACGTGAAGTCACTTGCCAAGTACCGCCCAAAATCTCGGTCGATTGGCCAACGGGTTCATGACGCTTCGAGCACGTGGCTCTTGGAAAGATCCGCCTCGAGAGTATTCGCTCTCTAACGCTCTCTCTCTCTCTCTCTCTCTCTCTCTCTCTCTCTCTCTCTCTCTCTCTCTCTCGCCATGCTATTCCTTGGCGTAAAAAGAGAAAAAGGAGAGAAACGAGAAAATTTCGGCTCAAGACAGTCGAATATGCTCGAGCAGTCGAGAGCATATCCGAAATCTCGTAATCCAGCAAACAAGGGATGCTAATAGCTCTCTCGACGCGAGTTTTCGTTGGCTCTTGGTATGGAACGCATGATCGAGCGAAGAAGCAGCAGCAGTTGAAGTTCGCTTGCCTGCATGAAAAGCAGCATTACCCGTTACTCGGTGCGCCTTACGGTTTTATCGATCAAGTGAAGTGAATTTTATCGATCCACCGCTGAAGCTATTTATAGTGTTTACAATCAAAAATGTCAGAGCGCAATGACAAGGAAACGGATGAGTCAACGAAAAGCTTGGTTCACCCGATCGAAGTGTCCTCGAAAGTGTCATCGTTTAGTATCGAGAGATTATTGGCGCCCAGCAGGGGACTTGGTGATAAACAAAATTCTGATAAGGGTAGTTTTTATCATAACGTGTTTCCGGCAACTCGTGACAATTCCACTTGCTCGGACGGTACGTCTATATAAGAGCCGACTTTTCTAAGACAAACTTTTCTCCTCTAAAGATGCGAAAACTCTGTTTGAAAAGGTCTTTGTTTATCCCCGTTGCGCGATTAAAAGAAATCTTTTCTCACAGACCTATGGTTCTCTGCTCTTTTCATTCCGCGTTCACTACACGATTCTATCGATGAAACCACTTTACTTAATCGTGCAATAATGAAATAAAATTAGACGTTTCCTGTCTCACCACGAATCTCACCACGAGATTCGTTCAACTACATTCGCGCAATTGTATTCGTATAATTGCATAAGAAGCCTTCTTCGTAAAAATTGCAAATTCCGAAATTCCGAGTCTGAACGGGTTTGGTAAATTATCTAAATAAATTTTACTTTGCTTGAAAATTTAATAATTATAAAATTTTAATAAAATTCAGCGGTTTGTGTTTACGAGCATTCGGAATCAATTTTAAATTTTAACGCGAACGTTGCTTGAAACTTTTCGCCTAATTTTTTCTTAGTCGTTAAATCGAAAGTGATATCGGCGCACACGCATTCACGTATGGCTTAATATTATAAAAATTATTGTTTGTATTGGAAAATTAATAATTCTTTAATAACTGCAGTTGACGAGCAAGAGTCCAGACTAACTATCCACTCTGACTCATCCATGATTATTTCGGAAGAGATTGCATTTCAAGATTCTGACATGGTGTGTTCTACGTCGCCAGAACTGGAAATTAATTATGGTACGTTTTATCGGTAAATTATAGAGTTAAAATTATGGTATGACTGACGAACGATTATCAATGTTAAATAAGAACTCAACCGTCGAAGGTTCATTGAGTGCACAAATCAATTAAATTATCGCGTATACAGCCATTCGTCTTAATTGTAAAAAGCCAGTCGCGATAATTTATCCGCGATATTAATTGTTATGATCGCGCACCTGATAAACCTTGATTTGACGCATCAATACTACATCGATTAATTTAATGCTTATTATCAAGCGATAATAAAATACTTTATGTTTTTAATAATTTTACGGGGCATTCGTTTGTCGGTCGCGTTTGCTCGAAAGGAAACGCACGAACCCACGTAGAAACTAGCGATATCGCCGAAGAAGAAGTTTATGCCCGATAAAACCGTGAATTTTAATAAGATTTTCATAGATAGCCAACGTGGCTTGATCCTCTCGCGATCCTCTCGCGTCTCTTGAAACGCTAAGCGTATCGAAAAAGATTCGAATCGGACCGAATCTCCGGTTGAGCCAGTATTCGATTGGCTCTTTTAAATTAACGATGATGATTCGAGCATACGTTAATGCGCGAGCATGTACACGACTGCGTGAGTTTGATCCATGACTTCCTGCGAGTGGTCCACGCCCACTCAATGTTCCTCTGCAAGCGCCTCGTCCATTATTTATCCGTCTCTGTCTCCTCGCTAATTCTGCTATAGAAATATAGCAAAACTGTAGAGCACAGCCACAGCATTTGTAACGGAAGATTTAGCAGAAAGTAAAAAGCGTACATCAAATTCGCATTTATTCGCGGCTGAATAACGACCAAACGGTTAGCAGGGAGATAATTTTGCAACCAAACGAATACTCTTTGACGCATACCACTAGGTGTTCAAGAAAGTGCAAACGAATGCTCTTAATACATAATATGTATTGCGGAACGATACGTAGACGTTGTATTTTAAAAGGTAATGCGGCTCTGTCACGGATATTACGTTTGCTAAATTGAAATCGGTCTCGGGAAGCGTGGCTGAGGCCGTTTTCCATTTTCATCCGACGATCCGAAATCGTAATTATAAGGAAATTGCAATTTCAAGATCATGCCCGGATCATGCGAGGTGCGCGCGTCCCGTAAAACGGCTGATCTGACGTCGCAATTGGAATGGTTGAATTGCAACGAGCGAGTAATAATACGAGAGAGTGCACGTTAGAAAAGCACGATAAAAATGAATCAGTCCGATTCAAAAGAGAAGATCTACGAAGCAGCCGTAAATTATGGAACAAAAATAACGTACAACGGCAGTCGCATCGCGTTCCGCCCGTTCGCGAAAAGCCCGTCGACTAATTTTCCCGGGCTTGATATACCGAGTGGAGTTTGCTCGCTCGAGGCGATAAATTCGCGATCCCCTCGGTAAAAGGCCGAAAATTTCGCGTTGCATCAGTAGTGGTAGGTAAAAGCGATACACGCAGGGACTCGTGGAACTAAGTTATGCGAGACGTCGCGTTCGACTACAAAACCGTCAACGCATCGCGTAAATCTCGGGGACGCGCGCGACGCGACGACGAGTAACGCAGTGTCAGTACCGGCGAACGAGAGGTTCAAGAATGTCTGCTTAATTACTTTTCGATTTATCGCTCTTGAGGACTTTGACAAAATTACACGACGGATCGACTCGCTTTCTTGGCTTGAATAATTCGTTTGAAAGTCGGTGGCATTTTTTAGACGGCAATAAACCTCGGAGCCTTTGTTCGCGTCCTCTCAACTTTCCTTGTCTTGCGACGTTATTTTAAGGCCATTAGCGAGTCAAAAATTATTATTTACCGAGCGTTGCCAAACCCACTTCAATTGCGAGTCTGTCCGCGTAACATTTAATACGATACAAGTATCGCGCCTGCACTTATTCCAATATCAAGGGATGATCAGTGTCTTCCGTTCTCCTCGACAATTCCAGGACCCTCGCGTCGAATATCGATATTGAAAATACATCGGGACCGGTGAAAGTGGACCAGTCGATTCGTAATAAATTAATCGAACGAGGGAAAAGGACAAATTAATTGATAAAATTCATTTGATTTAATAACCAAATGAAATAACGCTGTCTTCGCGCGTACACTCACTTGCACTCTCACACTTGGTATTATTTTCGAAAAAAAATATTCGAAGCGATCCCTGATTAAGAGGCAAATTCACATTACAAATATAGTTGCGCAATATTTTCTAATACGCTTTAAAAAGCTAAATATGACCTAATTCGCGTTCGTTCGTTGCAATATCTGTACGATGACTAGCTTTAACTTATAATTCATCGTAAAGCAGCGTTTGTTTTGTGCAGACGTAAACCTTGAAACGAACATTTTTAAACGCATCGAACGTCATTGTTACAATATAAAATGTATGTTTTTCGGTTGAATGTTCGTTTAAAAGTTGCTCGAGACAATAGTTCGTCCAATCATAAAGGCCGTGGAAAAGTACGCAATTCAATGTATTTCGTGTAAATTTAAAGTTGAATATCCGTGAGCTTTTTAATACTTCTTTTTGCGTAAATAATTGTAAGAAGGTCGAATCGTTCGTTAAACGCGTCGTTTTCTTCGTTGTTTCGTTACGTAATATTTCGCTGGAAAACGATAAACTCGATGTGCGCCTCCATTATGCAAAGACCCAATTGTACTCGAACGTATTCAAGTTTGACAATTGTAAAAGCGCACTTGGAAGGAAATAACTTCGCGTTTGCCGTTTGCACGAGATCTCGTAACGAGCGTGATAACATTTGAAGACAATGGGAGAAGCGCGCGTGAAAAATTCCTCAGAGCGAACAATAATTTCTTGGACTTGAAAGCTCGCGCAACTTGGGCTCCTCCGAGCACATTTTAACCCGAAGAAATCCAAGTGAAATGGTCTCTAATAGCCATCCGCGTTAGATATAGCGAGCTTTAAGCCATGACCAAGCGTCGGCTGGCCATAAGATGACAAATAGGAAAACACGAAGAATAACAGTCGCAGGACACACGTAAACGCGTAAGTACTCGGGCAGAGCACGAAATATTCGCGCGCACGTCGGTCCGACGGAAAATTAGGCGAACTTTATCGCGCGGTTTCCTCCGCTCTCCCAGAGCCATCCATTCGTCAACGAATAATTAGGAGACAAGCTTGGTGCAGCTCGCGGCAATTAGGTAAACTCGAAGGCGTGGTGGTACTACGCGTTCTATTCCTGCATCGTCGTAAGCGAGCTTTTCGAGGAGTCTCTCTCCCTCTCTCTCTCCCTCTCTCTCTCTCTCTCTCTCTCTCTCTCTCTCTCTCTCTCTCTCTCTCGATACGCTCTGGCTGTCGTTTTCGCGCCCCAACCCTTTCTTTTCTCGCGCGCGTTTCCCTTCTCGGAGCTCGTTCGTCAATGCTCTTGTACCGAGGTAGAAATTCGACGACAAATGAGCGGCTCCACCTCTCGCGCTCAGAAGTTATTTCCCGAAAAGCCCCCCGTTTCCGATCTCTTCGTGTCGCGAAGTTATATTCTAGTCGTACTACGCTTTTCCAAAGCGCTCGGATGAGCCGAAAGAGCCACTTTTTGGTTAACGAGAAAGAAGAGTGAAAGGGCGTCCCTTCCCTTTCCTAAAAATAATTCCATTTTCCATGCACGAGCCGACTGTAGATCCGTGGATCTACAGTTTGCGCATTTTCAAAACTCGCGTGCATCCGGTCGATTACTGCTTCATCGGCGTAAGTCAACCTTCTTCGTTAACTGTCATGTCCATCCGCGCTTGCGTAAGGCTTTTCGATGAAAGGCAACGATCGATGATTCACCGTACGCGCATACGCAAAAAAATCCCTAAATTGATCAAAGTCCTACGAGGTTGGTACGAGTACCGATAAGCACCCAATTAATGATAAAATGGTTCTCGCCGCTGCTCGTCTTCCGTATGTATAATCTGTCAGATTCAAAAAGCACCCGAAGCCATCGGGACAATAAGTTTGTAAGGAACGATTAAACAATTGCAGCGAACGATTAGAGGCGTTACAATTTTAACATTGTCTCTCCGATCGGAATGCTTGAATGAACGCTTGAGGCGGGAGGGAGGCAAAAACGCGAGAGAAACCCCGAAAATTACGTCGCCATCTGACAATTAGTAGCTGGTAAACGTTCCTTCGCATATCGCGATGCTCCTCCCCTGCAACGAATAGTTTTTCAGATATTTATCGCACGGGCTTCGCATTGCCCACGACGCAGCGGTTCTTCTGTGCCAATGAATTAATAAACAGTTTCACGTGGAATCTTAATTTTAAGGATCGTAATTTTTCATTGCGCTTATGAGCGGCATTTCACTATTACTTACAATTGCGTTTGAAATTTACGGACACCTATCAGGCTATTCAAACACAAAGGGATGTAAAATCGTATTCGATAAATTATTTTAATTACAACAAACGCAACGAAAGTACCTGCACGTGGTATTCACAAATTAGTATAGTGCATTCTTAATTATCGGAATTAATAATAATGTTCGTCGATGACGTGCAACCGATTTGAATAAAAGCACATTTTGCCCGAATGAATTTTGAAAGCCATTGAAATTTCAAAGAGCACGATCGAATAAAATCATCAAAAAATTTATTCGATATTGACAGTAATGAACTCTTAGGCGGCAGAAACAATTTTACGTACCCTGGTTTGTATAAAAATATGTCCGTCGATGCATTGTCGTACACAAAAATAACTATCCCGTTTTAAGAGTTCTTAGACAGAGTTCGATGTCTTTGCCTTGACTTCTTCTTTAAATTGTTCAGGAAGAGCTGATTGTGCTCATTAGTGAAGATGAAAAATAGTTTTTAAAAATAAATATGTATTTGGTGTCATTTTAGATCCTCCACCGTAGTTCCTCTTTTTCCTTCGTAGAAAGCAAGCAAGTGAACGCCTAGGTGAAAAAAACCGTTTGATATTTTTAATCTGAAAAGTAGCGTTTATGCGCCTTGAATAATCGTCGTACTTTTTCGTTAAAAAAAATCGAGCGTCCTATTCTCTATTTTCTTTGCCCATTAATTTTGATTTACAATTATTTCGGCCGTTTATTAAACGGCAGTAATTCACCTCCATTGTTGAGGTAACCTCGAGATAACAAAGTGGAAAGTAGATCTTTGGAACTTCCATCGTCTTTCGAGCGACACTTCTAAATCCCCGATAAAGCACGAGACTTGCCGATAAAGACAAGAATTAAACGACAGCGTTTGCCACGTCTCGAAACTCGGGAGGATGTCGCTTTCGGCGTCGTTCGATCCTTGCAGTATGCATGCGTGCACTGGCCATCCAAAAACGACCGCCTCGAGCCAATGAAGAAATCATTAGCGAGCTTTGCAAGTCCAACTTGGAGGATCCAGCGCACGCTTTACACGATCTCCTGAATGAAATTGGGCATGTCTTCGTTAGAGGCACGAGTAGTTAGCTTTTTCAAGAGATGACGAATGGTTAGATAATTAGAAGACGATACATACGCGGGAAAGTAAAAGAAAAGGAAAAAGAGCGATAGAGCTTTAAAGCTCCGAGAGTCTATGGGAGCAGAAACCACGACGCCGTTGGCGCGGCGTCGCAAGGCTCATGCTCGACACGCCTACTAAGACGGGAAAAGTATAAATATAAACAACATTTCGAGAGATCGCGGTAAAGCAGCGAAAGGATGGGGAGATTGATGAGACTGGAAATTCTTGAGGCTAATCGAGCCGCCCCGCGTCGCTGCGCCCGCGAGTTGTGCTTTTAAGTTTATCTTCGCGCCTATTTGTTCTTCTGTTTTAATTGTTTCGAAGTGTTTTTAGTAGATTTAAGCCGAGTGAATTATAATTCCCAAAACATGGCTATTAAATGCGAGTATAAACCTTAATACGCCTCTTACGATGAATCAAATCAGTACGCGTGCAAATTTCTATACGTTACATAGAATCCGAAGAACTTATATGCCTCACTGTTCAAAAAAAGTGCAACGTACTTTAGAAAGATTTGGAAAGCGCAGAAAAGACTGCAGCTTACGCGTTAGCTCTACGTCGAAAGGATACAAAAACACCGTTCGAATAATGTCCTCCAAGGCTAACGTAGTTGGGTTAACTCAAAATTTCAAAAATTCAAAATTTCAAAATTTCAAAATTTCAAAATTTCATCAAGCTCTGCAGTTTCTCTTCTTGCAAAAATACCTACGCGGCCCCCGTAATAAATTCGTACAGTTACGTTTAAGAAAAACTTTTCCGTTGAAGAGAGCAAGCACACATGCGTACTACATCAGTTCGAAACCCCAAGTAATTACCGTGATAGCCGTACCGAGCACGATTCCCAATCAAAAATGTCTCGCGGTAAGAACTTAATTGTGACCCTAGAGAGAATTGAACTCCCTCCCATCCATATGTGTGTGACCTTTCGAGTGACTTAGTCACCCGATGTACTAAATCGTTTCGTAAATAAATCGTTCCCATGTGTCTGTGCAGACCCGTGCACCAGTAATTACGGCTCGAACTCAACCTCGGCGCTGGAATTGGGCGATCGGGAACTGCCGGAGCGAAGCTCCAGTGCAGCGAGCGACGACGAGCGCAAGAAACGACCCCGAACGGCTTTCACCGCATCGCAGATCAAGTCTCTGGAAGCGGAGTTCGATAGGAACAAGTACCTCAGTGTCGCCAAGAGACTGCAACTCAGCAAAGCCCTCAAACTCACCGAGACGCAGGTACTGCACTTTTTCCAGCTGACGAAAACGAACGCAGCTCTCTCTCTCTCTCTCTCTCTCTCTCTCTCTCTGAATCGCTCTTCTCTTTCCCTTTCCCAAAGTCAACTCGTTCGTGGGCCTGATAACAGGTCGCAACCCTTGTTACTTGCTACATTCTCAAAAACACTTTGGGAAATTATTTGAAATTAATTCGATAAAACGCCCGTAATTCGATGAAACGACGACATTACCCGACGGGCAGATAAACGCGTTGTTCGTCGTAAATATAAAACTTCGTTTACCCACGCAACGACATTCACGTTTGAAAGAAAAAAATCCAAATAACATACATAAATAATATACATAAATTAAGGAGATCGTTCAACGCGTCATACGGAGCATCATACGGAAGTCTCATTAGAAAAAGTACGCAGGGGTCCGCCTTGGGTCGATAAATCGTCCTGTCTCCTGCAGAAGAGTTGGCTTGGTGAGTTGGCCACCTGAAAAAGGTTAAGACCCCTCGTATCCTGCGTGCGAACCCGACCGCTTAGGACCGGGGGACTCGTCCGGGCACCGGATAAATAAGCAAGGAAACGTCATCGTCCCTTGAATTATGAGCTGCTGCGGCACATGTGCGCGCCCAGGCGCCAAGGAACAACGGCGCCATGGAGAAGAGGTCGCGGCTTCGTAAGACCAATTAGCACCTCTCCACCATCCTCGGTCGGCAACGTCTAACGTCTGCTGCGAGGCTGGGCGCAAGAGGCGCCTCGCTCAACTTTTTCAGAAAACGCTTCTCTGCGTGACTCGCGTCCTTAATTATTGGCTTGCATCGCCTAATGAATTTCGCGTTCTCGTATTTTTAGCCGTTGAAAGTGGGAGGGGAGGGGGTGGGGGGGGGGGTTGTGTGTGTGTAAAAGGGGGGAGGAAAGGCTGAGAGCGAGAGGGAAGAGACATTACAGGGTAATCGTTCTTTGGCTATACTTTAGCCATTATTGCGGGCAGACAACGTTGATATATTTTTTAATGCGATTCCTAAGACTTGTCTAATAAGCTTACGCGTATTTATACCACTGCTAGATGTTCCGTGGATGATGTTGTATGGCTTAGGGAGGTCATTTCGAAAAATAATTTATTCGCGAATTATGCACGCATATTTCTCACGCAGATGTTCCTAAGAGATAAAAGAAATCATAAAGTATTCGCGCGTTACCGAAACCTGCCACGCAATATCGAATGCGTGAAATTACTTGAAAAAGTAATCGATGGGAAACGAGAATGGCATTGCTTAGATTTTCGGATTTTCATGAAACTTTTTATAAAACTTGTCTTGTTTGTACTTTAAAAGCGAGTTCCCGGTAAAATAAGGTCAAACCGGTAAACGTCAAATACGTTTCAAAAACGCGTTGAAATATTTTTCATAACCGAGGCATTGCAACCGAAGCAATGAATCAATTAGATAATTTAATCCAATCTTTCTGTTAAGCGAGAGTTGGACCAGGTTCAAGTCTCGACTAATTTAAACGACACAATCGCAAACACAACGCGTAAAAGAAATCATTGAACGTGTTGTCTAAATTAAGCAGCGACTGAGTGAAAACTGATTTTAATCGGCTGTACCTGTGGTGGTTTCATTTATCACGTAGCGATTCGTAGCGAAAAGCTCCGAAAAACTAGCTTTTAACATATTTCGGCAAACGAGCCTCTCGACGCGCAATAGTAATGGTTGCTCTCAGCGTTGGTGCGTAAATACGCGCTCCATCAAACCAATGCGCGAGCAACGTCACGTAAAACACGTCACAAAAATAGATGCCACTTTCTTAAAAAATACGGAAATCGTTTAAGTGGCAGACATTTTAATGCCGCTCGTACGGCACAGACTCCATTTATCGACAGCTCCATTTTCGATCCATTCGAAAAAACCAAAGGGTGCACGCAGCCGCCGATAAATTGGAGGCTCTCTTTCATTTGCCGCTAATAATATCGCCAGATGCTCCCGCCAGAAATAACGCTAATTTGCGGCAAACGAAATATGCAGGCACTGATCACAAGAGCACCCGCAAATAAACAATGATCCGGTGAGCGTGTAAGAGCGCAAACAACGAAGAGCAATGGTGAAGAAATGCAAGTGAAATGCAAGCGACTCGTCGGTTAATTGTCGCGTGCGCGGGTGCGCGCGATCCGGCATTAAAAGGGCGCGGGCACGGCCGGAACGACGCGACAGATCAGAGAAAAGACACGGGCCGCGAGCATAAACGTCGCAATATTTCTCCGACTTAACGAGCCGCGCGCCTCTCCCGAGCATCAACCCCCTTCTGACAGAGCCGACGGTGACGGTCGCGAGGCGACGGACCGAGCAGGCGTCGATTTTTTAATTAGGATATATTGCTCCTCGTCCATTTGGCCTCTCCCTCGAGCCTTTTTTCTCGAGCCTCTACGTCGGAGCTCGCGGGCTAAATGCACCCGAGGCGCAAAAACCCGCCGGATTTCACGGTGATTTCGAATTAACCGCGCGCGACGACGTGCACGAGGACATCGTCTCCCGGAGCTCTCTATTAGCGCAAGCCGCGAGATAAAGACTCAACTGGGCGCGTTGCACGCGTTTATTTTCGGATCCTGCTCCTTTTGAGTGGCGGCTTGCCTTTGACGACGACTCCTGGTGAGGCGACGATCCCCCCGAGGCCATCTATTCCTACTGCTATTCACAATCGCGACCGTTTCTCTTGTTGCATTGCACTGTCTGTCGCTCGGTTCTGCGGTGCCACGATAACGACGTCGACGACGACGACGACGACGACGACGACGACGACGACGACGTCGACGACGTCGACGACGACGGCGGCAAAAATACTCGTACTCCTTCTAAATACCGTTAGAATGCAATTAAACTGATTAACCAATAGGAAATGTAGCTCTTTTATGTCGCTATTGAAGCAGCTGCCTAATAGACGCTAATGACCAGCAGCAATCCTGAAATTTAAGGTGCGTAACATCGGTAAAAATAAGGTAAATCGAGTTCTCAGTTGTGGCTGTACTTAATTCAATGTATTTATTGGTTAAGCTCGTTCACAATCAGAAAATAATATCTCGAGTAAATTTTCTGATATATTACCGTTCATTATCATAAATTGAATACTATTGTTACGTACTTCGTATCGGCATTAATCGTATAACTGTTTTATGCAATAATCTCATTTTAACAAAATGATCTATTTTATTATTCTCCAACCAATTTAATAAGATATTTAATAAGATAGCCACGTTCGTACATAAACAAATTGGAGATTTTTTATTCGAATGTCAACGTAATATTATTACAAAGCAATCGGTATTGGAGAAAGTTGTAGCCGTAGCTTGGTAATACATCGTTTACAAAAATATTTGCAATTTATTTATTTTCTACTTTTATCATTCTTACTAATTATTCTTCGTGCAAACGACTATTTTCCATTTTCAATGAATAAGAGAAGAACTGTACACTTAAGTATTACAAGTTCTTTCAACAGCGTTACGCGAAGAATGATAAATTAGCATAAAACAAAACTCCATATTATCTTCGTTAAACTTAAAAAAGTTGAGTATGCAACATTTAACTATTTACAATGGTTTTAAAAAACATAATTGGTTTTGTGACGCATCAGCTCGGACGATAATTCCGCGACAAAATACAATCTTCGCTCAATTTTGATTTTCGATATTAGTTATTCCAATGAAATAATTTGTAATGTTCGCGCTTAAATATAGATTTCGGGGAAATAAGAATAAAAAATAAAATGCCCCGGGTGAGGATCGAACTCACGACCTTAAGATTATGAGACTTACGCGCTGCCTACTGCGCTACCGAGGCCATGCGAATCCGCCATGTACTCTCTTTTATAAATGGACATTACGAATGTTATTTTAATTTCAAATAGCTCGAATGAAATAAATTATATCTCTATCGTCCAATTATATTATTTCGTTGTTTGTAATATTTTCGTGAGCTTTGTAATAAATATTTATCCGAAGACTATTTGTAATATCGCAATTACAAGAGGATTATAAATAAATAATGGGACATGGAATAATTTTTACTGCTGTACGCATGTTGCAGATAAAAATATGGTTTCAAAACAGACGAACTAAATGGAAACGGAAATATACAAATGACGTTGAACTTTTGGCTCAGCAATATTATTCTAGCTTAGGAATTCATGCTCCAAGGCCAATATTTGTCGGAGATCGATTGTGGTAATAGTTGTCTTATCGTTTAAATGTAAGTCCTTGGAATGCATTCATCCATTTAATAAATCCTTTTTTTCGTTTTTTTTTTTTAGGTTTTTCAATTATCCTGGCCATCCGCAACACGGAACATCCTTACTGCCAACGCACTTTTCCCCCTTAACAATTTCACCGACTATGCCGATAATTCAGCCTCTGCCTAGTAATCTACCAAATGGACAACCTACTGCTATTTTTCAAAATAACTCTACTAGTCAAACAAACTACAATTTATCTCAAAGACTAGACTATAGGCATCAAAATTCCTAATTAATAAAATAATAAAATACCACTTTTTTTACTGTACATGAACTTAAATTTAAGAATCTTTTATTTTATATAAACTGAAAACTGTTGAATGATAAAAAGAATTACGTGTTTCTCAAACGTTCGATAAATCTTTTAGGCTGTGATATTTTTTAATGGAAATCTAACTTAAAATTCATGAATAATAAATTAGATCTTATTCCTTGATAATAAATAATGTTAAGTGTATACTATTAAAGATTATATTCTTGAAAATTTATCATTATTTTATTATTTATCGCAAGAAATAATAGTAAAGTATTTAATACTCTGTTTATGCATCAGTTGGAGATAATACATTGGTAACTCCTAGAACCTTCTCATCGTGATCGGCTTGATTTTGAACAATTTTCGCATATTTTTCATTATCAAGCATATCTTCCTCATCGAGCATTTCTTGCATTCGTTGTTTGTATCTAAAATAATACATCTACTTATTTATTCTAATATCTTTTCGAATTTAAATGTTTTAGCAATTATAATAAACTTACATGTCACTATCGGGATTATTATCTTGATTTCGGCATTTGTCTAATTTTTTTTCCAAATTTTTTACCAAATCTCTGGGTGGAAACTCCACACATTTGGCCATTGATCGTATTTCTACAAGTGATTAAAGTATTACAATTGAAAAATGTTATTCTCTGTTAATTATTATTTTATGTGTTTTATTTTATAACCTACTTCTAACAGCTTCAACTATTGCTGTTAAATGTTCTCGGGAGAACAAAATATCTGTTACGTAATTATCTAAATTGGCATTAACGCTAGAAGCTGCATGTAATGTAGCTGCCAAAGCAATTTGACTGGGAGCATATAGTAAAACGCTATCGGTAAGAAATACTTTCTCTAAGAACTCATCAATGTATGGCCTCAATTTTTCCGGATTTTCTATAGCTGGATATCTAGTCTAGAAATTTTTATTTTTTATCTTCAATAAACAGCATTACACGCACTAATAAATATGCAATTCATAAGTTGTATAGAATTAAGTAAAATCAAATTTCTAAAACAAATTCTGACGCAGTATACTTACTTTAATATCGATTAAAAGCCCTTCTACAGGTCTAAATGGATTATGTACCGTTAAATTATAATTTAACTGCTGCATCAAAAGGAGTTCATTATTAAGAATAATGTCGGATGCTTTTTCTCGATCACCCATAATATTGGCTACAAATTGTGATATCGATACATTGAATTCTTCAACCTAAACATTTTATCATATTCAATATTCAATAGAAATTAATGCTTGGAAATTCAACGACGGTGCGTACCTTGCAAGCTAAATATACGCATGTAACTAAAATTTCTTTAGGATGATAGTCCATCACACTGTTGCGAAGGTAAAATCTTTTAAAGTAATGTAAAGCTGTTGCTATAGTCGGTTTAGGCATTGGAGGACTAAATCTTTTGCAAAATTCTTTAAGCTGAGATTCATAAAAACGTTGAAGCACTCTTTCTTCTGCTACAGAAAGAAAATGTTTTTCCCTTTTTTCTTCCTAAATAGAAAGAATGAAAATAAAAAGAAATTATTTCATACCGATAGATGTATTATTACTTCATATAACCTATATAAAGTACGTGTTAATACAACGAATCGTAAATAAAAATAGCGTAATATTACTTCTAAATATTGTACGTTAAATGTAGAGTGAAATGGAATACAGGTAATTTAAATTAAAAACTCACTGTCATGTTTGCACCAAGTTTTTTAATAAATTCAGCATTTGTTTGCGCTCGCAAAGTCGTAAGATCACTTTCATCGTTAAATGACCAATACTTTTTTTGGGAACTTAAAGGGAACATCTTATAATCTATGAAAATTCAATATAAATAACGAATATGTACAAGACTTATTTTTCAATACACTGCATGTTTACTTATGATTATATTGATCGGTTACCCTTCTCTAACGATAAAACCACAGGTAAGATGGCGCTACAAGATGGACTTGTGATTTTGTGAGTTACGTGGCAGTCCTATAGATGGCAGGACATCCTAGATTAGTGAAATTTATAAATCTGGTCATTAATGTTACCAAAAATGCTTCAGTTCTTTTCGCAATGTGCACACAGTGAAATAAAATTAGTGAATCTCATTTGAATAAAATGTTATCGATTATAGATCGGTTATAGAAACTAAACGTAGACTCGCAGTGATGTTTCGTTTACACTAATTAATTTCAGTTACATTTAATCCAGTACTGATAAGTGGGACGTTTATTCATTCGCTTTCGAACTTTTTGAAAAAGTCAGTTATTTTGCTTAAGAATTTTTCTACGCAGTAAGTATAACTCGCTATACATATATATATATATATATATATATATATATATATATATATATATATATACATATATTAAGTAATTATTTTTTGTTTGATAATTATAATTGCTCGTACAAATTAAATTTTATAAAAAATGCAAAAAGAAATTATAGAAAATATTTATTATTTATACATGAAACTAAAAAGAACAAGAAATAAATAATATGACATACAGCGTAAGTAATTAATATTAAACGGTCGATTTTAAGAATTTTTTTTGAAAATTTCTGGAATAACTAATGGCCCCTACTAATACGATTAAACCATAAAATTATAAAATTAGAGATTTATTGGCGAATATTTCTGCAAATTCATATTACCGAATTAACTTGAACTAATACTTTAATATATATGAGGATAAATTTACAAGCAACGCGATTGTTCAAGCTAATGCCGGCCGGTTAATAAGGACTACGATAATGCAGATGCATAAAAATATCAATAGCTGTCTTACAAAAGCACCAAAAGTCACGGATAGACTAGGGTACTTTTGCGTTTGGGTACTCTAGTAAATAATATCTTTGTAGTAAGTAGGCTTGTTTCTTTGTTCGTCTCACTCACTTTCTCAGAAAGTGTGTGAGAGAGAGAGAGAGAGAGAGGAAACGGGGGTCCATATTAATATGCACGCCCCCGCAAGCGGTTGCTGCACCGGTACTTGCCATCGGACGCACATATGGGCGTTTCCTCGACCCTTTGTCACCCGACGACGCGCGGCTGCATCTTATCACTGGGAGATCGCGTCGGCTTGCGATCTTGCGGAGGACTACTATGTAGTGAAGGTTTCGTCACACAAGGCCATCTATACGTATGTGTACGCTAAGAGAGCATACCTTTGTATTGTACCCACAGTTTATTGCATCTGTAAAAGAGGAGAGAATGGCTTATTCGGTTAGATCGAATAATATTCAGAAGCGCGTTGGTTACGTTCTTTTTAGAGAATGTCATGGGTACACAATAAGAGTATAGATAAGATATCCTTAAATGTAACCGATGAAGCGTGCGAGATTACGGACAACAATTTCATAAAAGTAATAACGTCGAAGTATGACTATTTTAAATGATCATCGATATGTATGTGTGTTCCTGTCTGTCATTCGCATATTCATGTATTGCCTTAGTATACTCGATTTGTAAGCGATATTTTTCACTTTCGTCGTTTCATAAATTTTTTGAATTTTATTTTAAGAAATGCAATATATTTTTAATTTTTCTACGCTCATTGAAATATGATTCGTATTACAAGAAGTACAAATGAATTCCAAGGTACCAAGTACTTCGGTAAATTCTAATATTGAGTAATTCGAAAAACAGCATCTTTACTTCGATTTCTTGTCAGTTACATCTATTTGTTTCGTGATTTTATACCCCTAAGCGTCAAATTGCGTCAAATTGCGTCAAATTGCGTCAAACTGCGTCAAATTGCGTCAAATTGCGTCAGATTTCATTAGAAAATTGACGGAATAACGCTAGAAAGCATTGAAAGAGGCAATCAATCTGACACAAAGTTTCTTCGTGCTAAAATATTTGAAAATTTCAAATATCGTTGATTATTTAAATACTTCACTACAGATACAATTTGACAAAGACTAAAAGTAAATAGAATACTGCAGTTATTATCCGCGTACTAAGAAATAAAGCAAAAGTATTCAGTTTTCTCGATTGAATATTATATTTGTACACGTAAAATTACAATGTACGTACATGTACGTATGAAAAAATGTATTTATCTCGATTTTCCTGGACACATAACCACGAACGTCCATAAAACTTTAGGAACTCTTACGTACAGCAATAGAGCTGGGATACATATTTTATTTTATATATAATAATGCATTTTAACGAATGATATTTAGTAAAATCTTGAGTAATTCGAAGCTTTCTATTGACTTGAAAATTAATTTTCTTAATTAATCAGTTAAATTAGTGCTATAACTTACAAATATCTTTCTTGGTTACACCGGGCACTTTTATTTTTAAATAACTATAAATCTCAAACGTAAAGAAATGATTTTGAGCTGTACGCTCGTTTTGCCTTAAGCCAGTTATGCCGACCATAACTCTCCGTGGTTTTTAAAATGCACGTGAGCTGTACACGCGTGAGTCTCTCGCACACGCAGTTGTCTCGTTGCATATGAGAGGACGGGATTTTCGCTTCGTCTCGATCCTCATCGCTTGCTAAATTTATTTATCTATAAAACCTGTGTATACAAGTTTTGCTTTCGCTTTCGTATAAATGAAATTTATATCGCTTATACGACGGCCAATCTCCGGGACAATGAATTATCCGAGGATCGAGATTTTTCACCGAGTGACTGCGCCCTCGTATCCCGATGTCAGTGCAAATGCTTTCTATAATTTTTCACCTGACAAAAGATTTTGAATTCATAATAAGCATATTTAAAATTCAACGTTAGTAATTATTAATTTTTTAATTAAGCAAATTCTGTTAAGATAACTGCGCGAAATATTGACATTCAAGGAAACATCTGTACACGTTTTAAAATACTTAAATCGAATGAGAATTCAAGCAGAAATAACTAAATCTCTTAATCGGAATATAAAGGTCAGCAGTTACGGATTAATAAAATGTCTTTTATTGACCAATCAATAAGGAATTCATTAACCGCTTCGATTATTCAAAAGCCCTTGCATTTCGAGTCTTCAACTCGAATCGTGTCAAAGCAAAGCTGGAAATAATACCGAGTTCTTAGGGTGAAACAGCATGGAATTGGGTTTGCCTACTCCTTTCAGGGTCGAACATCCATTCTGGAATGTGCTACAGGACGTCGACGTGATCTTGATCCTATTTTTCACTCTGGCAGCCACAGGAACTTCCGCTGTATTTTAAATAAGCATCGGTCCGGATGAATTCCCGCGAAATTCATAGTCGCAGTGTATCTGTCTTGTGTATTCGAACAACTACATTTTTCAGACAATGTCTAAAAATTAAAGTTCGAACAAAAGAAACATTAATACAACTAAAAGCAAAACTTCCATGTCGGCTTCAGGGAGATAGAACTTTACCACATGAACCGTAGCTGAATTGGGAACTCGCCAATAATAACGGAAAGTTGATCAACAGGAGTCAACCACCAAAGGCGTAAAGGCCGTCGTGGAACGACGCATGTAAACTGACGCAATATAATATACCGATAGGGTTTATGCTCGCATTCGAGGTGAGGTAACCGTCTAGTATCACTGCAGAGGGTTTCCGAAAAGGACTACTTGAGCAAAATCAACAAGTACAGCAGTTTATTGCATAAATTCGTGCTGGAAGTAGAAGCAGAAGTCATCTCAATCATAGGCGAATCCAAGAGAACACCGGGTTCTCTTGGATTCAAAAGTGGCCTTTCTTAAACTCGAGATAGAATAAAAGAGTTGATCTCAGATGATCTCTCATCGACGCCGTATATAAGATCGACTAGTTATTGTACAGCGAGGGAGAAGCGAAAGGAGCTTCCATCGGCCACTGCGAGCTTTCCTTGAGACTAAGGTGAAACAATCAGTGCAAGTAATTTAACGCAATAAGATACCGACTCTAGTTATAGCAGCAGAGTTAGTTGCAACCTATTCAGCCTGGTTGCACCTGGACAATCACCTTCACAAGGTCTCAGATGATTGCGAATTATAATCTTCTTGATATTGATTTACGAAATAAAATTCTGCTCGTATACATTTTTTCGCAATTCATCGAGTACTTGGCAATTGCAAAGATTAACGAAAGGGCTTATGGAATTACAATACAACTTGAATAATATTTTATTTTTATTTTACGTTTTCTTCATTTTTACGCTCTATTATTGTTATATTCATCATTGTTTGAAATTTTTTCCATACTATTTGTCCACGTATCTTTTACTTATTTTAATATGTTTGTCAAAATTAATGCAAAAAAGGGGCGACACGTCAAAAAAGGGATCAAAATTTCGAAATATTCTCTAGATTCGTTTAATAAAATTTTTAATTTGTTAGTAGGTTTCTATAAATATTTATACAAACATGAATTACTTTCTTTATTAATAATACCGAATACGAAAATTACTTATTAAGTAATTATTTTCAACTATCTAATAATATTAAACAATAACTTTGATACGGGTGAATTATTTTGAGCTTCGGTATACATTTTTTATTTAATATATTCGTTCTTGAAGTTCTCTATGATTAGCTTCCAGTTATGGCATTTTACAGTTTAACCCTTAATATGGCATATCACTGTATTTGATATTATTCCGATCAATGATAACGTGATTTAAATACAAAGATTTATATTTTACAATCCTAGTTGAATTCTACTTATAAAATTTTGCAAGTATGAGTGATTTATCTTCGAGTATAAAATTTCGACATTCAAATATCTGAATACTAGATTCGGGAATAATAATCGATAGTATTTGGAATAGTCTCTAAATTTAAAAAAATGAACCGTGATGTACTAAATCTTTAATCCATTGTATAAAGGAAGTAGCTCCATATACACGCGTATATATGTATATATATATATATATATAATTAATGATCGAGTATAACATATACATTCTAAAAAAAAACTCTAAATTTATTTGTACATAAAATATATGAAAAAAATATACTATAAAAAGAAATCATCCTCAGCAACATGTACGAAATAAACTTTAACGCTCGCAACATACTGAATTAGTATTTTTAATAACTTTGTGATCGATCACCTTGAGTGAATTTCAGCAAAAGTTTCCGAATTCTAGATAATTACATTTAATTTTCATTATAAGCTTTATAATTTCCAGTAATATTTTACTGAGTCTCTGGCTTCGAATAAAAAATGTATATCTCGTTGCTTGAAAAATAAATAATATAAGCTGAATCATGTGTATTTCATAAAATGTAGCGAACGGACAGACTCGGTTACTTAATAATCAAGAATCGATAAATAATAACATGATGCACTCGGGGACGTGTAAAAGGAGAAAAATTAGCGAACATGTGATCGGCCTTATAATAGACGATAATGTTTTTGTTAGTAAAAGGGAGTAAATACGACGGCACAAGGAATCTTAGCTCACGTTTTCAAAGATTAGTTGCCACGTGTGACCACAAAATTAGCATAATAATGTGTACGAATGCGTACAGCACTTACCAAGTAAAACCTTCAGGCTTTGAACGACGTCTCTTTGTAGTCCTTTTAAGAAATTCGCGTATACTTATTCTTTTGCAAAATTGTGCACTATGTTCTTTTAGTTTTTTTTATTAAAGGTATATTTTACTTCAAGTGTTCATTTTACAAAAATCTTCTCCAGCGCTTGTTCTCAATAATTCATATCTGTACAGGGATCGATATGAAGCAAGCGGTAACTAAAGAATTTTTATATGTACCAAACTACAATGGTTTACTAATCTGCGCTACTGTCGCTTCATAAAAACTTATTAGAAGATGCTATTTTATACGTAATATTTCCAAATTTGCAGATTGTTGGCATCGCTTGTTCGTATTTTATTGCATTTTACGATAATTAAAAGGGAAAAAATCCTGGCTGTAATTGAAAAATAATATAAAATATGTTTATTTATTAAATATCGATTTAATGAACTGGAAGAAGTATTAGCTATTAAATTTAATACCAGCCTTTATTAAAGCCTATTAATTTTTTAATATAAAAGCTAAATAAATAGTTATTAGCAGCTAGATTTTTCTAACCGTTAACGAATGCTTCAAAAATCTCTCGCATTGTATTCACATAGGAAGAGAAAAGTAAATGTCGAAAGATTATCTTTATAAAGCTGTCACGTACTAATTAATTTGCAGAGGCAAGATAATAGCATTTGTTTAGCGGACGAAGCGTTTGATCGCCTACTACGAACAGAAACACACATGACCGGGGGCACGCTGACTCACACACACACAAACATACCTGCATGAACAAGCCTCTCGCGCAATCACCTTGCATGTACGTGATACACCCACAACACGTATCGAACGCTCAGGCGTACGAGTATATGTACACAATGTAACACCAAATGTGGCAACTCCTTTGTCGTATGAGATATAATACGAATTGTGTACACGGACGCTCGCCATTGTTGGC
This sequence comes from Wiebesia pumilae, assembly GCA_018907045.1. Taxonomy (NCBI): domain Eukaryota; kingdom Metazoa; phylum Arthropoda; class Insecta; order Hymenoptera; family Agaonidae; genus Wiebesia; species Wiebesia pumilae. The sequence goes on along the minus strand of JACCHZ010000142.1, from coordinate 1,379,759 downwards.
AACATGAAAACCTATAACGCGATGTGCGTTATTCTTCAGCTCATAATACGGTAAGAAAAAAGTTTTCACTTTCTTGGAAAGCTAAGGCTGCGAAGCAATCGTATGGAAATACCGTAAGCGTGTAATTATCGTCGATAATACGTATTATGTTTAATAACGGTCTTAAAACGTTACGGAATTAGCGAATACGCGTTTGATGTGTCTATCAATCAAATGGACACGAAAAGCCGAGGGTTAAAGACAAAACAAAACTTAAAATGTCGATATTAATGTTAACAATATTTGCAAATGTCAGCTTAATCAAATTAATCTCGAGAAATTAATCGAACTTTTCATCTCCTTAAACTCATTTTAACATTTCAATGACTACAATTTTTTTTAACGGGAGTTTCATCGGTGATTAAACTATCTCTAATTTTAAAATAAACACAACGATTAACTATATCGTAGGATGTAATCTTTTTAAGCTGTAGCTGTAATTTGTTTAACTATCAGTCCTTTTTATGAGACCGCAAGTTGATGCTTTTGCGTGTCGAGCACTTCTATACTTTGATGTAAACGACCATCCGCGTTCAAAACCAAAAACTCCCGTAAAATTTCGCCGAACGAGTATCTACATTTCCTTCTGAACATTTATCGATCAGTTCCCATCATTTGTAAATCCAGATTCAAGCTTAGGTACTAACGTACGTTAATAACATCTATAAGAACGAGCTCTCATGCTTTTGGAAAGATATCCAAGTTAAATTATTTACTTATGCCTAAAAAGTTGTTGATTTAATTGTTTTACTCATAATAAAAGTCAAAACGTGTAGCGAACAATTGCTAACTAATAGAATTAAGCCGGTAGCTTAAGTGGAATACATCTCATTAGCTGATAATCGAGTTGTACATTTTGCTATTTCCATATTCTGTCAAGTCTGGCGTATTTCTTGTATTTTACTCTCCCAGTTCCAAATATTTTATGTTTAAAGTATTATTCTGCGCTTTAAAATACTTTCAGTAATATTTTTTTAATAAGTCTGCGGAGAAACAAATAAACTAAATCCCATTTCCCGTCGCATTTCTAATAATGAACATAAGAAACATTAATGCCTGTAATTTATTCAAAGTTGGTCTGCATCGTTTGTTCTAAATTTAATTTCTTACTTGTAAAACTCTTTTAGATGTACAATCTGTTATTATTTACGTAATTTACAGATATTTTCTATCTTGAATTTTTTGTATTACTTTTCTTTTTTTATTACTACTAAGCAATTTTAGTATCAACACTATGGTGACTGAATATTTTCAGCATATTTTTATTAGATGCCTTGAATTCCGGTGTTTCAGAAAATGTTATAACACGTGACATCCTTGTTACATGTACGAATTTAAATAGGCAACCTAACATTTAGCGCCTATCATTACACTGGCTGACACAATTGGGACTCCGGCATCAAATAAATACAGTTTAACGTGCAAGCTTATAATAAAATGAATAATACAAAAAAACTGAACGAAATCATTTAACGAATCTTCAATGTAAACATATTTTCCCTTTTGTCCGCGTGTCAATCATGAGTTTTTATATTGCATTTTATGCCAGTTTATTCCATTAGGTTACCTCACGTTTCTAGAATTTGAACGTGTGTTTTCCTTTTACTTCACCAAGTCGTGTCGTGTTTTCCAGATTCTATACATATTTTTTTGAAAATTAATTATTATACGGGTTTGCATTATAATTTGAACGTTAACAAAAACTAAAAGTATTCAAGTAACAAAATATCAAATGAAAAATTTAATTTTATCATTAATATACTTATCTCCGACGTTTCTGTGCATTGGTAATACATAAAGATTATTTCTCCGAACACTCTCATACCGATGGTGCTGTGGATAGCACGATAATTGGTAACGAGTAATGGATAACGAGTGGAAAGCACGCGACACCTGAGCCCGTTTTACTTAACGAGGATTTAGTTGTATAGCAAACATTGTATATTCGTCGGTGATGTTTCTTAATAAAAGTGAGTCGCAGCATTGAATTGAGATTGCAGCAATGTGTTATCAGAGCTTACGTCCGAGCTTCGGTAGCAGCTAAAGTTGCTAAAGTTCTCTTATTATTCGTATCTGATACGCACTAAATCGTCGCGGTCGAAGCTTATCTCCGAGCAGAAGCAATTTCTCACGTACTTTTATGCATTTGCGCATTTAAAGGTAAAGAATTTTTGAAAGTAGCCATTATTATTTATCGGACATGCGCAATTCAACAAATGCAAAAATATCAACGTCTTATTCGGTACTTTGTTTTTCTTCTTTTTTCTTCTTTTTTTTTTTCTTTTTCTTTTTCTTTTTTTTTTTTTCTTTTTTTTTCTTTTTTTTCTTTTGCAAGTTTACAGAAAAAGCTAATAACTGTTTAGTTAGGACTGATGTATGTTGAAAAATTCTTAGTTGAAGCGAGATCGCATCGGTTTTTTATTAAATTTTATTAAAATTAGACAATAGCTTTCTAAATAATAGTGTGATATAATATTATTCCAGGACTATACCTGCCTTTTTACATCCCTCATTGCATTAACTTTATCGACTCATTCTATTTCAATTAAAATTAATAATTCTATCCGTAATTTACTAATAACACTTTGAACGGATAAATTGAATCGAATTGAGGAACTGACTGACGTAGATTATAATAGCAAATAATTTACTCACGATATACGAGACTTTATTCTATTAATCAATTAAACCTTCTGCTCGACAGCTCAAGACATTTTAAAGTATCACGTGCTGTTCGATACATATGTTTCTGAAAGTTATCCTTACCCAGAAATCCAGCAAAACGTGCAAAAAATCTTCGCACCCCAATGGACGAACATTAACCGAAAAATATGTAGCAAAACGACCTCTCTTAAAAACAAAAAGGAACGAAATCGCGAGGCGATCGTAGAATTTTTCGTTATTTTTTGGTTATTACCAAACTTTTGGCAGCACCGGCAATTAAAAGCAAATCTTTTCTTTTTCGCTATAAAAAGGAGCCAGGAGTCAGCGCGTTTTTCGGAGAACAGAGGCAGTTAGTCATCCGCAAGGGATAAGGGAGAGAGAAAGAGTGTGCCAGGAGGAACGAAAGAAGGACGAAAGAGCGGGCAAACACCGTCTTCTCTTTCTCTTGAAAAAGAGATAGATAGACGGATAGAAATTGAGAGAGAGAGAGAGAGAGAGAGAGAGAATTCGGCTATGTAGCCTCTGGGCAAGACTGGGCGACGTCGTGCACATGGAGCCAAAAGAAATTCGACTTTTTTTTCTGGCAAACAAAGGGGTCTCCGGTACCCTGGTCGAAAGAGATAAAAAACTTGTAACAAGTCGAAAAAAAGGAATAATTTTAAATGATTGGCAGAAGTTAAAGCGCAAACAACGTTTATTTTTTTTTTTTTACGTTTAAAAAATAATTCACTTATGGCAGTATTCGTATGCGAGTAAAACGATTGCTAGTACTTGTAACGGTGCTTTCACGTAGACCACCAAGTACAATAGTAATATTGTACTTGGAAGGTACTCGAGCTAATATTTCTATTATAATATTTATTCAATCGCGTCCTAAATCCAAAATTCAAAATTCGTTGAATAACTTAAATTTCTGTTTCTCCTTTACCCGTAGTTCGTACAAGACGCGTTCAAAACTTTCCCGATAAACAAATGTTGTATGGAGTAATGGTGGACGTGGACGTAACTAAAGCTCTTGAACTGGAATAAAAAATCAGAAGATCTCGTTCCTTTTGGATTGTTTCTAAAAACAGTTACGTGGCGCTTTCACATTCGATCCGATCGATTACATCTCGTTCTCTAGGGTTCTATAGTTTCTTCGAGGCGATGCAGCACGAGGAGTTTCGTCAATTTTCCCTTATTATACCCGTTCGCAAGCCTCTGCCTCTCACTAGCTGCAGGTGGTCGCGTCGTCACATCGCGAGGAAATATGAGCGGAGATTGGGAATCGGTAGGTGTGCGACATCGGCACTACCGTTTTTTACACCCGTTGACCGACATTTTATCCATTGGGATCGAGGCGAGGAACGGAGATGGAAAAGAACCCGCGGCACGATTGCGCGAATGGGATTTAGGTTTGTCGAAGGAGGCGAGCCGCTGACTTTTTTCAAGACAGACGTATGCACGCTCGCCGCTGGCGCCGCGCTATCTCTCCTTCTCTCGCTTTATAGGCGATGGAGCATTATCTCTCTCTCTCTCTCTCTCTCTCTCTCTCTCTCTCTCCGTGCCGAGGTTCGCTCTAGCCACTGCTGCTCTCGCTGCCCTCTGTAATTACGTACATGCCCGCACGATCCTCCGGTCTTTCTTTCTTAATCCTACTCTCTCTCTCTCTCTCTCTCTCTCTCTCTCTCTCGCTCTGACTCTCTTTCTCGATCCTTTCGAACCGCCTGTGTACGTACTAAAGCATACTTCTGCACGTTCAAAGTCGTACGCAGCGGCGGAAGTGAGGAGAATTTTATTCGAGGTTGCTGCTTTCAATGCCTCTATCGTGCAAGCACACAGAGCTTTTTCAAAACTGATGAAACGCATACTTGGCTTTCCAAAGAGCTTTGATAAATGTGCACACAGATACATTAATACACGTACCGACAAATCTACGTGAAATTCTTTGGAGCCTTCGTTATCATCGTTATCCTCCCGCACGTTGTGTCAAGCTATCGATAAGCTATCGATGAGCTATCGTTAAACTATCGAACTCAATGTTAATGGTGAATTTATTGCAACATTCGAATTATAATTTTACGCTACTGCTGAAAATATTGATAGATAATGTATTTTTTCTAAAACGTTAAACTCCAGCTTCTGATTTGCCTGTACTTATAGTAGTAACAATAATAATTATTGTATTGCATGCTGGTACCATTGGTGTAATAATTAATGAGAACAGTGGAATATATTTGTTAGTGGTTTAGCGTATAATCTTACGAAGTTTGTTCCTTTTTCGAAAAAGCTCCCAGCATAATAAAACATTATCTAATGAGAAAAGTGGTCCGGGAGCACTTTTTCTCCAAGCGACAAGCTAACGGAACGTTCTTTCAATTTCATTTAATTTGCGCAAAACATTCGTGACAAATGACGGTACTAATCGAAAACCTGTAATCCATTTTCCCCAAAGATAATCAATGCATACCTCACGCATTCAAAAAACAAGATTAATTATCCTTCTTTTATCGTGCATCTTCAGTCGCACAGAAAGTCAGGTAAGAGGTGAGATTTCGATCGGGGGGCATTAGCGCCCGAAAACGTTTATAAACGCTGACGACTGTACGCGGGAAAGTACGATTAGCAACACGAGGATCCTCTAATTTGTGCTGGGCAGGCAGGCTGGTAATTAACAAGCCATAATCACCGAGGGCTACTGCTCGCTATACAACGAACACGACTCTTGCTACTTGTGTACGTAAATGCGTCCAAGGGCTCGAGCCTTAGGTGTACGCAACGGAGAATGCGAACGAAGGAAGGTGCGTGTAACTCGCCCAGCTCGTCTGGGATTTTCAAAATCCCCCTGCCACCCCCTCTGGGCCAAGGTTGGCAAGCATGTGCGTGCGTGCGTGCGTGCGTGCGTGCGTGCACGTGTGCACCAGCCCCGTGAAATACGAGCGTACGGGCGCAGAAGGAGTTTTGACACAGGGACGCGAGAGAGATAAAGAAAGAGAGTTTATAAAATATTTCATTCTCTTGCTATATAATTACACGGTGTAACTCTTGCTGCCGACGCTGCTGCTACGGATGTGCTATTGCACCGTGTGCAACGGAAGCTGCCAAGAGACGATTCTCTTGGCTGCCGTTCCTCTGTTGGTCTATACAACGCGCCCTGAACATTCCAACATCACAGTTACCGAACTCACCGAACCCGCCTTACGGATTCTTTCTCAAAGTCTTCGTTATTAAGAAACTGACAAATTGTCCGCAACGAGTTCACTGAAATCGCTAAATGATAAATTGATACCGCGTTGTTTTGCGTAACATTCGACCGACCCTAATCGTTGAAAAACATTTCAAAAGTGAAGTAAAAGTAAAAATGGCATTGCTTTTAAGTGTATAACTGTTAAAGCACGTATACGCAGGTATACGCTCGTATTTTTATTGCAATTACTTAATGCGTATGTCGCAACTAATTAAACCCAACGTATAAGCGTATCTTAAAAAATATTGGACCCCGTCGACGCAATTACCTCGGTAACACGATCTAAGCTATATATTACCAGAGTATACAATGTACAATTTTTTCCGTAACTAGTTAAATTGAGCTTGATATACATCGTTCAACTGGCGAATGTATCGAATTTCGGATAATATTAGCTGTCTACCAACCAAGTAATTTGATTAATTTAAATTGCACGAAAGTCACACTTATTACCAGACAAATATGTTTTAAGCTGAATTAAGCTTGTGTTGTGTTACGATATCTACGTTGCATCGCACGATGAGTACTTTCCGGCTGATCTAAGAAATGATTTTTCAGTGTTTTTTTTTTCTTTAGGCTTATTCTCAAAAGACACGAGAGCATTTGAAACAGTTTTGGCTATACCTGAACAGATAACTGATATTGATCGATGATGGACGGTACGTAACGTTGCAAGATAAAGAAAAATCAGGATTATAAAAAGTAGAATAGGATCGAAGTGGTCGCGAATCAACGGAAGCTCCCCACCTTTAGCTCAAAACTCCCGATTCGCTCTCATCTCCCGCCGCCACTCGCTCCTGGATAAATAATCCACCTTGGCGGCAATCCATGAAGAGCATCGCAGTGCGTAAGTTGCGTAGGGTTGTCGATGGAAGATGGCCGCCGCTGGAGCTCCGATCCGATTGGATGCCACTGAGCTGAGCGGGTTATTTGAGCGTAGTCGGTTAGCGAAGCTTCTTCTGGCAGCCGCGCTGCTAATTTTCATGATCATTATACTAATTACGTAGCACGTCCCTCTGAGTTCGCCGCTGTTCGAAGGGGAGGCAGCTTATATCGAAGTGCACTTATATCGAACAAAAGGCGCGAAATTCAAGTGCTTTCGGAGCTTCAGCAAGAGCTGACGTTCTTTTCACGAGCGTTTACCGATTTCTAAGGAACCTTGATCGGCATAAATTTAGAGCTGCACTCGGTCATCTGACGGAGCAACCGGATAAGGAGCTGTAATAGTTTGGCCATTGATATGCAAAGAAGTATAAGTATCGGGAATAATGGCACGACATCGTCCGACTAAAATTTCATCTTTGAACGTTCGCCAACGGAACGAGCGCACAAGGATAAAAATATTGTCGATCTACGGTTGAAGAATAACGCCACGGTCGATCACGCTGCGGAGGTCATCTCGAAGCTCGTCGTGGCGAAGAACGGCCACCTTGGCTATTGCTATTATCGTCGGTAATAGCAATATCGTCGAAGCATAATTGTCCCGCGTTGTTGGTGCAGCAGAAGCAAGACTTCCCTCTTCCTCGATTGCTCTTCGGCTCTCGTCGACCGTCCACCGTCCACCTCCTCGTTCTCCCTTCGCCTCCTCGCCGAGGCGAACAGGAGGTACGACGGCGAAGCACTACGAGCAGCCGAGCTCCTTCTTCGAGCGGGCCCTCGTCGCCGTCTTGGTGGGGGCCAAATTACCACAATTTTGTACTTTTTACGCTGCAGAGGGGAAAAAAAAAAAAGAAAAAAAGAAAAAAGAAAAGAAAAGAAAAAAAATAGAGGGAAAAGACGAGCCGAGAGGAGAGAAACGAGACGAAGAAAAGAAGAGGATAATTTTTGGTGGAAACGCAACAATTTTATCGGCCGTTGTTATGTGAGATCAGTTGGAGCCTACTGCCGCTGCGCGTTACACCTGCTGCTCTCCGCGAGGGCAGTTCCTCGTGGATGAGCTTCAAAACGACTCCTCTTTGTCCTCTACGCGAGCCTCGTGGCGTAGTCGTCCGAGTGACGTGCGGATGCGTTTTTCTTCTTTTCGCTCGTGTTGGAAGATCGCGCGCGGAGGTTGGAAGATCGAGTGCGACGGTGACGCCATTTTCCAAACTGATTGGCGCGCCATTGTCTTACTTGTCTATGCCACGTGTTCGAGCTGTGCTCGGAGCTAAAACGCCTAAGCGCTTCTGTGCCCTTGTGTTCAAAGTCAAGACCATTAAATTAGCATGCAAATCTATGGCCCTTTTATGCAGCTTGCCTTCAACATTAAAACTCTCTTTTGGACGATGTATGCGTGTGTATTTATTCCGCGTCACTTATCTTGTGCCTAAATTGTGTCGAATTAACCGCTGCTTGTATTGCAGCTACGATCTTATAAAAACAGAGCAAACTCTTGTCGCATTCGTATCGCTCTTGGCGATTGTAATTTTATTGTAAAACATCACTCTGTATCTCGTATACGTAGAAACGAAAGTGGATCAAGCAATTGGGCACATGCGATAAATCATACGACGATACGTAGCGTTAGGTTACGGAGGCTGATGCATCAAGGATTTCGACAGTTCCTTCTAATCAGCGATACACTTGCCTGCATAAAATTCAAAATTCAAAGAAAACTGCCCGAGTTGTGCTACACCGAACGCTATTACACTCCGTCGTACGAATAATTATAAAATGTCAACTGTACTAAATAATAATTTTCAATAACAATAAGTATCTGTAATTGTAAAATATCCCTCTGACAATGTACTACGAGTCATGTTAATTCAAGGTTTTAAAGATTTTCTAATTTACGAGTATATGTAATATTTGGAATTTTTAAAAACATCGATGCTCTTGTATTTTGGCTCGAAAGTGCACAATAAAATATCGAATTAAGAAAATGTATTTCAATCAAGCGCTATTCCTTCATCGATCATCCTAAGAAACTGATTCACCACGAGTTGTACAATTCGAACGAAGGAAAAAGGAGAGGAAAATCGTTGGTTCGTTGGACGCTGCAACGAGTAATTTGGTAGAAACATCGTTAATACTAAGATTACGGGACATTTTGATTATTTTCAGCCTTTAGGAATAGCGAATTTCTCGGAGTAACGCTGCTAAGTTTTAAGCCCTGTCACTTTAACTCGCTATTTGACGAAGTTTCTCGTGTGATAGCGAGTGACATCGACATATACGCGCGCGCGTATGAAGGTGTTGTAGAATAAAAAATAGCGTCGTTACACCGATGAAATATACTTTCGAACTCGTATCGTTCTCTCGCGCGCATACATTCGTACATTTGTGCACACAGCTACAACATATGTACCCGATCGAAAAGTTACGAAACGCCTCTCGTACGACGGCCAGAGGCGCGTCGCTCCAAACTTGGAACTCCGTCGTCTCTCGGAGCTGCGCACGCATACGCACGCACGCACGCACGCACGCACGCATACGCACGCACGCACGCATACGCACGCACGCACGCATACGCACGCAGACAAGCGCGCAACGGCGAACGCATAATACAAAACAGTAGGGAGTAGTCACCGCGAGGGGCGGATATATATTTTAATTGAGGGCTGCTGCGTGGTGAAAAGCAACGCGCCGCCGCGTTCATCTCGATGCACCGACCAACTTTCGCTCTCTCCTTGGACTCCCATCCCTCTTATCTCTCTTCTCCCTGGCGAACCCCGCGACGGCTACTTCAACTTCTTCTCCTTTTGGAATATTCGTAGCTCGAGGCACGGGCATCACTGTCCTGCAAGATTTACGTCGACTGCACCGTGTGGTGCAGGATGCCGTTTCGCCAAAACACTCGCTCTCGCTTTACGGGGGTGTAGGCCGTATTATACGAGCGAGCGTACCTTGGCTGCATGTCCGCTTTTCTTTGTCTCGCAGGAGCGGCAGGACGAAAGACGAAAATCTGCGCTGTCTGCGCTCTGTGTGGGAACGCGGTGTCGAACGCGCGACACCGCGTTCGTAGGCGATGACGCGATCGCTTTTCTCGTCGGTGCCTCATCGTAATGATGAGTAACCCATCGTAATTTAGTTTCGTTGCTCCAGATGAGTAGTTGCGAAAACTGCCCCTTACGCGACCTTTTATCGCGACTCGTTCCAATATTCCAAAAATTCGAAGCAATATCTTAGAATATCTTACTCCAGCAACTCGAGTGGCGACAATTGCGAAGTAATTTCTGTATGCCCGTCGGATCTGTTTGAGTAAATTTTATGCGCTATCTATTATCGTCGCTGGACTGCATACAAGTTGCAAGCGAATCGAGCAAACGCTACAAACTTTCCTTATCTTTCTTTATCGTACGTTATCCGAACGAGAGATTCTGAACAGTACCGTCATGTTCGGATGAAATAAACACCGAGTCAGGATGTCCCTTTATCTAACGTCATTCAGACCATTGTGGGCATTTGTAACGAAAGGTCTTGATTGTCCAATCCATGCGCTTTTTCCCATTCTACTCAACGTCACGACAATTCCGATGAACCGCGGTTACTTTTACCGAAAATGCCCTCTTATTTAAGAAATTGCACGAAATCGATTTAAATGAATAATCATAAAACTAGTCGACATAAAGTAATTCATAATTTCTTATAGCGAGTAACTGCTTTAATCGTTACTTTCGCGCTGAAGAGAATTATTTTATTTAACGTCACCTACCAGCAAATTCATCCTTTTTCGCAACATTTCGAAGCCATTTGAATCGCTTCGAGTTAATTAAATATAATTTGTAATGGCAATTGTCAGCATCTCGTGTACACTTTTATCTTCGCGGAAAGAAAAAACAATATGGAAAATACGGTGATAATTATTTTGTAATATTTTTTACCGTATTTATAAAGAAGAAAAAGGTTGCTCGTGTTAACGAGCTAATTTACTTATCTCACGCTGAAAATCTAAGATGAAAAATGAATATCGAGGAAAAAGTAGTCGCTGACGACAATCTCGTAAAGATATGTTCAGTAACTTTCATTTGTAAGGTTCCGTTATCGTTCCTCGAATAATTTCTTCCATGAGCAATCAATAAACAAAAGTTTATCGAAAGAAAAAAGGAGTCTTCGCCAGAAGATATCGAAAATGATGAGCCAGGATTTAAGTTTAAGAACATGTAAGTTCAAGTGATCGAAAAATAATCATATACTAAAACGTAAATATTTACTACTTAATAATAATTATATTATTATTAATATAGTAGTACTTAAATTATAAATTAACAGCGTAAAATAAGAGCGTGTCTTTCGGGTGCCTGTGACAATTTGTGATAATTTGTGATAGTTTATGATAATTTGTGATAATTTGTGATAATTTGTGATAATTTGTGATAACGAGGTTGAAAATGTTAAGTAATGGTTTTTCCCGGTAATCCAAACTTTCCTTAAATTATAAGATCTTCTTTTGGGAAAATCTGTAAAGCAAAAAATTATTATTTTCCTGTTCGAGAACTCGATCGTTCAGTTAAATCTTACACTTGAACGATTCCAGGATTCTGTAATCAAGAGTGATAAAAATATAAATATTAAACGGCAACGAAGCGAATGCATCTGCTGACAAACACAAATTCTAAAACTTACACGCTACACGAATGAGTTTTGTAAAATAAGACTTTTCGCATTGAGATGCAAAGTTGGTTACTCAATCGGCTTCCTCGAAGAAGCCAAGCTACGATTAAAAATCGTTCTGGGCTTACGAAACAATAAGATTGCGTGCGTGCTTATGACGAAGATGACTTGGCATGCAAAATCCGGGAGATTTTTCGCATAGCGAAGCATCCAAACGGTCTACCTCTTCCAATTACGCGCGCAAATGTATTCGACCTTCGATACGTATCCACGGAGCGAACCCTGTTCGTGTATCATGCGAGAACTACTCGGCACGTCGAGGGTAAGTCATAGCCCAGGCAGTAGAACTGACCGGATGACTCGCGGCTACAAAACTGTCGAGATCACGAAATCATGCGCCGCAGATAGTTATTGATGCTTCCAGGAGTAGCAGAAGATTCTACGCGCCGTCGCTTCCCAGCTTCGGGGGTAAAAAATGACGGAGACAGAACGTCGGCTGTTGCAATAAAAAGCACAAGGGCGAAATATAAGGACGGAGGTAAATAACGGACAGATATAGAGGGAGAGAGTTAAGGGGCGTGGTCGTTGCTGCGGCTCCGGACTCAAAAAGAAATTCAGGTACGAGTATGTGCTTATGTATATACGCGCGCGTGCGCGTGCGTGCGCGCGTGCGTGTATACGTACGTTCCCTGGAGGGCTTTGCACCATCGAAACATCAGGGAGCATTCGAGATAAGATCCCTTCTAGTTATCGAGCTTCGAACGAACTCCCGATGTGGAGAGCCAAGTGGAAGATCCACTCCAAAGTTCTCACCGGGATGGCGACGGCGGTGGCGACGGCGGCGGCTGATCTGACACTATGGTCGTGCAACGTGCCCGACTACCGACCGAGAACTTTTTTTAATTTATAATTTTTACCCCCGCGGTGGCTGTATACAAGTGCGTTAATCGCTTTATAAAAGGCTACTTGTTTCTCGTCTAATTAGGGGCTGCTGGATGCCTCGCCTCGTCCACTACCGCCACGAGATGCTGCATTTATACCGTCCGGGTGTATCTGCTGCCATCGCGAGGAATCCTTTTTTACCCCGAAGGACGCGCATACCTGAGGAAATTTTCAGGTACCTTGCACTATTTCAGGATTGAGTTCTTGCTGCTAACTAGATCATCGACTACATTTTTTGTTGCGTCAAAAAAATGCCTTTGTCGAAAATATTAAATCGACGTAAGATAACTCTTATCGCGAGCTTAATACAGGCCTTTCTTTCAATCGGAATTTTCACTTCTTCGAGCTGTCAAAAACGAACGACAATTGACAAACGCGTTCGCTGAGCAAGTAACTTATTTTTTGAATAGTAATCTTTTTCGGTTATACGGCGGTTATACGGCGGTTATACGGCGGTTATACGGCGGTTATAGGGCGGTTATACGGCAAAAGGTATTGCAAGCGTAAGTAAAATCATACCAGTTGAGCAACGAGTGAACGACGTCATTCAACGACGTCAAATGGTAAATGCCACCATCGAATGCAATGAATCGCTTTCAAATTCAATTGCGCTTCTTTCGATATTAGCCAAAGGTATTCGTTACGTCAATAGCGGTTAAAGGTGGACAAACGTCCGCATGCGACTCTAGCGACAGTACACATCCATACTATAAATTCTCCCGTGAAATATTGGGACGTCGGTGTAACGTGAAAGCGTTTCGGTTGTTTCGCAGGCAACATTTCGGATCGACTTCAACTTCCATATGCTTCGTGCCTCCTACTCCACTTCCATCTTTTGCGCCTAGACTTAACGACTGTACTCAAAGTCGCATTAACGTTCGTCGGGGAAAGCCGAATAAAACCGTAGCGAGAAAAATGGCAGTAGGTCGGCCAGGCCAGACCGACAGCGCGAAGCCGCAAATGCGCACCGCCTTCGTTACAGACCCGATCGCGCATCGGTCCTTCCGAAAAGTACTACGAATACAGGTGATACACGCAGAGAAGTTGGCACAAGTTGTCGTCCAGTGTCGATAGAACGACCGACAACGATAGCGACCTAACAACAAAGCCCCGATTCCGCCCGGAGAAACGTAAAAGTGACGGGTCGCGGCTAATTACAGTCTCGACCACCGACAGATGTGGATATAATGATAGTGTGCGTATACCGATGCGCGCGAGCTAGGACGTTGTGTCCTGTTGTGGGCGAGCAAGGACGCGAGCTGCTCTCGAAAAGCCGAGCCACGCGGCGCCACGATTTCGGATTTCACCGAGAGTCGACGTCTGGAGTCTCTGATCTTCGCCGACACGTGGGCCTTTGACTCTGTGTGCGAGCACTCGTCTAGGGCCTGCCTGACTTCCTCTTCCGAATGAAGAAACAAGTACGAATTAAAGCTATGGACTCGATATTTATGACATCGGGCGAAATCGAAGATCCGGGCTTGGCGTTCGCTCTGTTACCTAGCGATACCGACTGGCAAACAGAATGATTTTTATTTCGAGTATTTTCCAGTATTTTCGTTTTAATCGATAACGTATTTTCTCGAGGTATAAACCAGCCGACCAGACTTTTGGTCGGGAAGATACGGATGTTTGATCTTTGAATTAAGCACGCGTCGTGTCGTATTTTCAATATGAATTTGATAATGCGAAACTGATCGTTATCGCAAAAAAGCTATAATCTATCGCTATTCGTTGTAAAAACGTTACTATAATTATTCTTCATGGGATAAATATTCAATTTTCATACATGGGACGCACGCGGTTATTAGTTTTTAAAAAACAATTATCAGATTCTCATTTTTCATTCCAAAATTAAGCAATTATATTTTAATTGATTTTGAAAACTTTAATAAAGTTAGCTATCGATAACGAAGAATTTTTTGTCTTTCACTTTTTCTATGTGTCGAATTGTAATTCGAACTACGGTATAAAGCAACAATTCATTAAAAATATTATAATATAAGCGAAAAGCTTGCGTGAAAAGATACGATCATTTTAATAATTTTCATGCGATCCAGCACCGGTACACCAGTACTGTCAAACATAAAACTCGTTGTAATTTAAACATTTACATTTTTATTTAGCTTTAGTTAATAAACGTATATTTCGAAGTTGCAGAATCTGAAATTTTAATGGCATCGAATGAATCATAGCAGAATTTCAGGAAATTTATAACCTATGCGTCTCAATAATTATGAATTTAATATTGTCGATACATTTTCTACTTATTCCGTTCATTCGATACGTAATATATAGAGTAATTTCATACGAAAGATATAAAAATAAAAAATGTATCAAAAATTGTTCTCCATCCCAGTCTAAGACCCGATATAATCTGATTATAAATCATACATCTATATGGTATTTGTAGCAGGCGAGTTAATAAATCAGAAGAGCGGGGGAAAAAAAGGGATGGTGGTATTCTCAGAAAATTAGCAATTCTAACAAATTGAAAAAAGATTTTTACCAAAGTATTGTAACAATAACAAATTATAAAAATAATCGCTTGAAAAATCAATTCTCTTACTTATAATCTTTCGAAGATGAACAATAGTCGATTTTTGGTTTCTTAAATAATACGTTTAATTTTATACACATTTATGTTATAAACGTCTCTCGTGTCCTAGTCGTACTTCTAGAAAAGTACTTAATTTGAAGCTTCAAAAGTTTAATGATGTTCCTCGTTTAAAATTAGAATGCAAAGGTAACAAAGCTCGGTGTCTTCGTTACCTTTTCATAATCTGCTCTTTCAACTATAATTAAGACTTTACAAGAAGCAATATCAGTTGCATAAACACAAAAGAGCAATGTTGCTGAACATTGGCAATTTGCTGTACCGTACCAAAACGTCAAATTATTTCAGCCAACTACGTATTGATAAATGTCGATCAATGCGTAGTTAGCTGCATTTTATGTAAAAAGAACGTAACTAACCAAACAGTTGATTAATAAAATGCTGAATTATATTTAATTATGTCATACTGCATAAAATTTGTTATTGCAATTTCTTTGATTTATCTTTTTCCCTGCTTATATTTCACGCTGAAAAGCGTACCAAAACCTTTTAAACATTTAACGTGCAATTTTTCTTGAAAACTTGATTTATATTTTGTTTAAGTTACATTTAAAATTCACATTTATTACACGTTTGGCATAACGTGTATTTATGCTATTTCGAGGCATTCCAATTTTATAAAGTAAATTTACTTTACTTATTCCGCGGTATTATTTAATATTAGCTTCGTATGTATTAACAATAATTATCGTGCATGTAAATTTATTTAAAAGGCATCTGTATTTTGTATTTTTTTACAAGGTGGGTGTAATTTTAGCATTTACAATGAAAAAATGCATTACGAAACGCGATAAAAAATCGTTTCTACGGAGAAAAATATTATCTTTTGATGCACTGAATATTGATCAATAGCTGTTCATGATTAAGCATTAATTTTATACGCATTAAATTCAATACGTGCAATATCTTATCATTCGTTTAAACATCGCTATCCTCGATATATAAATGTAATTCGCTTAAAGGCATTAAACATTATTTTTAGTCAAAAAAAAAAAAAAAAGAATATTTAATATCTTCTCTATCTGTACTTGTGATTTATAAGAATAATGACATTGTACTTACGATAGCTTTCGGTTTCGTTGGCTGAATTCTGCGACTCGATAAAATTGCATTATTTCCGTACGTGCACGTAAAAAAAGAGGAATTTATTAAACGAACAATCGTTGTTGACCTTATAAATCACATTATCATTAGGGTGTAACAGCAGATTAGATAATAAGCCTATAGCCGAGCAATACAATAATTTGCAGCAATAGCAATAACTCGAGGAGAAGCATTTGCTAACGCATTAATTAAGATTCGAATTATCTTAATAGCCATTATTATAGGAACTTGCACAAGCATACGAAATATTTCGGTTCTCCTATATACTCAACCTAATTCTCGTTTCTTGTACCGATTTCTATAATTTCTAAAGATATTACACGTATTTGAAGGGATTTGGGCGATTAAAAAAATATTTTGCAGCGTTGATAAAAGCATTCATAAGAGGTAATGCAACTTTTCTTCAACACTTTTGTTCGCGCAAGCTCAAGATAAAGTTTTACGAAGAAAAGGTCCGGAGCACGGTTCTCCCTTGTACATCAGACGCAGGTGTAGTTTATCGCGAAGAAAATTGAAAAGTCCACCCCTTGTGGCCAGCTCGTGTCGTCCGACGGACGGCGATATTTCGTACACGAGCCTTAACACGCCCACAGGGCGGTTGTCCCTCTAATTAACGAACATTTTTACGATTTCCGAGCTCCGTTTCTTCCGAGCGTTTCGCCGGTCGCTACGCTCCGGAAGTCAACGGCTAATTGGTCGTTTGCTAATTCGTGAAGAGCGTTACAGGTTACGTGCGCTCGAACTCACCAGCCGACGGCCGGAATCCGTTTCTTGTTTGGGTCCGACGGCGGATGCGAACAGTGAAAAGCCGTTCTTCGATACTCTGTCTTCTCGCACTTTTTACATCTATTTTGCTTTTCTTCGAAGCTTTCTTCGTTGCTGATCGTTGCTACGCTAATTGCTACGGGATTTTTCAGTCCTCCTCGGGAGATAACGCGGAGCTTAAGGACACGTCAAGTTATTGTGAAGTGCAAAATATAAACACTCGTTCAAAGATTCGTAGACCGAGGGAAGCTTGTATTCTGATCATCGTGGAAATTAATTTTCACAAAAGTTCCTTGTAATTGTTAAACGATGGCGGAAAATATGAGGATTATTGCTTAAATCACGTTTCCTCAGCAGTGAACCAAAGCGTTTTGGTTAATTACATGGTATTGGCTATTTATTTATTAATTAATTAAGTAGCCTTTTTATTTAAATGCTCTTGTTGTAGGCGGTAATGCGTTTCTTTAATTGAATCTAACAACTGAAACCAAAGGCAGAGCGCATCTTACAGGATATGTCGTGCATTTTCGTATAGCGCGCAAGACCAAATGCTCAAGCAAAAGTTGCATATCAACAATACTTTTCAACGGCAAACCAAAATGTATTACAAATTTGCGATTTCGTACGCAACATATTTCATACGCAAGTACACTAATAGCGTAGCGCACGGTTATTGGTACGTTATAGGTGATGAATTTATACCGTTTGTATTATCAATTTATAATTACAGATGCTTATCAGAAGTACAGTAATACAAAGGCTAATAAAGATTTTAATAAGGAAGTCTTCTGAAAATCACGGTACTCTTGCTAGCAAGTTTTGTGAGCCTCTTTAAGGAGTCCTAAAAAGCATTATTATAGGAACTTTGGCGCTAATATTGGCGTTGTTTTTGCAATTCCCGTTATACAGCGCGTGCTTATTATAATATCGAGGCTTAATTGAAAACACAGCCCGGGAAATCGGGTATTACGGGGGCAGCGGAGAACCAGCCGGGCTTATTGTTTAAATAGAAGATTACTTACTTTTTCGCTGTAAAAGCTAAGCAGTTGATTGCTATTGTAAAGGCACGCGCGTGCTAATGGTCAAAAAGGCCGCGTGCTTCGTATAATTAAGGCCCGAGCCGAAGTAGTGTAATTTGTTGCGTTTCAGTGTATATGCTGATAGTCGCCACTCTTCGTTTCTTATACCGTTCTTTTCGGCTCGACGAGGCATTACTTTTAAATACAGAGATCCCCGGAAAAATTGATCCTTTTACGGTTCACACCATCTCTAAATATACTCCCTTCAAAGAGTCCCTATTCACACAAGAGCCTTTAAACAATTTGGAATTACACACTTGAGCAGATGACACTTAGCTGAGATTGCGCTATTGCTTAATTGCTTACGAATGACGTACATTGAAGCATTAGCGTTACCATTATTTTAGGCCAATGACCGAGAAGCGTTGCAGTAAACAGTCGATGATGGCGAAACTTGGCACGTGACATCGCGAGGAAAAATATTGTCACTTGCAATTGTATCCGGTTGTGTGTTTTACGAAGAAATTGTTATTAATTGGAACCGAAGGAAAGATCGACTATGATCTTACGCTATACAAATAACTTAATGCATTTTAACGAAAAAGAAATTACGACCAGTTTTAATACCTTTCTCAAAGTACGTTACTTTTAAAATTAATCTACAGGCACTGCGATATAATACAATACGTATGTGTCAAAGATATAGCAATACAGCATAAAAGAAATTACTATAATTATTATAGTGAATTCTTTATTAGCAAAGTGACAAGAATCTTAATATTATGCACTAGATAGATAGTACAGCACGTGCACTATAATTTCTTTTTTTATATTCTGTTAGTTATACTTAGTGGTTAATACCTTTGATGTATTGATAATTATACAAACACGTGTCGTTATGTCGTTATATTGTAATAAAAAATTCATGACAAATAGATGGCAATGAGCGCAAAATATTTATTTGTCTATTTTTTCTCAAGAAATGAAGAAAACATTTCCCATTTCTTGGGGCAAATAACGCAGATTTATAATAAAAACGTTATGTTATTATAAATATATGCAAAGACGAGTGAAAAATTCAAATGAGAAAAAATATTTCACGCGTACAAAAAGAGCTCTTGGCTTTACCGTAAAATTTCATGAACGTAAAATTGATAAAATAGCCTAAAAACATTGTGAAATGCTTGTTTTTAGTTACAAGTCTATTCTGCGATAAAACTGAGAATATATACAAATGTATACAAATGATCTCTGGTTATTTTAAATTCGCCAAAAGGGAATTAATACGCGAAAAATACGTACCGATACGTTCATTCATTTGACAAGATTGTAAAATCGTTGATTATGATTTTTCTATGCAAGTAATGATAAAATCAAAAACAAAAATTATTCATCAACAGTTTGGATTGATAAATATTATTGACCAATAAACACCATTGATAAATACACTTACTATCATTATCTATGAATTATAAACGGATTTTTTAAATTACCATTTAAATTAAAAGATCCTTAATGTAGTCGTTTTACGGTTAAAAGATTCCAACGGGAATAAGCGTTTGGTACGACGATCTTTTAAGTTGCGTCATTTTTTCAAAGGTTTGTCGTTTCTCGCTTGTGGTTTCGCATAAAGTGGATATCCATTAAATCTATTCTTCATCTGGAACATATCGACGGCTAATAATTGAGTGACATAAAAGAAATTCATGTGCCCTAAGATCTCATAATATCTTGCTTCTACCTTCTAAGGTAAAAATGAATTTTTGTGAAAAGTGTGTAAAAAGTAGTCGAGGTAGAAGCATAATCAAGGCGTTCCTTGATACCTAAGTGATACTTACTTTGAAATTTTCGCGTCACCGCTCATTAGCGCGCCTCGTCGTAACTATTAAACTAAAGGACGCTTCAATTCTAATTTGTATTGGTATTTTTGGTATTTTCGGTTATACTATTACGGTAAAAGGGGCGCAGAAACCACCGGTTGCGATCCTTCGAATACAAAGACCAAAGCATCGATCACGGTCAAGCCACGGAGCATTTTCAAGGGTTTCTTTCCGATTAAGGTGTTCAGTGTAAAGAGTTGGCGTAAGAATTTGGCTCCTTTCAGCTGCAGCGAGTGCTTGGCTTCATCGAATGGGGCCGCCAACTTCATTCGATGAAGAACGTTTGCAGGAAATACTTGGAAGATCCTTGGCAGGCCGACGGGGCAGACGTGTCGCGCCGATTCTCGCGCCTAGACCTTCGTGATCCCTCCCCACCTCGCTCTCTCCCAAAAAAGGGGGCACGAGTCTCCCCGAGGGGCCTAGAGACGCGTAATAACACAGCGCGGGCAGCAGCGCACGAAACAAACCGAGGAATTAGACGGTATATATCGACGGCGTGTTTCTGCGAAAGCTCTCCTCTCCCTTTCCCTCTCTCACTCGCCCTCTCGCTCGCTCGCGTTCTTCATCGAGCAGAGACGCAGTGCACGTTGTTCGGACAGGTCCGTCGGTCAGTCGCGCGAGCACCTCGCGATGTAACGTAAACCGAGAGAAAGAAAGGGAGAACCGAAAAAGGCCTCTCGTGCAATTACGGGATAAGGGGCCCGACTGCGACGCAAACCCCGGCATTATCCCCAATTATCCGTGCTGCGTACGTTTGAAGTTAGGTGGTTTTTGGCATTCGGGGCCCGGAGCGCGAACTCAGGCAACTGAGAGCGAAAGACGAGCGGGGCCTCAAGGGCCTAACCTCGAGCAAGCCTCTCCGACTCGGAATATCGCTCTCTATATAGGACGCACACGCGCAAAGACGAAAAGTCGTTGAGATGGTCCATTATGTGGCGTCAAGTCTGCGCTGCTTCGTCCGCGCACGCGTGTATGCGTTTGGAAGAGCGACGACGAGCCGATTGTTAATGCGCTGCGCGGCCCGAGATGCCCGTAGTCCTTGGGGGCCCTTTTGACTTTTGGCGAGAGTGAGCAGGAGGCAAGAGGAGAGACTAGAAGTGCGCAGACCGCAAACTGCTCATCATCCTCGTCAGCCGAACCTATAAACGACGATAGTCGATTATTCGAGTTCGGAGGAGACCGCAGGTTATGCGCTATTTATACGAGGGATCTATGCCGCGATCTCAGCACCGAGTGTCCGCCGAGTGTCCGCCGAGTGTCCGCCGAGTGTCCGCCGGTAGACGAGGTCATGATGAGAGGGGATGTTACTCCACGAGAAGACCTCTGGGCTGGATCCGCTATTTTCACAGAGTACGGTTGTTCGCTTGCTCCAACCTCGAACGTATTTGTCAATTATGCCGCTCTGGTTTCGGTGGGAAATAGAGATCCTCTAACCCACCGCGAATCCAGACCAAGTTTTATAAAAGCCTCGCAGCCCCTAGTCGTAGTCGCGTAATCTTGTGCGATTAATTGAAAAAATCACGCGACCGCGCCCTTGTACGAAACAGACGAAATAGGGATCGATAACCAGCGATGTCCCTTTATATCTTTTAGCGAATCCTTCAAGCGGTCATTTTGGAATTACAATTAACGCTCGAATCTATGGAAAAGTATTTGCAAAATTATCATACATCCCTACGCTTTCCTCGATAAAACCTTTATCTTATTTTTCTTTATCTTTTGAGTTGCGTCATTAGAGACTTGTCGCGCCATCGGAAAGGCATCTTGTGATACTGTAATTCGGTTATTGTTTCGAGGCGTTATTGTTTCGCGTCCAAATCGAGATTCGAACGACGAGGAAGTACGACGGACGCGTTTCTTTTACAGTTTCGATTCTCCAGGCTGATATCTAGCTAAAAATAATTTCGCCCTCGTCGCTTCCGCCCGGCCGCGAAAGAAAGGGAAAAAGATAAAGAGGTTGCACCTACAGCCGCTCGTCGCGAACTCATCGGGAGAGCAGGAACGCGGCTTTACCGGGTGGAAACTACCACCGCCGGAAACCATTCTTCCAGACGGTGGCGCGGCCCCGCCACGTCCTGGAGGTGGTAAATCTTCCTTAGCACGCTACCGCGCTCCGCCGCGAAATATATCCAGGCGAAAAGCCCAGAGCCCTGCCCCATTTTCTATTCGAATCGCTGCACATTACGCCCATGCGAGGAACCCTTGACTTCCAGTGCACCTGCGGTACACCTACGGTTACATCGGCGTCTTCCCCGGGAGCGCGCGGCCAAGCTTATTGCACCGCGATTTTTTCAAACTCGCTGCTCATCCTGGGAGCTCGAACGACACCTTTTGTGTACTTTAAATTTTTAGACGGCATTTTCAACTTAAAATTAAATCCGCGTAATATCCAAAGTATCAACTCGTTACCGATAACAGTGTTAGAGGTTGTTTTTGTTTTTTTTTTCTTCTTTTTTTTTTTCTCTTTTTTTTTTTTTTTTTTTTTTTTTTATTTTTCTCTCTTTAAATCATTTGAGTTGTAAAGCTTTGTGGAAAAATCCTTTTGAACAATCTACATACATTAGTATACCAGTACCGATTGAAATGCAGATAAATTTGCCAGAATTGATATAATACCATCTCAGTACTGTCGGATTTTACGGGGGGTTATCCGTGTCAGATACGTAAATTACGGATTGCAATAAAACACGAGGGGTTTTCGTTTTCTAAATTTCGAAATTGTGCGTTTCATATTCATCGAGATAAAGGGCTGACGTAATGAAATTTTAAAAGCCCAACGTAATTGCGATGCTTAAATCTCGTGCTCTTCAAGAACCGAAGGTAAAGATTTAAGAAACACGTCGACTTCCCAATTCCCTTTACGATAATTACGTTTTACGATTTATAAGACACCCATCAGGGATATTTTCGATGATATTTGGATGAAACAAAAACTCGTCGGACTTTTCCAATTTGAATCGCACAATTTTATTTCTCATACTCTGCGCTCCCTTAGAATTTTTAGGTTTATTCACGAAGAACAGGATTTATTAACGTTGCCGTTTCTGCATACACAGCTATATAATTCAAGCTTCTGAAATAATGTATCGATGGCCATAAATTTACATATTTCGCTGTTTGGCGTCGTTCCGACAAAAATAACTTAGTATTTTACGGACGAAGGAAAGACCAGTTTCTCAATAAAGCACACCTTTCCTCGTTTCGCATGCAACCAGCATTTCACTTTAAATGGACTCGGGGTAATGGTATACGCGCTCCGATGCCGTACTGCCCATCGCCTGGCTCCACCTGTCCACTCGATGGCAAAACCCACTGACCCGATCAGCGACCATCTATCCTCTCCGTTCGAAAATTATTCCTCCTTATGGAAAGCCCGAGAAACCGAGAAAGGATATCCGGATGCGCACGTGCGTTAACGAGGAGCGCGAAACCATCGCGAATAATACGCGTTGTTTTAGCGAGCTGGACATCATCGAGTATTATTTGGTGATTTACTTCTCTTCAAAGGACGAAATGAAAAACTTCAAAGCTGAGGCTCCGATTTCTTGGCAACGTCATTTTCACGAGTCGTACGGCTTTCGAGATTGCCATCAGTCAACGAACTCAATTTTATTTTCAATCGAGACAACTTGAGGCCCGGTATGTGATATCACGCGCACGCGCGCACGCGCGCGAGTTGTCCTCCTCGCTGCGATTGCCGTGTCAAGAGAGCAAAAGTGAAGTTCCCTTCGTGTGTCCCACGTGTCTCGTACCCGCAGACGTAGCCATGAAATTTCTCTCCCTCCACGTTTTCACTCTTACGTTTAATCGGAGTGATCGCCGTTTCGTCCAAGTGATTTTGGCGAAATTCCTACACGCGAGTCTGCCCCCTTTACCCTCCCGGGGAATATCAGGATATTTATATATATATATATATATATATATGCCCTGGACGCTCGCTCGCTCGCTCGCCGGACTATCGGTGTCTATCAATCACTCGCGGTGGCGCATGGTCCACGACTCTTTCCCTCTCCCTCTATCCTCTCGGCCTCCCGCTCGCGACGGTGGCTATTATCCTGCCAGACTCTTGTGATGCACGACCTCCGACGAGTGCTGTACCGCATAAGCGCGATGTGCTCTGCGCGCCTGGAGTAAGGAGTAAAACTTACTCGTCTTTTACTGATAAAAATAGTAATCTACAGGCCTACGCGCGCACCGCCACGTTTTGCGCTATCTCTCTCCGCGAAGGGACGTTTTCCTCCGAGTCGGAGCTCGTGCGCCTATCCTCTTTTTATTCTCCGAGCGATCTGCCTTGGAAATGATTTGTACGACTCTTGCGGACGTTTCATTTTCTTCCTCCTCTTCTGGGTTTCGAGATGAGAAAGTTTCGTGCTCGTTGCGCACGAAACGCAACGGGGACTTAAAATCGCGTTCTTAAAATCCCTTTTTCTCCCTGTCGCTTGTGCGCTTTGATTTAATTACGCGCGCCAGGCCTTGAAGTTTGCCTCGCGTAGAGTTCGTTCGTGTTCCAGCGAGATGTTGCGTTATTAGTTGCATTTAATCGCCGAACGAATAGCGGTGCACGGACAATGGAATTCGAGAATCCGACGCGACAAAGCGATACCTGTTGGGCTTCTTTATTTCGAGAGCGACGCGAGTATCGTTATTTGCCCAGTTATTTTCATCGGCGTTTTTAAACGATGCAACTATTATCGAGAGGGAATGAAGGAAGAAGAAAAGAGTCAAGGTTCGAATTCCAAGCTTATCGATTGTGGTTTAAAAAGCACGTTGTCTTGGCTAAAGAAACAAAATTATAAGCGCATGTGTTCTGTTACCGTTGCAAACAACTGCGCGTACAGAGGTTAGACCATAAAATCCCTTGGCAAGCTAAAGCTATTTCATTCTGGAATGTATATTAAGCGTCTGCACGGACACTCGTCTTTATGTAGGGGGAGAGGTAACGACTTTATAAATATTTAAAATATACGATCTTGATCGCGCGCCTCTCCCGTTCCATCTACACCGATGACTAAAGTTATGCGCGAGTCGATCAATACTTTGATACTTTTACGATCGTAAGAAAATGCAGCGTTGATGCGTCAACGACGCGTTGACGAAGCTCGACGTTCTTTTTTCCCTTGTGTTTCACTCTCGCGTTACAACGTGAAAATATTGCGGAAAAGAGTTCGACAACTTCCTAATCGTAGCGTAGTATTAATTACAAGAGAGTGGTACCGTAACTGCTTAAAATTATTAAATAATGCCGAAGCGAAAATTAATGTTTTTAATTGATTGAGCGATTGCGTAATAATTATAAGCGCAATATTGATAAACGTTTAAATGTACAGCAACGCGTGGAAACACTTGAAGCTTGAAAATGATTTAAATATTGCTTTCGAGTACGCCTTGCGTACTCTCGAGTTAGCGTTTTATGAATTTTTATCGCTTCGACTCGCTAAAATTTTATAAATTAACATTTTTTCTTACGTCCATAATTTACGATACATCGACTTGGGATCTTGCAGTGATAAAATAAAATACAAATTATGAAGTGAAACATTTATCGAGTTATTAAAAGAAAAAATTGAGTTTTAATTATAAAATCTTGCACACGAATAATTATTCAAAATCCATAAATAATACTTATGAATAATTAATTTAATACATTGATCAATTATTAACTGCGAACAACCGATTGATTGTATCTAACTTGTTGCTTTTTTGCACAATAATGCGACAATATTTATAAAATGTTTTACATCGTTCATCTACTCATTATTATATATATATATATATACACATAATTGGATTGTTTAACCATTTCAAACCAACCGTAAGGAATTTTTCTCAATACCTTAAGGAGTTGTCAATCAAAAGTCAAAGTATATAATTTTCATTTAAAGTCACCGAGTCGAAAAGTCAAAAAAATATTTTCATTGATTATTTGTACACGATAATTTGCATGTTCTTATTATTTTTCTATACGTTTCACAATGTTTGTGTCAAAAGATTACGTATCGAAAAATCTAATGCGTAATATCCTATCACAGTATTTTTATTTTTCCGTTTGATTTTCATTCGCTTATATTATCATACAATCAACTGTATAAAACTGCATATTAAAATGCTGAATTGGCAACGTTTTCAATTTAAACGAAAGACGTAATGTAGCGCATTTTATTTGTTACTTTTCACGTTCTTTTAATGCAGTTTCAGAATTTTTCGTAAATCATATTTTATAATGTAAATGCAGTCGATTCTTTCGTAATCTTAAATTGGATTTTAATCGAGAAATCTTATAAAAATTATTTGAATTGGTTCAGCTGGCGTGATTCGAAGAAACTTATTCATATTCTGATAAGAGAAAATGCTTCGGTTGTGTTTATCTTAAAATACTTTTTTTAATAGTTAGAATATCGATGGAATAAATGTTGTTCACGTAGATTAATAAAACATTAATAAAACATTGATAAAACGTTCGCGTTTATCATTTGTAATTATTACGTTAAAAATGGAAAATTGTTTGGTTGGTTAGTTACGATAATTTCTTTGCGCGTGATGTACTATTCGTATACGTTACAATTTAATAATTCGTCTATCACCAATGATGAAACCTATCGTAATTCTTTTGTTATTTTTTAATCAAGTTAGTGATACTTTCTGAAAATGATTGAAATTTACGAAAGTCTAAAAAAATAATTGTACGATATAACGGGCATTAAGCAGACCCTTATAAATACGCGCATCCACGATTGTAGGAATGATTTTGTTAAAATGAAAAGTCGAAATTGACTAATTTCGTCAGAATTCTGTCAATTCCCAAGCACCAATGAATTACTATTTTCAAAGTATGATTGCAGTATCAAACCGATTAAAAGGAAAGTGATAAAAATCGATCCTATTAATTCAAGAAATACGACAATAGGGTGGGTACACATAGAAATCATTTATATAAAACAATAATTTGTAGAGAAAAATAATTTCCAAGCGAAAAGCGTATAATAAAGGTGATAAATGTTTGTACCGCTTTCGTATTCCTGAAGCTCATTTGTGTTTTTATCGAAAGCCCTATCCAAACCATCCGAATACAAACGTGATTTAAACACTCGCCAATGTCAACTTGCGGCAAAGTAGCCGAAAACACCATTAAAAATGCATTACTCGGATAGCGTATCGAATCGAATAAAGAGCCACACGCGTGAAAGGCGGCCACCCCTAGTCCAAAAGATCGAAAACAACCCTTTGAAAGAGAACAAAAAAAAATCAGACGCCCGGGGAGCATGGGTACGATTAATGGAATTAACGCAGAGAGCGATGGGGTTAACCTCGAAAACCGACGGGTCGCGTGCGATTCGAAAATATCCTGCGGTCGGCACATTCACACATTCGTGACGGGTGAACTTTTTTTTCAGCTTCTCGAAAACCGTCCACACGTGTGTGGGTTATAGCAGTTGATATCGCATGTGCAGCTCTGTTTTTGCCTGCTAGGATCTAGACGCAAGTTTCCTCCCCCGAGTCGAGGAGGGTCGGGGGATGAGGGAAAGCCCGCAGGATAGATGCGAGCGAGACACGCGATTTGCGGATGGGAATCGGCATAATATACCAAATAGAAATGGCTCTCGCGTGGAATAAAATGAAAAATGAACGCTGGCTTCTTTCTTCGCGTTCTCTCGCTTTTATTCCTAGAAAAATGTTGAAATACTCGCTCGTCGTTTGCTTAGCTCCACCGTTGTCCGCTTTCGCTTATCGAGATGTCGATTTATATTCGCGCTCTGTTTACATAAATGTGTAGTCATAAGCGAGGTTCGTATTTTGCATCGCGAGTCGAGCTCAGAGCGAAAGATCGATGGGGGTGAAATTGCGAAAAAAGACTCTCAAAGGCCATCGATCATTTCACGAGACTTTTCTTGCCCTTAAATATGACTTTGTACCCGCGAGATCTCGCGAGTGTACCATGTAACAAGCTACGCATACGGAGAGGAAAATTGAATATCCTGTTGGAAAAAATTTGGAAAAAGTTGGAAAAAGCAACCAAAAAAAAAAAGCGCCCCTTTGGCCCCTTCAGAACTACTCGCGCTGTTTACGCGGCTTATCGAATTTGTTCCCATTAGGCGAACCTTGCGCCCACAAGCAATATCTCTTGATTTCTCAATTTAGGAAGAGTCGACCTCGAGGTTTATTGCCTATAATGTCGGTCGATAATTGAGTTCTCGCCAGACGATGCGATTAGGTATCGAATGTTAGGAATCGCGTTCTCCTTGGACTTGGATCGAAAAATCAAAAGATTTTTTTTCATTTCCCCGTGGGTCGAAGGGGAAAGTAACGGGAAAATCACGGGTACTCGACGCAACATCGAGCATAAGCCGCCAAGGCACGTACGCGAGCGTGTCACTGGCGGCGGAAGAGCGAGAAGAGGGGAGTGGGAGAGTGGGAACAAGGCAAGAGAAGCGATGTGTGTATATGTAATGGGCTTTCGAAATGACATGCAAATGCGAGGCGAGCTCGCGGCACGCACGTACACAGACGCACACGCACTCGCGTACCTCGAGAGCTTCGCCGCGTAGTCCGAGGGCGTTGCCCCGTGGAATTCCGACTCGTACGGTTGGTCGAGAGAGAACCTCGGAGGCGGCGCGTCTGTCAGATGGAAGATTTATATTCCCGCGGGGACCCCCTTCGTCCTTCACCGGCACTACCCTCGACGTACGTGCGCGCACCCGAGCAATGCCATCGCGAGGATTGATAACGCCTGTAACGAGGGCCAGTTTCGGACGCTCTCTCTCTCTCTCTCTCTCTCTCTCCACGCTTTTCCTCTACTCCTATTTTGGCAAGTTCCATCGATGATGATTTTGCCAATCGCGTCCATCCTCGCTCGGCTTGGATTTTCCCGTTGGGAAATTGAGTCTTTAACGTTTAGGGGCAAAAAAAGAACAGGAGACGGTTCAAGCGAGTGCCTTCCAGCGATTGAAATAACTTTTAATCGCTAGTCGTTGAACTATCAAATATAAAATCATTACACGGTAAACGCTTATTCAAATTTCCCTTGATAAATAATAAATGCAGGATATGCGCGTTAAATTTGTGAAAAATTGAAAGGCGAATAAGTTTGGAGTTTATTTTAACCGTAGGTTATTTGGTTTTTTTATCGTTACAACCGGTTTGCAAATTTTTTTGCGCCAAAGCAAAAATTACTATCCGTGGCTTTATCATGATAATGAATAGTTTTAAACCGTAATTGATACTTCCATAAATTATACGCTTATATTGGTAATCATCCATCTGTCATCGAATTTTGCATTCGACTTTTATGAAAGTTGCTCGAGAAAAGTGCAAACCTCGCGATGTGATTTCTAACGCAGTCCAACGCAGTCCAACGCAGTCCAACGCAGTCCAACGCAGTCCAACGCAGTTCTCGCGTTTTCAGCCGTGCATTAATAAAAGAGACTTGTTGTAAAGCCTCGAGTTTTATCAGTTTCAAATCTAAAGCCACGACAAAGAAGTCTTGGGGTAACACCGTTTTCCTTTAAAATCGACCGGTTAACGTACGAACGACATCGTTAATACGGCGCCTTGGCCAAGAACATTCGTAAGAATATTCAAGATATATTGGGTCGAAGAAGAACGGCGTTATCGGATAAAGGAAGGCCATGTTTTATTGCCGGAAAGCGACGTAAATCGAAACTACGTAAAAAGATGTTAAAGTTCGCTGCGAAAAATTTAAAAATTTCTTACGGTCGACACGGTGCAATTGGTGAAAACGCGATATCAAGTACCCGTGACAAAAGTTGCTCACCCAAAGTACCGACATTAATTGCTTCGGTTTGCCGAATACCAAACAATTAACGGTCGCAGCTCAAACATTTATTTAATCATCGCATACTATCGCTAAAATTTCTCGGATAAAACGGGTATTGCTCTCGAGTAAATTTTCCCCTCGCCGAAAAAATTAAGAACACAGCAAGTTGCGAGTAAAGTAATTAGTGTATTGGAAGGACTTCTCACTTTTATCGGATTGAAACTTACTTGACTCGAAGTAAAAAATACAAATGAGTGACTTTTCACTGGAATGAGTATATATAAAGCGCCCTTTTCCTCGTGTATATATGTATGTATATTGTAACGATAATGCGAATAATGCGATGGTGGCGTGCCGAAGGTAACCGGAGGAAAGATCTCTCTCTCTCTCTCTCTCTCTCTCTCTCTCTCTCTCTCCCCTCGCCCTCGCCCTCAACCTCTCCATCTCGCGGCACGTTGCGAGAAACTGTGAGAATCGGCGATTATTATACGGAGAGCGAGCGAGAGAGAGAGAGAGAGAGAAAAGCCGGCGAGTGCACCTCGGGTCTATCAAAATCCTCTTGGCCATTCATCAATGCCATCTATACGTGTAATTTTGCGCTCCTGCCCTCTTGCCTTCGCTCTCCTTATTCCTCTCCTCTCCGTACACACGGCAAAATGAGAAAGTCCGCCAGGGTACCGGTTTTTCTCGGCTACGAGCATCGCCCCAAGGAAGGACGCGTGCGCTCGTGGCTCGTTACTCATTTAAGTATTCATCATATTCTCGCGTCGTCAAAATGGCGCGTGTCGGGGGTGGACGCGCATCGCGAGCGCGACTCGGAATATTATCGGAAAGTCATTACGACCCTAGACGTATTTTCTCCGCGCGTCCCTTCGCTCTTTACAACCACTACGGAAATCTTGATGGCTCGTGTCTCCGTTTGCCTCTAAATTATATATTCCAGGAAAGCACCTACAACCACGTACAAGCACGTGTACTTTGTGCTACCGAGGATTAACGCTACGCTACGCGTGGCCGACAACATCGGCCTATATTAATGAGAGAATCATTTTCAGGAGACTAATTTATTACTAATTTGGCGTTTGCCGTGAAAAATCGATGCCTGCGTGTACGAGCCTCGATAAACTACGCTATTGGGATCGTCGACGAAACTTGTACCAGAGATAACCAAAGGACGCTTTATTCGAATACGCGCCATTGAATGAGCCCCGAGCAATACAACCGAGAAAAATAACTCCTGCTCCGAAAATTCTCGTAATTCTATTATTCCAACATTAATACTTTCCTCTTGAGGAAGGATACGCCTCGTTGCGTTCTTTATTTATTTACTCATTCCTTTATTTTGCCGTTTTATCGGAGCAAGCAACATTTTCGTACAAATTTGTCGTCGCGGCCAATATTATAATAATGCATTGCATTGACTTCGATGCAAGCGTACGCATCTATTCCTCGTAAGGTATTGTCATTTCGATGAGTAGGTTATGCCTAGCTGATTCCCATTTACAACAGTTTTACAACGTTTTCCAAATTTCAATATTCTATACCACGATAATAAAACAACGCTTGCACGACTGTTTCTAATTTTACGTTCAGAATACTTATTGCAAGACGACGTCCAGTTTCAAACGCTCATACTTTTTCAAAGTCACCAAATTAAAAGAAAATAATAAAATTATTAACGAGAACTTGAATTTTCTTTTTAATTAAAAACAGCCCTTATCGTAAATTATATGTATTTCGAATAACTGAAGAAAAAAAAAAAGATCTGCAGTAATTATGATGTCTTGACTTGCATCTTCAACCGATTTGGTTTTTCACTTGGGATTTATGTCTCATTTTCCTTTGAGAGCCCTAAAGTGGACAACGATAAATGAAATCGATGCCTTTTCTCGGTAAATAAGCTACTTATCGAGCACAGATGAAAATTAGTATGGAAATATATTTCAAGGTGACGTGCAAGCTTTCAAAGCTTAACTTACCTAAGGTAATGGTTGTGAAAAGGCCAAACATTTTGTAAGTTATGTAGAGAACTTTTTCAAGCAAAAGCGAATATTATAATGTTGATGTAAGCTATGAATGTTTTCGGCTTATACTGCAATAAATGTCACAATACTCGTACAAAGTTACGAGACGAGCAAACTCTAGGCAAAGCGAAATGAATTTAACCGAAATTAAGATTTCAAGTACCCGTTACAAATTTTTTTAATTAACACGCAGATACTTTTACCTCCTCTATGGTAAACCGTAAGTTTTCATTTCGAATGCATCCTTTCACGTAGGAAAAATATTATTTTCATTAACGATTCGGATCATTTGGATCAAAAGTAGAGTACCAATCTCATTAAAAATGCATCTCCAATTCGAGTCTTTACTAGTCGCGAAGAAAAATCGTTGAAAGGCCTCGTGTGCCTATTATCTAGCAAAAGAAGTTAGTCGAGCTTGCAAAAACTTTTCTCTGAGTGCGTTTATAGCACGTATTTATAACAACGACGAGGAACCGAAAAAAGGCAGAGAAAAGCCAAGCTCTGGCAAATTATACGAATTTCTTTTCGGCAAACTTTGTATCGTGTAATTTCGAGAGTCGAGAGCCGTTCGCGTCCGCTTAGACTCGAAATAATTGCTCCACAACAACTCGTACTTCGTTCCAGCTGATTTTTTCCATCTCCTCTCTCTCCCTCTCCCTCACCCTCACCCTCACCCTCACCCTCACCCTCTCTCTCTCACTCACTTTCTCAGGCTGACACTCTCAAATTAACAGATTGCTCTCGGTAGCAATTAAATCACCTAAATTCTCTCTCACTCGCTCCGTTACACACATGTACGCCCGCCGCACGCGCACACACGCGTATTTTATTGGTTCCCATGAACGTTAACGCAAGACGAGACGAAAAAAAGTTTCAGCGAGTAAAAAATTGACGGGGTGAGATAGCAACCCCAGAGAGTGAACTATTTCTCTCTCTCTCTCTCTCGTTCTCTCTCGTTCTCTCTCGCTCTCTCTCTCTCTCTCTCTCTCTCTCTCTTCATGGTCGTGGGATCAAAGAAGAGAGAAAGAGAGGAGAGACGCTGTGCAATATTTACGAGAGAAGGGTTGGGTTCTTTCACGCACACTGCCACGCACTTTCGTACATACACGTACATATTTAAAGCTCTTCAACCACTAGAGAGACGTAATTGCACTGGCGAGATACTCTGATTTATTGGGTTATTACCGATCCTGTGCAAGAAGAGCTTGAGTCTCAACTCGTGCGTGTTCTATGGGGCCACTCTTATATTCTCTCTCTTCTTTTTCGGATCTTACTCTTCTTGTACACGCTAAGTTGTCTTGTTCTCCTGGATGCTCTATCCAGCTAAAGGAACGAGAGACAGAGAGAGAGAGAGAGAGAGAGAGAGAGAGAGAGAGAGAGAGAGGGCACGATATATTTTTCTTGTCGAGTGCTGAGAGCGCGATTCGATACGTTTGGTGTAATTTTTTCTGTATATCCTTTTCTAAATAATTCTTACATCCTGCTTTTGAAAATATTATTCACTATTGGTACTACTGCTTTATATAATATTTTACTGACATTTATATTACTAATTTAATTCGCATACTTTATTTCCTGATAAATATTCATAATTTTTAGCATATCTTTTCATCTTAATAAACGTGGAAAATGCTTTAGCATAAGCTTATAATTATTTTTAAGCTAATGACCGGAATGTTTATTTAATGATATATCATTAACCGTAATAATGTTACAGTATAACACAAACATTAGAGACTTAAATTATTTCAATATCTTATTCCACAATTCATTGATTTACGGGTATAAAAAAACTTTGATGACACTTTTTATATCGCTTTGACGAAAATTCGTATCCAACCGTAAATTTGAATTATTCCAGAGAGAGGCGATAACGCGCACGATTGAATGCATAAACGCGTAAAAAATTCGACAATTATTTCAAAGTGCAATTAGTATTTGTGAGATTCCCGTGAAATACAGTTAGTTGAGAAACTCTGGATAAAATATCTGTAATTAATTAAAAACAGTTCGTCAAAGTGCCTCTCCGCGTGACGTTCGCAAGCATTTGGGTTTATTGCTGGGTTTGCTCGTTGCTGTGGAGACGAAATTTAAATTCAATTGTCGCGATTGAGTAAACGAAGAACACGCGCGAGCCATTTGGAATTTAAATAGCTTAGCGCCATATAAAAGTGTCATTTGAGAAATAAGCATCACTCTCTGACCAACAAGTATATGTACTTACGTCGCGGCCAGATGATGGGCAGAAAATTTCACTGGCAAACGGCACAAAATGAATTGCAGGCGTTATAGTGCATTATGGCATAATGACACTTAACACAGAGAAAAAAACCTCTGCGGCGGCGGCGGCGGCGGCGGCGGCGGCGGCGGCAGTCTTATCTACTCCGCCTCGGACCTCCACTTAAATACAAAAATCACATAAGTGGATCACGCAATATGGCATTGGCTCCGAAATCGACTTGCAATTGCCTGAAACGAGTGTATTCCGACAAGTTAAGCGTCCTTGAAAGGACAAAATTGAATTGTGTTCATTATCTTGCCATTGGATGGCTGCTATTATCCCGAATAACATGTTACGTGCCGTCTCTTCTCCATTTAACGCACAGTCGACGGACTTTCTACCACGATATGGATATGTATTATTTTGAAGACACCTTAATAAATATCACTTACTATGCATATTTACTTTATCGTGGATCCTTTCTCCAGCCAAAGATAGATTTCTTCATCTTCCTTTACGGAAGCCTTTTATTTTTCAGCCGAATTTCTTCGCGATATTCGTTATAACGAAAGCATACGTTATCGTTATTTTCCACCTTTTCGTTATCTACCTAACGTAGTTTAGATGTACTTGTAATTCATACATTACTCAATGCTGAGCAACTTTTTTATCTCGGCATTGTCGCATCAGTCGCATCAACCAACGACTATTCTTCTAAATATTTAGCCCGATACTATTGACAAAACAGATCTTCAGGACGCGTGCATTTCTTGAGAAAGAGAATAATTCTGATATCGATAAAATTCAGCTCACACTCTCATCGCGAGCTGTAAATAATTCCCGTAGGAATCACACACGTACGAAGCAGCATTATATTTTCACTCAATCGGATGAAATTTATTTCTCTCTCCTTCCCAGGCGAAATCCGCCATCGTTGTACCGCGTTGAGCCCCGCCACGCACACGATCTCGGCGATTTCGGGGTTTCGCGTACATTCATGGACCGCATCGCAGCATCGCAGACTCGATAAATCTCCCGAGTGACTAGAGGGACTACGTGCTCGTCTGTTCCCGCTGTAGATACCCTC
This sequence comes from Wiebesia pumilae, assembly GCA_018907045.1. Taxonomy (NCBI): domain Eukaryota; kingdom Metazoa; phylum Arthropoda; class Insecta; order Hymenoptera; family Agaonidae; genus Wiebesia; species Wiebesia pumilae. The sequence continues at coordinate 1,344,870 of JACCHZ010000142.1, read as the reverse complement.
CTTCTCCATCTCTAAAAAATGACGAACTAAAAGGAAATTCTCGAAAATGCATAGGTAATATAGATTTACGAGGCTATTCGTCTTTTGCGCGGATACACATTCGAAAGATGCGTATAACGCGTTGGAAGGTGTGTATAAAATATGTATAAATACGAAGGAAGAGAGGCGGAAAAAGAAAGAGCAGTGCACGCGTGTGTAAGTGATACGTGCTCATCGCCAGAGAGAAATAGTTTGTTATTATGTATCCTGCGGCATAATTGTTTCCGAGGAATTGACATGGCGGCGGCGGCGGCGGCGGCGGGAGACGTCGAGTCCTTGCCTGGGAATTCGCGAGATGTTATACACCATTTGTCGAGACCTTCGGAACATTTGTATATGTATTTTACGTACGTGCGTGAACATCGTTCACGAGTGCGTTTTCTGGTGTCTTTTTTCCCCGCGTATTGCACATATCGTGGCGTTTTTACATTTTTTGCGCGTTTCATCATCAGTCGACTTTACCGAGCAATTTTACGTTTGGTTAAGATACGTCAATTATAGGTAGCTTCAGTACCGAGAGATTTATTTAGGAAATAAATCCCATTTTTCTTAAAAAAAAAACAGAGAGAATTTTGCGATAATAAAATAGCATTAGAAGTGTAAGAGTCGAAAAAGAATGGAAAAGTGAAGACGAGTTTAGGGAAAATGAACTTCCGAAATCTTTTTTTTACGAAAGAATCGTGCACTAATTTAACCACGTCAAATTCTAAAGGAAATTTTGGTTTTTACGTTGTTCTAAATAAATCGGTATCACATATTTATAAGCATTTATAATTTCACGATTTAAAAAGTTTATACAACTCTAGGATATTTAATTGGGTAATTAGGAAAATAAGATTTACCGTTTATTAAAATTTTGAGCAAACTAATCTTAATTTCACTCTTGCAAAATAAATAGAATCCGTCGGTAAAACGTGATAAATTCCTTCATTATATAAATTAAGCTCGAATTATGAATTTATTTTTTTTAAGCTGCAAATATTAGGGTTAGTATATAGTCCGGGAATTTAAATCGACATTTTTCGGAATTCAAATGAAAATGAAATGAAAATGAGATCTAATTTAAAAAATTCAAAGGAAAATAAAGTTCAACGGATAACATCGTTGAAACATAATCACGTCTGCATCGGCGCACGTTGCATCACTATCACGCTTGATTATTCGCGTACATCGACGAAACCAGTACCTCGTATGCATATAAGCATACAACAAATATCGTCCAAGCAAGATTAAATCATATTCAAGTAAAGAAAAAAAATCTCGAAACTCGTTCGTCGGTATATAATGTAGTCTTATACTAGTTGTACTAGTATAAGTCGTACTAGTACAAAGCAATTTTTCGCAATCGTTTTCCAAGTAACAATAGCATCCTGAAACGTAAATCAAAACGGCAAAAGAGTAAAATCGGTTGATACTTTCGTATTGTGGGGACTATTTTGATCGTATAAAAGAAGTTTATTTAAGTAGCCTTGATATATATTAAACAGATTCAAATTTCAACAATTCTTTGTCAATTATGAAAGTGTTCTCTTATTTGCATTCTTAAACCGCTTCTACAGCACGTGATCAGGATGCACAAAGTTAATTTATGTCTCGCAAACTTGATTTCATTAAGTTGCACTCGTTAAGACTCGTAACAATCGAAATGTTTGATAGAAAATCAATGAAATTGAAAGGGAAAGATGTTCCAGTTAAAAGAATTTGAACGTATACCCGACATATTTTATGCCCAACCCGAGTTCGTAATTATGTACGTGTAATCGTGATTTACAAAGAGGACGATACGACTTGTAAAATTTACAAGCGTACGAAGGTACTTGAAGCGCATCATCGACCAACGCAGAAAGAAATGGAAAGAGGGAGCGAGACGCGACCTCCATCTTGGAAGATGCTACATCGTGTAGATCATGCAACTCTCCACACCCACACATCTCGGGTCGAGTCGCGAGCACACATATACCTTGTTCCAACCACCCACGTTCGAACATTCGAATCTCATTGGTCGAGCACCGAGACGCGAGATCTCCTCGACCACAGGCATACACTCGAAAACACCACCCATGACTGCGGTTCGACTCCACTGCTGCACGATCTATACCGGGTGATACTCAAGAAAAGGCAATCGTGCATCGGTGTCGATTGTACACTCTTACGTACGAATTTATAGAATCAGTGCTCGCAAATAAATTCTTCGACTCTGTTTATTCTCAGTGTCAGGCGCATTTTTATTCCGATGAAAAATTCAATGTTTTCGCTTCGCAACTGTAGTTATTCTGAATTCATATAAAGTTTAATCAAACGATTATATAGATCTTTTGCCTTGTATTTATTAAATAGGAAAACAAACTCTTATTGGTTTTGCATTCGTTACATAAGCTCATTGTAACGCGATGAATGTACTCGAGGAATACCGATTATAATATGAATAAACAAATCAACGATTCGTTCTGTATTATGAATGTTTTTGTAATGACTGTACATTCGCTATTTCACTAATGTGATATTTATTGTCTTATGCAAAACTAATTGGTCATTTTTAATGTAGAATGAAAAATGTAGAGTTAATCATTGGTTAGTAATAACAAAATCCTAAAGATTTGCTGAATATCGAGTAAAAAATCGTTCTAGTTTCACTTGTGATTCAAACAATTTTATTTTAGTAAAAATTATGTATTATAATTTTCATTATCTTGAGGTGTCTAATATAAATTAATATAAATTATTAATTAATTTCCTCGAGGTATGCGTGTAATACAATAAAAATAGTACTCTCAGAATGATGGCAGTATCATTCTGTGGCTTTCATAATTCTCGGTGCATCATTTTGAAATAACATTGATTTATTGACTTTTTGGTAAATATAAAACATTACAATATTTACGTTTGATTGCTAATACATTTACAATTATGACACGTTACGAAGAATTTGAATGCAGAAAGACACTTGGTTGAAAAGCTAATGAAAAGAAAAAACCGTATGAGAAAGTCAAACGCGAGTCATCTCTATCGTGTCTTCGCTCGTATGTTGTTACATTTCCTAAAGTTCGTTGAGTAATATTGTTCCGCAGTTACGGTAAATACTGGTTAGATCTTATTAGATCTTATTTGAATAGCATTTCTAGATATTTCAAATGTGCTAGTGGTATATGCAACGGGCGTACGTTTGTAGAGAATTGCTGTAGCAGCAGCAGCAGCAACAGAAATAACAAAGCGGTTTGAGTTACAGGATCATTCATGAAAGCTTATGCGCAATGCACAAGTATATATACATAAAAGCGTAATTTCTATTCTCCGCGCTCGGCGAATGTTGCTCGCTTAACTTCAAATTATCCCCAAAAAGTGGCGACTTTTTACGACTATTAAACAAATTTAGGCCTCATTTAAAAGAAAAATTGTAGTTACGTGCACGTATTTACGTACGCGGCTGAACATCTAACGGCATAGCCTATTAAAATATTTGAAGAATAAAAAATAAGCCTCGTGAAGCGAGTTGGAAGTTATATGCAATCAACTGCAAATAAATCGACATTTTTAAGAGCTCATTTTTTTGCAAAAATTTTCCAATAATCGAAAAAATAGAGTAATAATAAAAAATACAATACGAATGAAACCGTATATGCCTTCGTAAACTGCGATTGATACGTTACACCGAGTATTTACCACGTATTTATTTTGTCTAGTTGATATCTTACACGAATGATATTATTTCATAAAACAGTTATTTCATTTTTCTAAATATTAAAGACTCAATTTTTTCACAATCATAATTGTTTTAGAAAAATTTGATCCGTCCAGAAATAATTAAAATATTCTTATTTCTTGCGTTATGATCGAAGATAGAGGAATTTAAATGAAATTTAAAAAGACATTAAATATTAATTTACAAATTATTTAAATCGCGCGTCAGTAGAATTTATTGTATTGCATCAATATAGCCTCAAAATTTTTCAGAAATTTAGTTAAAATTTAAAAGAACGTCCATACACGTAACTTATTAGTAAATTTTAAATACAGATTTAAAACTTCGAGAGATTTAAATTTAAATGAAGTAACAACGATTAAGTGAGACTAATTTCTGTTTTCATGCAACTACACTGTATTCCAACGTCTTGGCTATGTTTAAGTTATTTATCGATACTGGGAACCGCTTATATAATAATATAACGTATGGGCATAAACTATGTATACCGTACCGAAGGTTATTTTATAAGCTTTCCGAAACTTTTGGAATACATGACTTAAAAATACTAAATTTAATTAAAATCGAAAGTGCATTTCTGCATTTAAATTAAGCTCATTTACAATTACCTTTTCTGTAATTTTCATTACAGAAATGTAGATATAAAAACCACGTTCAAATAATTTCAATAATTTCAATAGGATTTTAATTCGAAGAGTCTGATATTTTTTGAATGTTTCTCAAAAGTCTTTATATTCAGATTACACGCACTTTTTTAACATTTTCTTAACGAAAGAAAGATAAAAAAGAATGCCGACTTTTATTTAATATCTCCTTTGAGCTACTCTCCTAATATCCCAGAAAACAAATGAAATTAAAACTTTACATAATCATTAAAAATGTCGAGAATGAGAATCATGGTCATAGTAGGAGTATAAAATGCAATGAAAATTATATAATTATATAATGGCAAGAGAATTAACTTACAATAGACGTAGATGTAGTCCGCAGAAAGAATAAAATGTTTACATGTTTATTTAATTATTGTATTTATTATGTAATTATAATAAATGATACATTGGCTTTCGGTAAAAATAAGAGACTTTTTAATACAGTTATCAATTCTTATATTTAACAATGCTATAATAGTTTTAAAATTATATTTGAAAATCGTTACTATACTTTTCGATAAGTTATTTATATTTTCTAATTAATTTAGGTACCGTTAATAATATAAATACTTCATAATATAAATTTTTTCAAATGATTCAAATAATTTTGGCCTCTTTCCCATTTGAAATCTATTTCTTCGATAATAAAACGTTGAAAAGTTTAAATGTGGAATTATGCATCATCCCCCAAGGAGAATTCTATGAGCATTGTACCTTACCAATCGTTTCGTTCAGTTGGAATGCTCATAAAAGGAGTAAACAACATGTACAACGGGCCATAACGAAAAAGTCTCTGTAACAGTTCCTTTCATACCTGATATTAGCCGTACTTCATAGGATTGCTTCACGGAACTATGCAACGATCGAGTAAAAAATTAGGCCGAACATCGGTAAGTTAAATCCGTGATTGTCGGTAAGCCAAAGTGCAGACTGTGGTACAGGCCGATTCGGGATTTCAACAAGTGGATGACGTCGTTTGATTATGCGACGAGAATAATATTTCAATTAGTTGTTCATTTAGTTGTCGACGCCTGATGAACGTACATAGACTGCGCGTAGCTCCGCGAACTAAAGGAATAATTAACGCTAAATTATCTGGCGGAACTATTATTACGCGGACGCACCACCGCACACTACTAATCGCGGTAGATTAACCGTTATGTTATTAAATAAGTGGACGTTAATTGATCATTTTGTGTGAATCTCGGCGAATCACGGCGAGCCACGAGCTACGAACAAGAGTTTCACCGATATCTTTTGAACCTTTTGAACTGTACATGCCTATGGTTTTTCTTAATACTTTTTAACTGGAGTTTCAATCGTGAGAGCACGTAGGAATCGTTTCACGTTCTCGTTGCTCTAGGAAAATTCATCGTACGTGTACTTTAAATGCAGAAAATATACTTGAAATTGAGTAATGAAATGAGAAAACAATTGAGCGATCGTTAATAGATTACTTTACCCAAACTATGGGTTATTTGGGTATTTCTATTATTTAGGTAATGATACGAAATACATAGATACCACTTGCTAATATGAATATTTGTACTTATAACCAAGCACTAAGTAGTGTTATTACTTACCGAATATGAACCTCTAGTCATTAAATAAATCTGATAATATCGATTAAAAATGTTAAATATTTGACTATGAAAATTACATAGGTCCACTACTTGATTTATACACATTGTTGACGAAAGGTAATTATTTATTTATAAAAACACGTTAATGAGTTAGATAATTTTCATGAAATATATCGTTCGTGGGGGTTTACTTTAAATTCAATTAAATTACCTGTACTTTTTAAACAAAACTCTGCATCCTGTTAATATAACCACTAATCTACAGCTTCAAATTTATTTAGCTGAATATATTTAGATTTATCCTATTTGTTATAATATACTTGACTAAATATGTTTTCTTTCTCGTGCGCCTTATTGTAATGCACGTGTATAACGTATACGGGCATAAGTACATGCCCACGCACTTAATTTTTGTAATCATTGATGCTTTACGTAGGCTCAAGGTATTGATAAAATTTCAATGGAAATGAAGTGGAACATTTCATTCTGCGCAATAAAATTTCATGCTACAATTAGATGCTCGAAACGAGAGTGAAAATTTTATCATAAATACGCACAGAGTTGTTTTCATTCCCCTTTAACTTTTTATTATTACTTTTACAATGCATAAGTGGATCTTCAAGGATACATAGCGCAAACATTGACGAAGGAAGAATACAAAAAACAAAACTTTGTAAGGAGCCTTGTAAATTACCATCTTTTATGAAAGAAAAAGAGAGAGGTTTATACTACGCCGAAGATTGCTATCTTGTAGTCCGGTGTTAAGAGCCATATGAATCATTATTATTAATGTGATAATTGGTAGCAGGTATACCGAATTACTAGGGAAAGTGATAATTAGCAATTTTCTGTAATCGATCAGAATGTGGCTTTCGATGTATGCTTCGTGATTGACTGTATATAAATCGGCAATTCTACGTGAGATTTATAGCGTTGATATTTTGTGATAGGAAGATGACTGAAACGTGGATTAAGTTCTGACTGTTGGTATATGGATTTTTTTATTACGTGAAAGCTTATATTTTAACTGCATTGGCAATTACAATATTAAAATTGTATGCAGAACCAATTAAATATTACTCGATGCAATACTGCAACACGTATTTAACATCATATTTTGAAATGTGATAATTCAATCAAACAACTAATTTATAACCGCCTGAGATCCTTTTATTTTGCATCTTTTTCAACTTATTTTGAGCCTAGTGCCACTTCGTATCAAACGAGCAATGTTTTTAGTTCATATTCTTATGACATTGAGTGTAACACTACATTTTCGCGTACCCTAGCTAATATTTTAACTGCATATGTGTCAAAAATATGTGGCTAAAACACACGGTGAATCCAGATAATAGCAGTAACTAATGCACTGGGATACTGCAGTTACTCAATTGTCAAGAAATTCAAATAATTAATTAAAAAAATATTTTACTTAAATAAAAAAATCAAGCCGAACGTAATAATTGCACCTTCAAATTTGTGTAAAATATATCCAAGTATATGTAAGTATTGTCAATCACGTGAGACTAGGTTTTGAAAAAATTAGACAATTCCTTGCTTTCGTTTTCACGATTCAAAGCGACGCAACTTCAAATACAAATGATAATAATAATAATACACCCAATGAGGGTGCGCAGTAACTTGAAAAAATTAGCAACTGATAAAAATCAAGAGAGAGTGAATTTACTTTTATGCGATCGCGTGGTAAGATATAAGAAAAAATGAAATTTTAAGCGAAGCTGTGGAAATTTGAAGTCGATTATTATCATAGAATAATTTAAATGGCAAGGATTAACGTACACCACGACGATAGCATAAGCATAATACGTAACATGTACAATATACAGTATTTTAAAATATATATAAGAAGAAGTATTTGGATGAGTACTTTTGGACGTATAGTGTATCTTTAAGACTTGTTACTTTCTTTTAGCTTCACTTTTCAATAATTCACCATGAATTATTCATAATGGCAGAATTTGCATCTTGCATTGGTACAGCGAAATAATATATATGTATATAAAAATGCATTTGTTGGTTAATGTTCGCTCTGCATCATCTTCTATCATAACAGAAGTTTGTCTATTTCTTCTAGACTGATTACTTACGCATCTTTATGGAAATTCGAGATTATGAAAATTTCTTAATGCAAGACACGGCTCACATCGTTATATGCCGTTATTAATTTATACCGACTAACTTTATCATTACGATCTTATTGTAAGCGCATGTGTAAACTATTAGCATAATTAGTTTACAAAGATTCTACTTTATACTCTTCAAAAACTTTGTAATCTAAAAGTATCTCACGAATTATGTAATTACTGTCGATTAACTTTTCTCGAGCACGTGAGTTTTCAATGCAGAGAAACATTGTATCCGTTTGCACAACGTTATTTAATCCGCATAATATAAAGTACCAATCATTTAAAGCATTAACAACAATTATACAACAATAGCTCAACTTCAATAGTAATCTGGATAAACTGTAAATAAAAAACTGTGAGACAAACTGTAAGCGTAATTTAATAAATAATTTCCTTTATTATTCGAAGATAATTATTTAATTCATTTTACGGTTAAAGTTTAAATAATAATAGGAAGTACTTTGTCAATTAAAATATTTCACATTTGATCATTGTTAACAGGTCTAATTTATAAAAACATGTACCATACGTTTGGTGGCAAATGTTTACCCTCGAGCAATAGTGACACCAAGTAAGAACGGCGACACCAAGATGGCGCCACCAAATGCAATATAGATCTTGAGATCTTTTCGTTTTCATCCACTGGATGTCGCCTGTGGTCCCTTGCGAACAAAGAGATGTAAATTATTTTTCACCTTATTACGATAAGTATAATTCCTTGATTACTTTTTATAAGAATTTGATTTTATGGCACACTTACCGCCTTCGTAGATCAGTCCCCATTAATTTCAACCTATCGCGTTCCGACGAATTTTCCATTAAGTTTTTTTTTTCCCCCATAAAAACACTAATTACACAAAATTAGAATTAGACTGTTTTTTTTTAACAACTCGACGGTGTGTTATTTTACGCATATAATTAAGAATTGGTAAATGCACGTTAAAAAGAAGTGAACTTTAAGTATTAAATTACTATGTTTTTAATATAATGGGAAAAATTTATCCTAATAGTTATTCTATGAGATAAGATTATATTTACGTATTTAGATAGAACGTGTAATTATTTTTTAAACTTTGCTTGTAGGTTTTGAAATGATAGTGCGTAAAATTCTACTGCCCGTGTCTTTTCTCCTTTTACAATTTACAAATTAAAAATTATAACCGAATGAAATTGTATCATCTACGTTGGCGAGATATAAAAATGTATTTCAAGTAATTATGAGAGTAATTTTAACATTATCGCGATATTGGATTCTGCGGGAGTTTTTCTTTATCACAGACTCAGCCTTGCTCTTTCACTAATAAGCCGAAGTTTTTGTTGAAATTTTTTTTTAATGCAAATATCGCGGTCAGTGGGCTTGAAGCATTACAAGTATTTTTCTGAATATATGTTTAACTCTGATTACGACGTTTCGTGACAAATTATATAATTCCAGTACATTCTTATCTCGAAGAACGTAATTGAAAAGGAAAAGCGTACAAGAACTACGTAGAGGACAATGAAAGGAAAATAAAAAAGCTTTATGCAATATATATTGTATTCTCTCCTGTTTTGTCGGTTAAGTGAACAATCGAATAAAAGACCAAATCATTATTAATTCGGCACTTGAAAGCCAATTATTCGTTATTAGCCAAACATCGTCATTTATGCTACTCTAATAGTTCTTCTAGATTATTCGGCAGTTTTACATTATTTGCATGATGTGAATATATACAAAATGTGAACATTTCTTTTCGTCAAGTCTCCGAACCAAGGCGTATTGTCCATTTCAAATTTTCAGAACCTTCTGCGTATGCGTAATCGCTGACTTGTAAAAGAACCAATTTAGTATTAATGTAATTTTATATTGATATTGAAAAGCTACTCGTAGAGCTTTCGAAGCTCGAAGCGCTATCAATGTAATTCGCGACATTTTTTTCCCATTACTCCATTCGGTTATTTACGTCGCTTGCAAATACAAATGATCATTTCGATAACCTCAAGCTCGTGAAATTGGCAAACGCCTCTCGAATTCTGAAAGAAGATGAATTTTCAAATGAACCGAATTCGTGTAAAAATGCCGAGCAGAAAAGCCGGATACCGCCTTCAGTCAGCGTGAGTCATAAATAGCAATAGACCGGGAAGCTGCTCTAAAGCTGCACGTAAAGTCAGCCTCTGAAGCTTAAGCGCATTCTATTTATAAATATTCATCTCGGTCTCGATTAATCGAAAAGCGCCGTTGGCGATCGCTTGGACCGAACGACTTGCGCAATATCGGATTCGACTGGGATGCATCGGCCACGCAAAGTGACTCGAAAGTGAGAAGCGTTTACACCGGTATTTGAACTTGGGGCTGATGACGGTAATCACGCGCACTCGCGTCCCGCGTTCAATTGCACGTTTCGTCGAGTTTCCGCGCCTCGCTTACTTTACGATCGAAAGTAACCGATCGCTGGCCACGTTCGGATCATCCAAACGCGTGTTGCTGTTAAGTCCAACACGAATGAAGTCGGTATTTGATTAGGATATTTCTCGCCGAGGGTACTTGCAATGGTTGTGCACGTTCTAACGCTGTACTGCGTCGGTATACATTTGGCGGCCTTTTTTTCATTTGAAAAGCCAGTATCGCTTTGTCTGCCCGTTTTATCTAGTACGACTATATTTCTTATACAGTCTTATAATTCTTCCCTGAACTCGAAATCGCGAAGACATAAAGTGCCACGAATTTATTGCTCACCCATCGTGTGCCATTTATTTATTCTCAACTTATAGAGCTTTCACTTCCGATGAAGAAATTACCTCGGGTTTTTTCTTTTTATTCCTTTTTTTTATGTGGTAAAACTCGATCAGATTCAAAATATAAATTTAAATTGGCTATTCCTAGTTGTTGTTGATCTATCTTAGAGATAATTCAAGAAACCATTTACTTAAAAACAAACCTTTCATCTTTATCGTGCCGAGTATTTTTATTGATGCATTACCTGTAAATATAATCTTATATTTATTTTCCATTGAGTTTTTCTAAAGTAATGTATGTGTCTTGGCACGTTATATATATTAACCGAATAATTAATAAAAGCTACTGCAGAGCTCAATGTCGTGATGAAAAATTGTAAATGTGTAATTTCTAAAGCTGTGAAGGCTAATTTTCTTCGTTAATATCGTTGACTTCGACGAATGTACTTTGCATACGATGTAAATGCGGAATAACAGAAGCTTTTTAACTTTTTAACTTTTTAACTTTATTTTCCTGTTAAAAGATTTTGATTGTTTAATCCGTAATTTATAGGTGGAACGTTTAAGCGACGGAATTTCTTAATTATTTGCAAACGTTTGCTAAGACTATTCGAACGTTGAAGTAGAACGACTAATTCGTAAAATAATTTTCTTCCATTGTCTTAAATATTCTCTACCTCGAAATTGGCAATTGGTAATATGACCTAATACTCTCTAGTGAGTAATGTAATATACGTAAATTTATAAATTACCACGAATGGCTCAGAAATACGACAAGGAGGGAGTAAAATGTCATCAAATATTCAACTTACACAATTAAGCCGAAATATTTCTTTGAATTTATAATGTATTCGCTTAAATCCACGTGCACAAATTGTCACGGAATCTCGTTGCAAGCAAGCAACGAGTAGACCGGAAATGCCCCACGGCCGTTCGTGCCCACTGACCGATTCACAAGTTCCGGAAGTGTGACGACAATGGTTCTTTTTGTGATGGATGTCCCCTCCCGCCCCGCTTGCCGTATTCGGAGATTATGGTTATGTGGGTCACGGGATGCGACGTCATTTCATCAGCAGCCTCCGCCTTGCACGAAAAAACTTGCTCTACGATACGGGCAAGCGAATGGCGAAAATTTCATCGTTTGCCTTGCGTAACTGCAGCAACGATGTCGAAGAGAGCGAGAGCATTGCACGCGTATTACCGTAAAATTATGATAGCGTTATGGGCCATTGCGTCGTGTGCACGTGCTTTAATAATTAGTCAACGAAATATTAACTTCTTTAGAAAATGCGCGAGATAACGTCTCCTTTACAACGGGCAGGCATTAGGATTTTAATAAAATTCGCGTTATTTAATTATTTTTAGTATTATTATTTACGTGATATATATTAAAAGACGTTTGATCAATGTTTAGCATAACAACGAGATTACGAGATTCTGCGATTGCCCTTACGTTTAATAAGTCGTTTTTACAGCTCAAATTAGAATAAATTTAAGGATATTATACGCATGCGATATTTCCTAGGAGGCATTAAAACTCTAAAGATGCGCGATAATTGTGAAAGAATTCATCGTTTTTACGAAGAATCCAGTCGGTTGGGATCCTCGAACGGGGTAAACATATTTCTCCATTGGCGGTTAATTTCATTCGATGTCATTGCGCAATATCACGTTTTTGCTATTGTTTTATGGAATAGCGCGAGATCCTCGGAAAAAAAGCTGCGATGGCAGTAATATTATTCGAGTGGTTTTAGCGGCGTGGGGAGAGGATCGCATTCATCAAAATCGCTCCTTTTAAACGTAGCGCGAGGCTCGACGAAAGAAATCACTTAGCGGCTGGGATGACACGGCATAGCGAGGATTACTAGGATTTCCCACAAGCCACTAGGTTACTGTACTTTCCACGTAGACTCCGCGCGGCTTCTTTTTCTCATCGAGCACGTGCGCTGTTACCGGTGCCATATAAACGCGAGAAATGCTTGTAAAACCTTGGTAATGTTTCAGGAGCCCGTACGAGGGGAAAAAATTATATCGATATCGCGGATTCCGGTTGGGAATGATAGTTATTGCGCCCGTACGTCTGTCGATTTTTTCCCACGACGACATCAATTTTATCGGAGTAATAATCTCAAATCACTCAGCCTCGCGTTTTATTAAGCTTAATGATCGAATCATTTTCAAATATTCTGCACAAATCGAATCGTATTATATCGACGCTTGTGTGACGCTCCTTTTTTAAATATTCCGAATTTTCTTCGATTTGCGTCAAATCCATTGATTCGATCTTTCACGCGATAACGATAAATTCCACTTACCGAGGAAATACAATCGATCGATAAATATTCGTTCGACTCTACAACAGTGGTTGTTAGGACGCATCCGACATTTCGGTTGGTACATTTCAATTAAATTCTTATTGTTCTCCGATAAAAAGACGCGTCGTATAGCAATGTATTTATTACAAGCATGAACTAATTACATCGACCGAATATCGATCAGAAGGAGATCAAGTCCAGATTGAGTAGGTTTTTTGCAGCTTTTACTTATGCTCATTCGTCAAACTGACGATGAAGCAAGTGTCGGCTGATCCCCCGAAGTCAAAAGGACCGATAGCGAAAGAAAGTTGAAAACTTAACGTACATGATCATTCAACGAAGGAACAGAGCCGCGTACAACACTCGCGTATACACGGTTGAGGCGAAAGCAGGGGACACCGGTTCGACTGGAATCGAAGTACGCATACGTAGCACGCGTGCTTGCGTGCATGTGTGCGCGCGCGCGTGTGCGTGTGTAGCGTCGAGATAGAACGAAAGCCCGGCAGTCGGTTGGTGCTTTGATGTGGCCGCGTCGGGCCGCTGCCTTCGCCACCCTGAATACCTTCACTTTGCACGAGCTGTAGCCTCTCTCTCCCGCTCTCTCTCGCTCTCTCTCCTCGGTGCTCTGGCACATCGACTTCATTCCGCAATTTATCTCGCTTTGTAGCGGCAGCAGCAGCAGCGGCAGCAGCTCTTACTATCGCTCTTTGCGGGGTGGATTTATATAAGCTCTGTCTCTACCTTTTTCCGCGTCGACGTTCTCGTTGTTCGCTCGGAAAAAAGAAAGACGTTCGCGTGGATTTGGCCAAAAAGTTGCCTGTGGAATCACGCGGGAATGATCGCGACGTCGAAGATGCAATACCGATGCCTTAGGGGGATGTAACGGTGCGGTGAAATTACTGTTGCTAAAAGGGATTTTTCACATTTTTCGTAGTTATCTAATCGCACCGGAACTGTTATCTGTTCCCATCTAAACTGCGCTCCATGATTAGTCTGAAGATGCACGCAAAAAGTGCACTTAGAGGAGAAAAGAATCATTTCCTTTTATTTTGCCTTTATTTTCCAAACATTAAGACTCAGAACTGTCGAAAGCCATCGCTTCGCATCTTTATCAAATATGTATTTTAATTTTCAATGAGTACGGGTGCGCGCGTTCTTCATGTTCGAGAGACGAAAGCCTATCAAAATAACGCAAAATACCTTTTAGCGTTGGCAACTTGGAAAGGAGTTAAGAAATGCTGGCATTGCATCGCTTCTCGCTGACAGCCACTCGTAAATAAATATCTTTCCATATCTACGAGTACTAAATTTCAGAACAATTCTAATCGAATGCAAAAGTATTGGTCGACCCGCTATTAATTGTTTTACTTCATATTTACTTCAAGCAATAGAGAATCCAAAATTGATTTCTATTTAATAATAAATGAAATTGGTTACGCGCAAGAATCATCGCTATCGTTGTTTGCGTAGACGCTCATGTCAGAAACGTTGCAGTAAAGGCTCGCCAAGCACTTTCCTCGCATTTATTTCATTCGCTTAACTCAACTTAAAGTTTATAAGCCTGCGAAATAAGTTTACCGTTACGAATGCAAGGTGCATCGATTATGCCGAAAAAGGTCATCGCAAGTGAGGCGGTAACTTTTTCCTCGGGCGGATCAAATAATTCACCATGAAAGTTCTAACGACGCGTTCTAACGATGGCCGGAGTAGAGTGTCTCGCTCGAGCGGCAAATAATCCCAAAGCGTATTCCCAAACGTTTGTTATTCGTGCGCTTTAAAAGATTTATAAGTTTGACAAGTTGGATCCAGCAATTTTTCTCAGGCAGACGTACCCGACGAAGCGCACGCCTCTACTCGTCGCAAGTGCGCCCTCGCACGCACAAGGGATGGAAGCGAGGAACGCGAGACTTCTCGGAAGAGCGTCGGTGAAGCTGCGCGCGTCCCAAGTTGAGTGGCCGGTCACGCCCCTGCCTCCTGGGGGAGCGCGCGCGCGCGCGCGCGATCGTCGACACCTGTCGCAAGTCTAGAGCCGTGACCTCGCTGTTATTTTAGGAGCAGAGCGAAGCGCCGCGGCTCCTCGACCGAGGGCCTGCGAAATCCTTCCGCCGCTGTCCGGAGAGGCGCGCGACCTGTTCGGAATGTGGGTCGTAGAAAAACGTCGCCCGCGCGTTCCCCGGAGCTTCGAGTGCGTGAGCTGCCGCTCCCTCTACCTCTCTTGCCCCTCTTGCCCCCTCCCCAACCCCAACCCCAACCCCAACCCCTCGCCGCTCTCTGCGGGATCGGCACCTGTAGCGGCATTGCCGCGCGTCCATCTGCCGCTGTCGCTCGGTGGGAAGGTATAAGGTCTGGCTCTCCTCGTCCTCTTCTTTTTCTTCGTCCTCCTCCTCCTCCCGCTGCTTCTTCTTGCGGGCTCGCGCAATCAATCGTACCGCCGTCGTCGCCGTGGCTCTCGTTTTTCTTTTGTTCCTACTGTTGCCGATGCTCCGCCGTTCCTTCTTCTTCCTCGGACCGAGCGCAATTGTTATTGCCGCCCTTTCTCTATCTCGGTTTTACTTCGCTCGAGATTGTCCCCGGCCTGTACTTACTCTCTTTTCGCTTGATTCGAGTTGTCGCGTGCACTGGCCAAAGGCGTTATTCATCAAGGGAACCGTAGGAGCTGTCTCTTATGGACTCTACGAGGTGTACAAGTGTTTCTTTATTGGATCCTAGATGCGCGTCCGAGGGCGAGGAAAGGAACTGCCAGATGGACGCTTGTACTTCATCGAGGCAGATATTTTATCCGTACTGTTGTTGGTACTTCATGAGTTCGGCATGAGTAGTCGCGGGGAAGAGGCAAAAGAAAATACGAATGAAAACTTTAAATTATGCAATTGCTCGTACGCACGTTTTGTAAGTGTAAAAACTAAGGATTATCGGTTAGAGGAATCTACCGATTCGGTTGTCTTTTGTACTTCGTGTAGCTGCGATTGCCATCGTTTCTGGTCGTTGATAAACTTTACAAGTCAATTCATCGAAGGATGTCGTGATGATACGTTACTCGTGCATGAAATCTGTTGCCAATGATCAAGCTTTATAACGTAATTGCTTATTTTGATCAGGAAATAGCTCGAAACTAATTTTAATACGATGTATGCGTCTTAAATCCGGATTTCTTTTAAACGATTACTCGAATTTCACGTTTCAACAGTTCTTTCAACGGTTCTTTCGACGGCAAATTTGTTTTATTCTCAAACTCTTGAACGTTTAATTGGAAACTAATGGTCGAGAATTAAAACTGAAAATAATATTGTATAAAAATGTCTGGTAAATCTTAAATAGTTTGACTTTATCGATTAATCGCGATAGCCTGTACTTGATTAATCATTAGCATAGTCGCAGTCTCTTCACGGCCTTTCTTTCCTCTACCGGACGTACGCTTTGCCATAATATCCTGGCGCTCTTCCAGACCCGCGTGTTGGAATAAAGTGATTGCGCAAGCCTTGGCGGGCAGTTTTTCTGCGGTAATTGCCGTATGAAAAAAAAAAAAAAAAAAAAAAAAAAGAAAAAAGGAAATATGCGAGAAACGGCATTGATGGAAACCTGTCCAGTGTTGAAGGTCGAATTTTCACTTTTTCAAAAATAACGATATTGTAGTTTTTCGAGGAAACTCGTAGGCGCGTATATTGATCCTTGATGCCGATGATTGTATTATCAGGAAAGCGTTTGGAAAAAATTAGAACGAGAATAACGCGACGGGAGATAAAAAAGAACGTCGTAAAATTCACATTCGATATTTATATTGACTTGAGAGCGCAGATAAAAATGTACTTACGGTGATGTTTCGACCTTAAAACTTTACGGGGGCGATAGAAAAAGTTGAAGGACACGCGACGATGCAAGTCGACGCTGAGAAGAAATACGCAAAAGCTTTGCAATACGGATTAGGTTGGCGTTCTAAGAAACATTTGCCAACCAATTCCAAAGGCTAGTAGATTCCAGATTTTGCGTTAATTGGTATTTAAATAAAATCAAATTATACAAATTTTAGAAAATATCAAGCTTCGGTTGCACACGCGTGAAAATAAAACAAATCGATTGGTAAAATAAAAAAGAGCGCGGTTATTTGAAATTATAAACAATTTCATACTGAAAACTGACGTAAACGTCATTGATTTATAAATTTCGGAACATATTTTTCGTACTCGACAAATCATCCAGGTTTACAAGGTTAAATGCAGTAATCGCCAAGAATTTATTTCAGTAGTGCATTAGTAGCGATTGTGCACAATGGCTTAATCTTGTGTAATAATTGTGAAATATCAAATTTAGCCGTGCGAAATAAACGATCGTCGAATGTGAATTATCATTAGTTAAAAGGCCGTGAATGAACGGGATTTGGAAGGGAAGAATTTTCTTTATTTTCATCGAGTAATGCAAATGAAATAAGTTAGACGGAATGAAAATTTCACCAAGTACTACTTTGCGAAGCTCAATGTTAAAAGTTGAGCTTTTGATGGCTGTAAGCACGAAGAAGCGAGAATTGCACGGCTTGGGCGAAAGGCGGGATTAAATGAAGAAATCAAGTGTCGCGCGGCGTCGTCGTAAGCGTGCGAACGCAAGAATCTTCCCTCGCTACCTGTGTTTCCGTTTGTCCTCTAGAGATAAAAATTGCCGCACGAGGGCCACTGGGAGCAAAGCGATGCTCTCGATCGTTTTATTTGCATTCAAACGGTCTTCCGGGGGTTGACAAATGAGACCGATATTATCGAACAATCGATTGCGCACTGTCCCAGAGCGGCAAATTTCTAAATCACGCTGCGCTGGGAATACAATCGAAGCGACTCGGCGTTCCTCGTGTAATGTACAAGAGAAGCCAATGTTCCATTCGTGCCGCGTGCCTCCTCCTCCTCCTCCTCCTCCTCCCTTTCTGCGCTTCTTTTCGTAGGCGCGTAAGTGTTCTCGCTCCCCATCCTTCCGCTCTCTCCTTCGATCCCCGACTCCCTTCAAGTCCTTTCCCATTATAAATCTTCGGGGTATGTCTTAATATTATTACGCTATTGTGAGGCTCTCCTACGCGGAGGAGACATTCTAATCTGTAGCTGTGCTTTACGAATGTATGCGTTTCGTGCCGCTCGAATGTCTTTCCATGGAAACCGTTACCAAACGGATCCGCGCTGTTTACGGGGCGAGAGGACGTGCGATCAGTGGGAAGCTTCTCGAGGAGAATTTTCCGAGCTGTCGCATCGCATCGGTGACAAATTGGAAATTTGCTCCCAATTAAGCTCGCTTGGGACTCTCCCGAGTGGACGGGACTGCGTGGTATCGCATAAAGGAGCCTCTCCTGGCAATTACGATATTTCCTATGCCGAGGAGGAGAGGATGGGCTTGGCCCGACACTCCGACAGGCTCACCACGTCGCACGTAGTCAAATGTTCCACGCTTGCCTGCACCTCGCGCTCCTGATGCGATAGTTGTTCGCGATGCGAAAGGGAACCTCTTAGCGCCCAGCGGTTTACCAGCGGTAAATCCTATTGTGTGAAGCGCTGCAATGCACACGAGGCGCATTTCGTTAAGGTGATGCTCTTATGGATGTGCGCGCCTGTGTGTGGCGGCTTCGCTCTTTCATCTCGCGATGTTCCCTGCAGTTGGAACGTGTGCGGCACTGCGGTTCGTGAAAATTGCGGAGGCAAGATCGTGGAATCGATGGGCTTCGGGGTCATCGACAGCCTCCGCATCCTCGAGAAATGCCCGTCGTCTATTCGAGTAAAATACACTGCCAAGGAATAAAGGGGTTGTCCTACAGCTCTGGAATATTATTCCGCGTTTGGTTCGGTAAACCAAACTAAAGGAGCCCTCGTTCTATGCTAATATGCTAATTCATTCTCTCTTACTGCGCTTTGTGTATAGAAGCAATTGTCTTTGCGCCTTTGTTAAACCACGATCCACCCAAAAGAATGTAAACGTTTCATTTTGAAGAAAATCTCATTTTCGCCGAATATCTTTATAAAGGGATATAATTTCTACGAATAACGTGAGAGAGAGAGAGAGAGAGAGAGAGAGAGAGAGTAATGTTGCAATTTCTACATCTCGTAAAACTTTTAATAGACCGTGTACTATTTACCTCTAATGCATCTACAATTATTTTAATTTGACACGTGGAATGCTGCATCGCAAACACATTTTCAACGATCATCGACCAATACGTGATCATCTATATATTCATTGATGATGTAACTTATCGATCCTTGTAAAATCGCTCGCTCGTATAAAAGGAAAAGCGTAGACGACATTTTTTATGGATGAATAAAAATACAAATAATCATAGAATTTCACGAGACCAACGAGCGACAGCTCAAACTTTGAAGTAGTCGCAGGATTATTTGCATCATTAAATCTCACCTCTACAAATTAATATCGTGAAACGTGGAATATGTTAAATTTAATGCTATTTGCATTTACTGCTTATATCAATCGTCCAATAATTATCTTGGAATTGAATAATAATTACCTGCGACATTGTCTCGAGTCAGTCTTGATTGGCAGCCAAATGCGCATCGTGTGCGTCCTTGTCCACGCGTAACATTGTCAGCATTCGCGCAGTGCAATAATGTGCGGTAGAAAATTAATGAAAAGAAAAGAGAAAAACCAAGGCACACGCGTACGCTCGACAGCGTTGCGCAAACCGAAATCTCATTATTACGAGACAAAGAGTCAACGATTAATCATCGTCACTCGCAAGTGAGCGGCGCGGATGGATAGCTCCAAGCGGAAATACTCTCCTTGCGAGTCGTCGTCGCGAGGTCAATAATTTCTTAATAACAAAAGCTGAGCAAAAAAGGTAGTATACAAAAAAAAAAAAAAAAAAAAAAAAAAAAAAAAAAAAAAAAAAACGAAGAAGAAGAAGGAGCAAGAAAAAAGAAAGAAAGCGAGAGAGGAACAATCGAGGTTGTGGACTTTCTGCGGAGCAATAAAAGACATTTCTTGGACGCGACGACGCTCAAGATGTTGGCCTTTTGTTCTCTACCAAAAGGACACTCCCTACTATTACTATTTACTGGATGTATGCCGAATCCTGCCCGACCTTTCCTTTTTTCGTGCAAAGAGACACGACTTTTTCGACTCGTCCCTGTATGCAAAAAAATCCTTCGGAGAAATCTTTTTCTCTACGCGTGTGTACCTCCTCGACCTCCTGACCTAAAACTTTCACAGATTTCGATGGTCATCGTAAAGGACGATAAGTCTTTCTACGACTATTATCGCGCGCTATCCTACGCCAAATGAACTTCGATTCGAGATCACGAGATTTGACTCCGAGACTCCCTTAGGTAGCGATTTATAAATCAAATTTTTGACAGCTGTATCACTCTCGTATTTCATTAGATGGCGCACAAACAAAGCCACTCGTATTCGTTATTTAAAAATAAAAAGCAAATTACAAACTATCCACTTGCGCCTATTCAATAGTTTCCAATTCGAGAGCTACGGGCGATACAAACTTTTCCTCTGCTGTTTTATAAACACGTACGTCGGCAAAAGTACACGCGCACGTGCACCAACGGTAATGCACGGTTATTTTTGAAAAACTCCTTTTCTAATAAAACGGGCTTATACGTTCTCTTATACGGTACAATTCTTCTACCGTTAAAAAATATATCATCCTTCAAAAAGAGAATTAATTGCCCCCGTACGAAATTATCCAGTTTCTTCTCGGACATCGGCATTGTAAGTGTATGCGGGCGATAATGATAACATTAAAACACAACACAGATAAGCCAAGTGGTCCAGTCAGTGCAATTGGAGTAAAAAGAGAGTAGTCAAGAGTTAACATCAGTTGTCAAGAGATAACGGATGATTAGCCAAACGCGAACCTTAAAGCGTGGCTCGTCGTACCTTCGTAGCGCAGAAGAAGTTTGACAGGTGGAACATTGACATTTTACCCGCGGACGGAAGAGCGGGACATCGTTCTTAACCCTTCTCGCGCGTAAGAGAGAAAAGCGGAGCTGCCATCCTTCCTCCAACGCATTTCGTAATCGATAATGCATCCTAACTGTAGCTTGCTTTCTTATCTCCGCGCCGAGTCGTTGGACGTCATTTTTTGAAGGTGGAACAACCACCTTGTCCGCTCCTTGTGCTTGAAACACGATCGATCAAATTATACGGGTCTCGAACGAAGTATCGGACTAGACTTGTTTCGGTGCGTTGAACCCACATATTTTCAGGTAAACTCGACTTCTTAATAATGTCGTTAAGTTGACAAGCGGGACACGCGGTGTTATTTATTTACGCGATCTCGCGTGAAAGGCTAATTAATGTTTTCATTCTCGATTTCAACGTCTTCGATCGCGTTTAACTCGAGCGGGCTCAAGCGCTTATTACTATTACGCTAAACGAGAATGAAGCCGTTTTGCAAGAGTCGAAGCATAATTACCTCCCATGCAGAAGTAAGTCCGGCTTTGGCTATTCGTCTTGGAAAAGCGAGGTTGTCCCGCTCCCAGAAAGCCAAGGACATTTTCACCTCCGAGTCTCGCGAGGCGGAAGAAGAGGAGCTTCGGAATGCCGCGAGACGCGCGACGAAAATGAGTAAGCGAGAGTAAGAGCAGTCCCTCGTTATTTTCCATCGGTCCCTCCGCCCCTCCGCCCCTCCAAGGGCTACTCGCGCTTTCCATTCTTACGTAGAGCCGCAAACGCCGCGGCACACACGCGAGTGCGCGGCAATCCTTCGTTACGTACGGGGCCTCGGGGGCAGGGCAGGGCAGGGCAGGGCAGGGCAGGGGCGGGGAGAGGAGATACGAAAAATGGCGGATGCTGGAGGATGCTGGAGGATGCTGGAGGATGCTGGAGGATGCTGGAGGATGCTGGAGGATGCTGGAGGAAAAGGGAGGGACGCGGCGGTGTGCCTTGTCGTTTTCACCATCAACGAGTCGCCATCGTTCGAGGCGACCGCGCCACAGTCGAGAGATGCGATCGAGCGCTAGTAATTACGGGCTTCGCTGATATCTCGGCAATCGCTCGCCGCGAGATGCCGAAGACACTGAAAAATCCATCCACCATGCGGGGAAGTATTAATTTTTTCTCTCCTGCGGTGGTGAGTCTCTGTCTCGACTCCTTTCCTCTCTTATGTACCTACTGCTTCCTTCCTCGACTTGCGCGCTTCAGGTAGACCGAGCAAAAAGGTAGAAATGCTTTTCACTGAAAATGTCCGCTCGATATGTTCTCGTTTTACATCGTCCAAACGTACGATGCATTTGGCGAGAAAAACATGGACAAACGGGAGACTGACATCTATATCCTACTCGAATCAACTCGCGCGAGTGTCTACTATTTGAGAAGAATATCTTGTAAAACACGAGCTTTCGTAGCGAAAGCGTCGTACGAATGAATTTACAGTCAACGATAACAAGTACTATTTACGTAATTTCCCTGCAGGTCTTAACGACCTACTAATTTTTAGAGACGGCTTTTTCGAACGCGATGTTTCCATCAATTTGTAATATTTAAGTCAATCGTTTGGCACGAGCCAATAATTTAAACAAAGCTTTAATTTCGCGAACGACGCTGAATAATTCACGCATTCGTAAAAGAACGAATTTGCATAACGCGTTGTCTATTTTTTCCTTTATCCTTCGCGATGACTCCTTCGGATAGCTATTTAATAACGATTCGTCATGAATTCTCGTGGATTTACATTGAAGAGTTTTTGCGCGCCGTACTTTATGCCTTCAAATGTAAGAAATTTTTCATTTCGAGGCTTCAGATATGACTTCGTATTGCTGCCAGTTCCCGATCAATCTCCAACCACAGCGATCGTTATTTAGAAATCTTTCGAGCATCCCTTTGCGCGAAGACAATTATTAATTACCTTGCCGTTCTCGGCCGTCGAATGTCGGCCGAAACGACAGCGATTGGGTAAATATTGCCCAACGAGGAGTCGCAGCCTCTTCCGAAAGGTCGTTTCGCCGCGTTGGAGCAGCCTGAAGGAGTCCCGAAGATAAAAACACGGAGGAAGGAGAAGAAAAGCTAATGAAAAATGGCCGGGATCAGCGTGTGGCGAGGGAGCGCCTCTTTGATCTCGACTGATGAGCTTAATTCCGTTGGCATTGTGCCTTCGTCCACAGGTGGTCCGAGATGATGGATGTCGAAGCTCGGGGCGAGTCGAGCGGCGCCCGCAGGTAGTTAGGTAGCAGACATCGCTCCGCGGGGGGGATCCACTTCTCACGTCTCGCGATCAAACTGTCACCGAGCCACTGCTTTCTCCTCCGCTTCTACGCTTCTCGGCCTCTCGCCCTCTCGCTCGGTCCGATCCGACCGCGGCTAATCAAAGGCTACGCGTGGACGTTGTCGCTCTTCCTCGTCGACGGAGGCCTGCTCGCAAGAGCGATTATCCGCGAGTCCTCGTGAGATAATGCGTCTTCCTTATTAGGTCGGCGGGGTGAAACTCTCCTCGCCGGTGAGCCTACGATTATTCAGGCGCTGCCTCGTTGCGATACCTCTCGGTCGAATGATAATAATTCGACCAAGGTAAGAGTCCCGAATATCCTCTCTCGAGCTCGTTATCCTTCTCGGTTATCGTTGCGTCGTCTCTTAATCGCCAATTTCGTACTTTCACCGAGTGCTCTCTCGGTCGCGCCTTTTGAGGATGGAAAACGTATCCTGGGAGTGCCCCGCGAGGGGGCACTTCTTTTTCGCGCCAGTCAGTCACGTGACAGCAAGGAGCGCACGATATCGTGGGAGCGCACGATAGCGAGGGTAATAGGGAGAAGGAACTTAGCTCAGGACCGCGGGAGAAGGAGGTAAGGAGTCGAAAGCTGCGCATGGGTGAGGCCTCGTGTGCGAGAGACACGTCTATGCCTCTCTCTCTCGCTCTCTCTCTCTCTCTCTCTCTCTCTCTCTCTCTCTCTCTCTCTGTGTGTGCGTGCGTGTGCATGTTGGGGCGCGCGCGCGCGCGAGGTGTACTCGAGCGGTCCAAAAGTGGGCGAGGCTCGCCACGACGTCGCCCTGTCCAGCAGGAAGCGATTTGTCTCCTGCGATCTTCCCGTAATTATCGTTCGTTAAAGAGTGCGCGAGCAATCCCGAGGCGAGACGCCTTTTGTACTATCAAGTTCCGACCTTGCACACCTTGAGAAGACGTCCTTTTTCGCATTGTCCTCCCGCTTCAGTTCCACTCGTCGACGCAGCGTCCACTCGGTTCATTTATATTTCCGTTTGACTCGTTTGCTGACGAGAGAGCGATGGGCGACGGGCAACGGGCAACGGGGGACGGGGTAAGAGAAAGAGAAATTCCGCGACCACTCGAAAATCCCATGGGCATGGTTGTCGATGGTAGATAGAGCACGTCGAACGCTCGCCTTTTTGCTGGCGCGACCTCCTGACTTAGTCCGAAGATTAATAAGTTACGATCCGCCGAAACAACAAGCCATGGAAGCTTTTAGGCCGCTGTGACTACGTGCGCGATAACGTCGATTCCTCTTTTTCTCTTTTCTTTGCTGTTTTGCCAAAGAAAAGAAAAGGGACGTTCGTGCAAAAATCGCCAATTATGAG
This sequence comes from Wiebesia pumilae, assembly GCA_018907045.1. Lineage (NCBI taxonomy): Eukaryota > Metazoa > Arthropoda > Insecta > Hymenoptera > Agaonidae > Wiebesia > Wiebesia pumilae. Next base: position 1,320,204 of record JACCHZ010000142.1, on the reverse strand, counting down.
CAGCTTAGCACATTGGGAAGAACCAACGCTCCCCGAGAAGACGCGCATGTCAAGCAAATGAACGCTCGTCTAGCACACTTTTACTAGAAATGTACGTACGCGTGAGATATAACGCTGGTAATTTGTCACAACTTTCGATGCTCTCTAAATTACTAGTTGCAAATTAAATAAGTTACGTGCTTAAGGTATTAGAAAACATAACGAAGTAAGGAATATTTGCTATATCAAAGTTTCTACCTTATAAAATACATTTTTTGTTGTCTCTGTTATAGTTCGTTTATTTATTTATTTATTTATTTATTTATTTATTTATTTATTTATTTATTTATTATTGCTGCTGCTGCTGCTGTTGTTGATGAAATATTAATTAATTCGATTTTCGCTCAAACGCACCGATTAATTCTATTTACCAATATTACGAATCGCCATCGCAGTCTTTCATTCACAGGTACAATGGTAATTATAGTTTATATGTATTTACATTCTTTTTAAATAATATACCGTACACTGGCGACGTTAGACTACTGATTTCTCTGTAAATTTACTCATGTAATATTAACATTGGTGCTTACTTATGAATGTAATAATGATTCTTATGTATTTGAACTGTAATAAATTTAATAATAGCATTGCTTTACCATAAGCGAATCTTCACTTTATCGCAAATAACGTGTATACTTAACCCATTATTCAAGAATACTTATAAATACGTTTGCACAGGAAAATTATATTTACAAGTAACTCTAGTTATTAATTTAAACCTATTTTCAACAAAGTTATAATATACGCATAATTATACGTATAAGTATACGTATGTGTACGTGTATGTAAGATATTAGAGTCTTGCAGGTATATCTACGATGAAATTCAGTAGGTGAAAATGAAATTAAAAAACAATTATCCATTCGTTTGTTTCTAAGCAATATTTTTTAAAGCGAATTATTTTTCCTTCTCTTTTATGCAATATCGTGAATTTTGTATAGAAACAAATTTCATATACATTGATTTTGTACGCAATTGATTGTTGATTCTTTTTTAGTAAATTTTTCATTGCCATGTTTTTGAACTTAAAACAGTGCAACATTTAATTGTACAAAGTATACAGGATTGCTACGTAACGTACGTATTAAGTTATTAGCGGAAACAGTGAATATTTAACAATCAAAGAATTGAAGCCCAAGGAGGAGGAAAGCTTCGGTTTCGTGAGAAATTGTATCAAAGCATAATAAAATCCCCGAAAATTGCTAAAGAGTTAATGTACGAAATTCCATAGAAACAAATTGTTGTATCATTAATTCAATTTATAAATGTCCGCAGGGGTGGCTTGACTTTTCTGGAAAATTGTGCTAATACGAAATTTACGCTTAGATAGTCAAGGGAGAAGAAATAGCAATGGAGCGTTGAAGTAATTTGCTTGTTGGGATGTTAGAGAAAGGGCGGGTCGCATCCCCATGACAACCACTGTAGAACTAGAGTCGAAAAGCGACTGCAGTAATTTTTGCCTATAATGAACTGTTTCGACCACTTTACTTCAAGAAACGGTGTAACTCCATTGCAATTATTATTACAGCGTGAAACAGTGCTGTTGTAATTGAGTGTAAAAGAAGGAAGCGAAATTCATTGCAACCTTTTTAGGAAAGAATTTTTCCTCGCGCAATTGGGCCAGAAACCAGGCCAGAAAAAATTTAAAAATAGATATTCGCTTACTCTATTTACGAGTATTTTTATGGGCCGAATATTGTGCAAATAGCGATGTGAACGTACGTACAAGTGTCCGAAAGCAATTGCTTTATTAACATCGCGATTACATATCGAAATTACATTCAACTCGAAGTTAAATTAAATGCGCAATTTATTTTATTATTATCTCCATAGAAGATACGTTACCGTGCACCCAGTTTTCTATATGAAACACGACTTAAATAATGTAAAAATGACACTTACAACGAATTAACTGCAAAAGCTTTTTGTAACTGAAATGCCTTTAAAAAATACATTAGGTGAATGTACCGTTTTTTCGTAAAAAAATCATTGCACGTCAAACGTTTATAAAAAGGAAAATTACCAAAAAAATGAATTCCTTTCGTGGTTTGCGACGTCTTGGAGGCCAACGACCGAAAACGCCTTGCCGCGAGTGAAAATCGTCTATGCTTTCATAGCCAGGAGGCGAAGTAAGAGAGAGAGAGAGAGAGAGAGAGAGAGAGAGTGGAGAAAGGGAAACAGCTCTTAACGTCCCAAGAGGAATTAACGTAGGAAAACTCGTCACTGGAGCGACAGTCGCTTCCCACCTCCTCGGAAATAAGGAGAAGATTCCCCGACTGAAAATCGTCGCAAAATATGGCGGACGACATCGGGGTTGGCCCAGAGCTGCAAATGTATCGTAAATTGTGCCCAGAGTGCTTAATGTATATAAGCGAAACTGCCGCGAAAGTCGGAGAGACTCCTAGAGAGTCTCTTAAGGCTGCTCGGGGAGTCATTTCGCGAGGCGTTTCGTGATTTTCCGCGGCATCGGCTCCTACGCATCGTTCGCCTAATGCGTTCGTAATGTCACCAAGATAATCGACCATAAATCCATCTTTAAATTTCAATCTGGCGTGTGCATATAACTGCGAGCGCTCTCTGGAAATTCCTCTTATATTCTTTTAGGTGTTGCGCGTCTTCTTATTCTCCCGTGTCCCCTTGCGCCTTTTACGTAAATGCACCAAAGAATCCCTTCGCAAAATGACGCTTTTATTGTAAACGCAGGCGCAATCAAGGACGAATATTCTAGGCTCGTTGCTCTGCATCTACCTTCTACCGCGCTCAATGTCGTCAAATCAAATTCTCGTTATATCCTGCAGTTGTTCGGCAAACGTTACAGTCTCATTACACTCGCAGAGTGTTTATGTTGCCAGTGGAACGGATTTGTCGCAAATCAATTATAAGAGGATCTGTCGATGTGCTACGAATGGAAATAGAAAACACATCTGATCGCTTACTTTCTACCTCACTTTGTATATATTGAAGATTTCGGCGAGGACTGCAACTGGTGTGCCGACGCAGAGCTTAGTATACTCGGGATGTAGGCGGCCCGACCGAGAGCGACGGTCACGCGTTCTACCACTCGGTTGCCCTCAAATCATAGAGAATACGAGGGTAAATGACGTTCGACGACACGGAAGTAATGCGATAATAGCAGTCCGCCGCGTGGTCCTAGTCCTCGATATATTAAGCCTGCGCTTTGATGTTTTGTTTCCTCCACCACCACCACCACCGCCACCACCGCCACCGCCGCCCCCGCCGCCCCCGCCGCCGCTCTTCAACGCGTTCATATTTCAATTGGCACTGCTTGCTCTTTAAACGTTGATTATTGATTTTTCAAAAGAACATTTTTTACGTTCGAAACATCGTCTCTAAAGACTAAATTTGATTAGCAAACGTGCACATAGGATATTAGTTGCGATGAAAATTTATACTCGCTATTCTTTAAAAATACGTCATTTCAGAGATATTTATCGAGCTCCGATATATAATACTTTGCATCTGTCCGAGCTTCACGTCGGTACATTCTTCTTTCACGAAATGATGTTATATTACAAAGCGATTGGTATGCGAAACGAAATAAGTAACGATTTGCACGTACAATAATATAAACGTATAATTTATGTTAGGCTACTTAAACTTCATCCGTGCAAAAGATAAGGTGATTTTTATTTAAATTATTTGATATTGATATTACTTTTGTATCGTGCTCGTTATGTTTGCAAACGTATGTGTACTTGTAAATATAAATGTACGTTATGCAAAGAACATTCGTGTCGCAAATTTATCGCGCCATATAGTCTTGTTTGCTTAAAAATGGAAGTGAAATAATTACGTAATTATTTCGTTAAATTCCATTGCAAAACGTATTTTCAACGATATAATTTTGAGCACACAAAACCAAGGCAAATGCAACGGCACTCGATCGTATCTTTACGTTTATATCGAAGTACGTATTTTAATTAGCACGAAGACACTTCGTTTATCAAAGATATTATTAGTGAATTTTACAGAAATATACATCCGTATAATAACGTGATAAATACCTCGATAAAAAATGAACACCTGTACTTGAGAGCGAAGCCATTATAAAAAGCGTAAAATGGCAAAAGGCAAAGAAAGCCCAATAATTCATAAAAACTTCAAGGCTTCGATGCGAAAAAGCATAAAGCTTGTAAAAAGCCGTTGCATTCGGAATAAGAAGCTTGATTACTAAGTGAATTCGAAACGGCGGCTGCGCGAACGAGCATTTGCACGATCTCTTATCACTCGTTTGTCTTGACCAATGGCAGTGGACCGACGATCTCTTAATAATGGGGATGAAATTGCATTACTCTTGCTTATTACTGCGAACGGAGTCGAACAAAACCAGCGAGTGCGTGCGCGCGAAAGGCACGCGCCTCGAAAATCATCTCTGCGGGAGGTCCTTTGCGGACGTCGTCCTCGAGGTCGCGTGTCTCTTCTCTTCGAATTTCTCTCGTAGCCAGAGAGAGAGAGAGAGAGAGAGAGAGAGAGAGAGAGAGCGAAGGAACAAGGACGCGGATAACGACGTTCCGTTCTTCGTGTGGCACTCGAGGAGAGCCAGCAATCTTCCATTCAGAAAAGTTAGCGGGGCATCCCAGGTTAATTCGCTACTTGCATTCCACTCGATGGACACACGTGAATACGCCAGTCAGCCGTAAATAAATGGCCTCCATTGTTCAATCAGCCATTTTATCGTGTATTCTATATAAAAGGGAAAAAGGAAATGTAAATAGCACTTTCGAGTGATCCGAATATCTTCTTTCTCGATAATTCTATTGCGATACAAACGAGACTCCGTTATAAAAAAAAAAAAAAGACTTCTTGCGGTTTGTGCAGTCTTTGATTTCCTATACCGCAATTCAGCCTTTCGCGAACATTTTTTCCTTTACGAGCATCCTCGTCGTTCGGCTTTCGAACGAGATTCTTCAATTATTACCCTTTATTTCGTCCCTTTGCGCGAGACGATAGTTCCAAGTTTTGTACGCTAAGCAGTTTACGAAAAATGAAAAGCATCACCTGCTTTTCTAAGAGATTCTCGTTAATCGGCGGTTCTCGGCGGTTCTCGGCGGTTCTCGGCGGTTCTCGGCGGTTCTCGCATCCTTTATCACTGGCCTCTTTATCAGGAATGGTTTTCGTTTGTCTCGCTGCCTCCGCGCGAAAGCTACGCACGAGACACTCAAAAGTAACATCGAGTTACTTATTTCGCTTGCCGTGAAGTTGCTGCTGGATACTCGCATATTTTCATATCAGCGTTACAACCTCGGTGATGAGGATAATCTAGGTAATAAGTAGATTTATTATACGATTATACGTTTCGATGCTTTAATTTAATATCTTTTAATCGAGTCTCGCGAAACTCTCAATTATTTGACAAATAACCGTACTTTATGGGGTAACGCATTGGTCGCTTTTGTTTCGATGTTACTCGTAATGGAAGGCAAAGTATGTTACCCCATAAACGGCGCATTTGATGAATTAAATGATCAATTATCCGTTTAATTGATAGAATTTGAGAAATAAACGCATTGTAACCAATTACAAGATTTCCATAATGTTTTAAATGGAGCTATTTCGTAATAATTTGCGAGTATCCGTGGTATTAAATTACTTATTTCGCAACGCATAATACTCCTTAATATCTTTGAGGTATAATGTAAATTTATAATCATAGTCTTTTGGAAAGTCGTAGCGGCCTCGTTTTGTGGATTATTTTATATATTTTACAATTTTGGGATACGCGTTCTCGACGGGTCCATTAGTCAAAACGAAATATTTTGTCTCGAGGTACAAAAGCAAGACACAACGCTCAAAAAAGACAGGCGAAAGAACATAAAACAGAAGCAAAACGAAAATCCTGGCATTGGCATTCTTAAGAAGGATTTTCTCTAAGTTCTTCGGTACACCTTCGTCTGCTTTTTTTTTCTCCTCTCTTTGGCCATTGCTACAAAGTAACCACAGGTCTCTCTCTCTCTCTCTCTCTCTCTCTCGACGGACTCTATGCCAATTATCCGTACGAAGACAACGCGCGCGCGCACACACACACGCGCACACGCGCACACACACACACACACACACACACACACACACACACAAGGCTGCTCCTCGCCAAGGATTCCGCGAAGTCAATTGGACTTTCCGGAATCGTCGAAGCCACGAATCCTCTCTATCTCACGCCACCGAAACTATACTCTCGCGGACAAGGAGGAAGACAAGGAGGAAGATAAGGACCAACACCCAGCGGTAGCAGCGGGTCTCGAATCTCATTTGAATTCGACTCGGCGAGCCGAGATATTCGGCTTCTTCCGATACAGAAGGATCGACGTACTTTTCCTTGCGCTTTTAGCGCAGCCGCGGACCTTTTCCCTGTTCCTTGAGTTCTGCTTTAAATTCGCGTTCTACACTTTCTACACTCGTAAATACCGCGGAACTCGTAATATGGGATATTTTTCGAAAGAGCTGTTTAATTCATCATCCTTTCCTTTCTAGTAGCAATGCACGCGTAATGCTACCTGTAACGGCATAATCCTAATATTACACGACTGCCTATTGTAAATCACGCGACACGAAAGAAAACATCGTTTTCCAGTCGTAAATTTCGAACTTGAAGCAGAAACCCGACAAAATCAATATAATTTATCTTGTAGCACAAAAGAAAACTAAAAAAAAATTTCCGTGTCTGAGTTACGTAATATTTTATTTAGTGGGTCAAGACAAAAACATTGAATATATTCGGACGTCTATGATTTTCATGCGATAGTTACCGGATATAGAACGTGTTACATGAGTTGTTTCCCGCTTGTATTGTCACTTCTCGATAAAACGGGCTGCAAGAGAACTGCCGGTAAATTTTACTGCGAGAATAATGAAAAATTCTCGAATAATTGCTTATCGGTAAATACTGCCACGTAATTTTGTTTCAGATCCAATTTAGTCAATTATCCATATATTCCTCGATTAAAACTGGTTGGAACAGAGGAACAATTGATTGTTAAGTAATGAACGTTAAACAAAATTCTACTGCTACTGTCCTGGTACTGTTAATAAGGTTGCGTGCCTGAAATGATTTTGGCGAGTCAACTTTTTACGACTCGTGAGCTTATAGACGAGAAAATTCAATTAAAACATGGAAAAATGAAAATTATAAGAACCGCTGTATGCCAATCTCGGATTCATTTTGTTATTCAATGCGTATATTTTCGAAAATTCATTCGGAAAGTAGCGTTACCCAATGCAATTAGTATCTTATTATCCAGCTAATTTATTAGTGCTTTGTGCGTAATTGTAATTAATCGCACCAAAGTACACGTTAGAGCAATTACGACCGAATCAATTAATGGTAGCTGGAGAGTGTAAATTATTTAGAAAAATGATCCAAGATAAAAGCCATAACATTGTTATGGAGCATTTAGTAATTACGTAATTGAGTACAGTAAATGATACGATAAAGGCAATTTTCCACAAACTCGATACTTTTGCATTGCGCACTTGTCATTAGTATTAAAATCGCGCGAATCGAAATTGTAATTTACCTGCACACCTCTCAGGTTATTCCATTATTGGAAATCGAAGCTACCGGAAATCGATTAATTTTTATTTCCGACTAAACGGGATGAGAGGACGAAACGAAATAGCGGCGCCCGTCGCGTGAATCATTCGTCAATCGTTGGTCAATAATAATTTGTTAATAATAACAACAGCGGCTAAATACTCAACATATTTGAGTAGAAGATGAGTTTGAAGGATTTATTTCACCTGGAGCCCCGTAATATACCATTAAAAAGTTACAGCTGTGCAAACGTAAAATCTTCTAATCGCTTTGACGAAATTCGCCAAGTCCGAAGCCGAGCAGATGATACCCACGGTGGAACAACCCGGAGACCTAAAAGACAATTGTCCCTTTGTCTGTAAAAAGGAAATAAAATATCGAATTCAATTCTCTCTTTCGCTCTAAAATTCTCCTTCGACAATGTATACTTTATTCCTGGTTCGCTGTGGTTCTCCCGATTTTTGCCCTCCTACTTCGGGCTTCGCGAGCAAACGTTAGCTAACCCTCCCGGTGTCGGTAATGACAATCATTATAGACATGATTGTAGCGGCGGCAGCGGCCCACTGCCAGAGATAGTAAGAGAAAGAGAGACGAAGAGTACGAGGCAGACGATGGTCTATTGGGGGATGGAAACGGTCTTGCATATAGAGTCGTCCCGAGAGCTTCGATGGGAACGGATTGTGTCACATGTTCATCGCACGTCGGTTGTTCCGGACGAAGGTCTTCTTGGCTCCGAATCTTCGTCGCTGTGTTGTATCTCTTTTACTTTGCCATTTGCTAAATGGCCGTTTTCACGATACGAACTGTCCGAGTGAGTGTTACTTTGTGGAATAACATGTTGGATCCCATCGATGCTTCGCGACGCTCTTGGCGACGAGCTGCAACCAAGACGTTTGTGCTTTCAACTGGACTAGAGTCAGCTTCAAACGAGGGACGTACTTTTCGAGTGACAAAACCAATAGAATCGCAATATCTGTGTTTCCCTTAGAAATAATCAACTTTGAAAAACGGTGAATCCGGAAATGGACGTTTAATTCGAATCTTATGCCGAATTTTGAACGAGTTTGCACGAGACTCGCTGGATACGATATATTAAATGAAATACAATGCGTTGCCTTGGAATGCATCTTAATAACGAATTGCGTGCGTTTAAAATACACTACGATTTTCGAACAATGAATCCGAGCTCTAACGAATGAATAAAGAGTATCTGACATCGTGGATCGAATGCGAAATTAATTGCGAAATCTTGCTTTTTGTTGTTTCACGACGTAACGCCGTTGTTTGCGACGGTACGATCGCAAATAACATCGGCGAACGTCTTCTTGTGCGCGGAGCTTTAATAACGGAACACTCGTTTTTAAAGCTCGTACACTCGGAAGTAATGTGATTGACAACAAGCGTCGATGATGCTGCTGCTTAAAAATAATTTAAAAGTATAAGCTCATTATTCGTTATTCAAGGATAATTCGCAATAGCCAGAAGAGTCGTCGCTTTCATGTTTCAATTAACCAGCGATACTTGAGCACTCGCATCCAATTCTCTCAATCGTATTCTCAACTCTGGAAGCTAATCTCGCGCGTCAACGAGCAAGTCTACGACTAATCGATTGAAAGCTCTCGTAGAAATGGGATAATTGCTGCTCATTACGCGAAGAAGTGGCCGCCGTGGCTCATCAGCTCACGGGCAATCCAAGCGATGATGACTCGTATGGTACTGCAATTCTATCGCAGTACATTGCACGCGTACGTGCATGTACGCTATTCAAAATTCCCAGTATCGATCGAGGCGCAAACAATGATTTCGATTCGAAGTGCGAGGTAACGTTGCTTTTCCGTCCACAAACTAAATTCACGCTCGCTGTCAGTTCCTCTTTTCTGAAATTATGGCAATTACAGCTCTTACTTAGAGCTCATTATCCGTCGCTCGCGCACAGCTTTACTTCCTGGAGTTTTCTGCTTTTATGTTTCTCCACCTAGATCTTGATTCCTTTCTACTTTTTGCGGTGCTATTTGAAATGGGCACGGGAGCGAAATTGCTGCGTCGATATTTTTGACTTACGAACGACAAGAGAATGTACCGAAACTTTCAGCGCGTCCACGTAACGCCGAGTTTGGCCGCTAAGATAATGGTACGAGTGATTCGCGCGACGGTAAGACTCGAGTCGATTCGCCACGACTCGTGAGATTAATGATCGACTTTAATAAACTTTAATCGGCGCGAATAAAATTGCATCCGATCTTGCGTTAGATTCGTTGGAAATTCTGCAGCTGCATGGAGGAACATTTTGTCTCGTTGATGAAAAAGAGACCGAGCGTGCAAACTATTACATAAAAAGTGTGATAAGTAGGGATAAAGTTAACTTTCATTTTTAATGAATTATTTACTTCGAGGAAAATTAGTCTAATGTTTAGTACTTTGTACGAGAGAAAGAAGTCTCCTGAAATATTACGATGTTTCTTAGAAACTATAAGAGATGCGGAATTTTCTTGCTCCGTTATGCATGGAATGATAGAAACGCCAATGAAAAAACAGACGCAAATATTGTAAAATATTACCAAAGAACAGTATCTTATTTTTTTGCTTTTTTTTTTCCATGCAATTTTTATAAATAAAATATGTATTTCAGGCGAGTAACTGAAAATGCTGTAACCCATTTCTTGCGAGAAAAATAAGAGCCCTTCAAGTTCATTGACTGTAAATTGTAACGTTGACGAATCCTCGATTTTTATAAAATGCCCGTGCACGTCTTGATCGAGCAAACGATCATGAATAAAATATTGGTATTCTATTACGGAAAATCTCAAATCTCTGTTACAAATAAGAACCGGTTAAACGCGATTGCGAATTAAAAATTTATTTCCGTAAATTCGTACGCCTAATGCGAACTAAAAAAAGAATTAAGTTATGTAACCTTATGAAATTAGCACCCGTACCTTAACTTAACTTATAATCATGTACTTACTTTCGGCTGCGATCACCCCGAATCCTAAGCTTTAATATTTTAACATTTGCATCCAGCATTGCCATTGTTAATCGATAAATAATTACGGGATATTATTAAACATTAGAAATCGTTACCCGAAGTGTTTTCCCAAGTTATCGAAGTTATTTATTAAAATTATTATCCGATCGCAGGAGTAAGTGGATTCCTTTGGGTCAGGGAAAACTACGGAAAGCAACCTTACCATACTCTACAAGTCGGCGTACACATTTAAAAGAAGAAATGAAAAACGATAATTTTTAATCTCTTCGTTGCTGAAAGCTTTCCACTGTACACGCTACAGTGGAAATACCAATACCAAGCGTTAATTTCGAGAAATTAAAAACTAACGTCTACTTTGACAATTATGCAAGGCGCGATTTTTCAAAATCATTCATAAAACACTCGTCGATGAAACGTACTTTAAAGTTTAAACCGATTTCCGAATTGTTTGCATTATTTTCACTTCGCCGCATGTTTTTACAGTTTTCCAAAAGTTAACGAAAGTTAATCGCTTACCGAACTATTGTCCGTTTGTTATAAAATATTCATACGTAATAAGGATTTCCACCGACTGCTTGGGAAATTGTACGCGAATCGAAAGGAGCATTATTCATGAGTTGGATGAATGTTATAAAAAGAACTGAAAACGGAAATTTATTATAAGAGCAGGATTTTAATTGCAAGATAATTCTTGATTACAAACCGCGCCGCCTGTAGCGTACCTTTGAGCATAAATTATAAAAAGTACGGTAAATAACAACTCGGGTGTCCTTATACCGATCTTATCCTTATCCCGCGTTTATTAACGTAAATACCAGCATGGAAAGAAAGCGAAATCGCAATGTAAGAGCTGGTGGAGGAACCGGCGGTTGGTAAACGGCCAACGCTCGTCGACGAGCGATTTGTCGCGAAAATTCAACGAGATCCGGTGCAAAGAATGCAAAGGGAGAGACGGTCGCAGTACCGAAATCGAAATCGAAAGCGCCAGGACGGTTGAGAGGCGCGCGGACTCCTAGACGAGCGAAATAAATGGCCGATTGTTTATGCAGGCGTCGCTGAGAGAAATTGTGCGCGGCGCGGCGCAGCGCTGGATTTCAGTGGATGTCGGTCGATGTCAGTGGATGTCAGTGGATGTCAGTGGGTGTCAGTGGGTGTCAGTGGATTTCAGTGGATTTCAGTGGATTTCACATGCGCGCCGTTCCATTTTCGGAGGCGAACATAAAGTCCGAGATAAAAATCGGTTTCCGAGAAAAGTTCTTGCTCGAGCGGCATAACCTCTGCGTTTCTCCTCGCCGAGGGATACGTATCTCAACGCATGTGTGCGTCCACGCCACGAACACACGGCTACGCACTAACACGCGCTCGCGTGCCGCATTTATTGGCCTTCTTTTACTCAGGGAAAATATAATGATGGCGAATGCTCGGCGCGGGTTCGGCCCGAGACTCGCTCGGCGTTGGAAACCAGCGATAAGGAGGGAGTGTCTACTGCTGCCATAATGATAGCCCTGAACGCCTCTGACTCTCCTGCGATGTGCCCCGTGCACGCGCATACCCGTCTGCCTACGTACCAATGCTTTACATACATGCGTCGCGCGCATAATGTTTCCGCGTACGCACACCTACTCGCTCAACTCGTTCGCCGGAGATACCCACGGATACGCGCATCCGCTTAGCGCGCGGTCTATTCTCCCGTCGTCCTCTCGAAGGAGCTTTTGCCGAGTCGCGCGGGAAGCTGAGGCGAACGGGCGCGAGCTCGTCCGTCTGTACGACCAGCGGTGGGCTAAGAGTAGCCCACCAGCGGTGATCGCCTCCTCCTCGAGCCGCTCTTTGCACGCCACGATTAATACCACGGGATCGCTGTTCTGTTCGTTCACAAAATGGCCGTTTCGGCTGTCCCGCTCGACGACGGCACTTTTCGATAAGGCATGTCGTCGTAAAAGTGCTTGGCGCGCGTCGATAAGGGGGAAAAAAGGTCTGGTGCATTCAAAGGAGGAAAAATGAGCGCGCAAACACGCGCAAACACCCGCAAACACCCGCAAAAACAGGACGTAACCGAGTTTATTGCGATTGCAGCTCTAGTCACAGTTTTTCCGTGCCGCGATTTCTAACTTGGAGCGTTATGAATTTTATTCTTACAAATTGGTCATTTCACAATTTTAGTTGTAACTCTGGCAACGGGAAGCACGAGTTTTCGAGTCACAACCTCGGGCTTCCTGGAACTACGGCATTCTCCTCCATAAAACTCTTTGCCTTTTCTCTTGCTAGAACCACCAACTCTTTCCCCTCCGCGCGCGCGTTACGGCTCGACTTCTCGTACCGCTTAATTAATTTCAATTATGCTTTTTGCCAATTTATGCCCAACCAAATAGCGGAATCACCTCCTGCATCATGGAGGCAGCTCTAATTGTGCGTTATTTCGTGTCATAGGGCTGTTATCTGCATTTGTAGAATAGATACCGGCAGAGCATCTATCGCTCTTGCCGATGCTACGTTATTTTACTTTTTCGTCGAACATTATCGTTATTTATTCAGCGGCATAAGACGTCGTCGTCGTTCTCCGTCGCTCGAGTCGTAACATTTTATGCCGGTGCATACCTCCAATTACGCAATTAATTTCATTCTTTAACGAAGATCCTCGTGGCATCTCCTCGATGTCCTCGATTGTTTTAAATGCAAAATTACGAGCTTTCATTTGGAGGGTAACGCAGATATTCAGCGACCGAAGGCAAGAAGGTTTCTCCACAATTAACTTAATTCAGTCGGGTTGTTTGGATTCAAAATTAAACTCTAACAAAAACTCTGCTGGGAAATAGCGTATGAAACGGCTTCCATTTTAGTTCCTCATAATATTAGGATATCGTTGGATTATTCGGGTGAAAGAAGCGGCTGGAAGTTATGCGGTTTCAAAAGGTCTTGGGTTCTTATCGTCGAGACGCGATTCGCGCAAAATATGGCGACTTCGATATGAGTACGAGAGCCGGCTGAAGACCGGCGAAATATCCATGCGAGAGAGCGAGAGAGAGAGAGTGAGAGTGAGAGTGAGAGAGAGAGAGAGAGCGAGAGAGGGTCGGGGGGGGGGATGGATGGGGCAAGAGCGCACGCGAAAACACCGTTGAAAAGGGAAGAAAACAAAGATATCGAATTCTTTCACCACGCTTACAAGCTGATAACGCTCGTGTAACAAACGGCTTACAAAAGACCATAAACGCTTCCTTTAGTAGCAACACTCTTTATCTCTTACTTCGTCCCACTGGTTTCTCCGTCTTTCCGTCTCGTTCTCCTCCTCTTAGCGCGAGTGAAGCAAGCAAGAAAATCCAAAGCATATAATAATGAAGATTTTTCGATCGAAGCGGCGCGGCTCACACCCTCTCTCGCTCTCTTACTCGTTCTCTCCTGCGCCGAGGGTTACATCGGATTACACACGTGCAAAGTTCGAGGGCGGCGATTGGCCGGACTTGGGTTGGATTCATTAGCGCGAGGACGCCGATTGGCCGAGAGCACCGACGAGAGCGAGCCTCGAGACTCGTGCTCTTCCTTTTGCCGCGACCGCCACAGTAATGACGTGCTGCTGCTGCCGCTCTCTCTCTCTCTCTCTCTCTCTCTCTCTCTCTCCCCGTCTCTCGCCCCGTCTCTCGCCCCGTCTCTCGCCCCGTCTATCGCCCCGTCTCTCGCGTTTCTCGTCCTTTACGCAAAGGAGCGATCGTGCATGGCAGATAGGCCGCGCTCTCGCTCGCCCGAGCTTTTGCACATGCACGTTCTCGGAGCACGTCTACCTTTCTCTTTCCCTCTGCCTCGCCGACGGAGGCACATACAAAAGGCGGAGACCACTGAATAACGACTCGCCGACTCTGGACTCGTGTGCGTGAGAATCGCAAATGCGACTTGACCACGCAGGAGTTCCCTTTGGCTGCGAGGAGCCTTTCGCTCTAGCTCGTTCGGCACCCTTCGTTCCTCTTAGCCCCTGTCTCCATTGTTCCCCACCCCCGTCCTCCTCTTGTATCATCCGCGTGGGCGCACAGAGTTTTGCTCGCGCTCCAGCCACAATTCGGCTATTTATACCGTGGCGTCGGGGGGCGGGGGGGGGGGGGAGCGCGAGTGCGAAGGCGATCGCTCCAACCAAGTTAAATTGGCGGATCGAACGTCGCTAAATTTCTCGAGCCTCAAATTGCACGTGTAGCACGGTTAGATAGAAACCGAGGCGGTTTCGAACGGGACGCAGTGCCGTTGCCCATTAGTCTACCTCTCTCTCTCTCTCTCTCTCTCTCTCTCTCTCTCGCGCGCGCGCGCCCCCACATTCCCTCCGTCTCGTGCACGAGGACCGTAGTTCTGATGGCAACGGCCAAGCAGGTTTGGCCCAATATCCGGTTGCAATCGATTCGAATCTCTATTGCGCAGAGCTTGACTGCATCTGTCATTCGCTTACGGCCGAGCGAAGAAAGCGGCTTCGAGTGGACCTTCGACTAAACATCCCGCAATAATACTCGCATTCGTCGATTCATTTTGGGTCTTTTATGCGTGTTGCGATATTCAATGGCACCGTTTTGAGATCAAGTTTGTAGGGATTGAATTTGCAACGAGTTGTTAGAAATGGAGAGGAGTCAAAGGTCTTGAAAGGTCTATTTTACAACAACTTATGGCTTAAGTTCTTTTAAACTTTAAGACTCAAGATTTTCCATTTATTATATTCCTATAAAATTGCACTCGGAAGGAATAATTTTTTATTTCAAATTGTAATTATGCACACTTGTATTTACTTGGGTAACCGCCTAGAGTTACAAGTCAATTTCTCCTTTTTAACGATTTTCTTACGACGGTCTCTTTATCTCTCTTTCGAAGCTTCAAGCTATCAATGTCTCCTATCTTTGTCCTCCTTCGGGAGGACATGCTATGCTAACGACGTTCCAGTTGCCACTACGTCGTAACATTGGCAAGCATCGCTTGTTCGAGCCCAAACAGCATTTATTCTCGCCGAGTACATTTTAATTTTGTCATCGAAGCTGCACGCATTTGCAACGTGGAAGATGCACCCTCGACACACTTTGGTGAACACCGGCAAGGAGTCATCCAAGTATCGCGAAAGGAAGTTATCGGGTACATCGCTCGCTTCCTCCCGAACATCGGACTCAATCGTCCGGATAAATAATAACCGTTGCACCACTCCCACCGACTCCAATTGCATGTAACGAAAGACGAAAAAATATTAAAAACTCGCATTAACGCAGGTTCCGCGTGAATTTGCGTTCGAGTGGGCCACTATGACGTACAGGCGGACAAAGTGAATCGGATCGAGGGGCAAGGCGATTGTTCGCGAGACAATTGATACTGCGCATTGTGGGTGCACTCTTAAAGTGCCTTTAATTATACGTTGAGAACTCTTACGATTTACTCTCGCAGCGTAACCCAGAGCTACGATTGTATGGGGGCCCACTGTCTCTCCCCAGTTACATTTCGGCTCTCGCCTGGCAAAAATCGGCGTTCGAAACACGCGACGAGGTGAGATCCGACCACGAAAGCGGGTTTGGTCCGAGTACCAGGAACGACGGATGTACTCGAAACAATAAGAATGCCTAGGTAACGAAGTAACAATCAGCGAGTAGCTTATGCAGCAGTTAAAAGCTCGACAACTTTACGCGTTGCGCGTCTCTTATCCCCGGCTTCAACCCAAGACCTCGACTCGAACCGAAGCCTCTTGCCGATAAATCAATCCGGTTCCTCGTAACCAAACATGAATTGTAGAATTTTCGAAATTCGACCTTGAAATGTTCATTATTCGTGAGTTGACAAGTGTAAGTGTGCATTCGAGCACAAAATACATGGAAGTATGTGTTGCTTTGTAATTCAATAGCTTTTTCGGAACTCCGTTTTCGTGCCTCCAAAAGTTTTTTCGCGGTATCGAATTCATTGCGGTACAACTTCATTTACCGACGAAAAATTATGTAAACATTTTCTAAAACGTCCGATTGGTAAGTCACTTATCATTGTCAGGCGTACTTGCCGAGGGATGAAAGTATCACGTCGAGTTAATAGAAATTTCACATTGAAAAGTAGCGAGACCGTACATCGGTTGCCGTGCTTTTTCAATTATTTACGACCAAAGTTTAGCGCCTACTGCGATTCGTCTCTCGAGGACAGACCTGAAACTCAAAGCCTAAAACTCTCTTATTACTACAAAAGACCCGAAGAACCTAAGTTTACAAGTCACTTAAGAGTTTATAGTAAATTGGTGTTTTACGACAAGAGGTATAAGTAGTACCCGTTTATATCAATTCCCAATTAATGACAAGCACTCCAAGCCCGCGTAACTAGCAATTTCACGAATTATTATATTTCGCGTGTAGTTAGAAAAAGGTTCGTTATTAGAACGAGTCTTTTATAAAATGAAAATATTATCATCGCGATTATTATTTCGCCACGTGTCACCTAATTATACCAGTGATGTTCGCGAATAAACTTGTATTTTGCTTGAAGTTCTTTTACTAAGCGCGGTATGCTTTTTATCGCTTGAAACGTAAGGCTAACGATGATAAGAGAATATGGAACAGCGCGAAAACGGCAATAATCTCGGTCGTTTGGCAAGTGAATCTTTAAAAGACACTCGTCATCGATCGCTTTGCACTGAGATAGTTACAATGGAGGAAATATTTTTAATACCCGCGAGTATACCGTCGATCGTGGTGGATAAGAAATTCTGCAAATTATCCACGAAACGATTAATAATCGCTCGGAGCTTAAAAAATAAAATCGACCAGCTCTCGATGCCAATGAAAATGCCACTCAACTTGGGTAGATTATCACTCAACTCTAGGCTCGATCGATCGGAAATTGAATATTTATTCGGCCACTCGCACTTAATCCCCGTAAAGCACGTGATTGTTACCACGTCTTACCAAGTAAATCGATTCGTCTACTCGAGTATTCGAAAATTAAAAGAAAACGTAGCATTTCACTGGGGATTCGCCGAAGGGTCGTCGAATTTTCTCTTCCCTCCCTTACGCACGCCGCGTACCACCGTCGTACATAAAATGGCTATTGAAACGTGACTTGGTGTTGGCGAATATGGATCGCGGCTCTGGGGCGCTTCGAGCAGTCGCGGGTGCCGTCGAGGGGGTGGGGAAGGAGGCGCGGGTCGGAGGCCGGAGAGTCGCGCGTCGCCATGGCAACAACGATCCCTCAGTAGCTGCTGCCCGCCGAACCCTCCTACACACCCTTCATTCGGCTCTACCGCCATCCCCCCGTTCGAACTCAAAGACACTCGCTGCTCCACTCCGCGCAATTTTCCCGCAAGAGCAGACTCTCCTCGATGTGCGTTAGATTCGTCGCAACCGCCACTGGATTCTCGAGACTATTTTACTCGTACCCCGATGATGAATTCGTGCGTTGAGGTTACGTGGAGGTGGCGTTCGCTCGATTTTTGTGGAAAGACCGAGCGTCTCGGTTGCATCGCGGTTATTCCTTTATCCTCGGTTGGCAGAGCTTCTGCAATCTTCGGATTAAATGTCGGAATTGCCCGCTATAGGTATAAAATAACGATGACAGAGCCGCCGCCGCCGCCGCCGCGGTAGGAACTAGAGCTCCACGACGTTCGACAACAAGTGCGCGAATGAAAAATGGAGAAAAATAACGAGGAAAGGAAAAGAAAGCGTAATCGCCCTAATTGCCAGATTGAAAATGGACGTAATTTTGGATTTCTTATTTACGAGAGCAATGGCTGGGCGTGTAATTTTATACGAAAAATGCATGTAAGCAATAAAATAAAAGAAACGCTCGAGACAGACTAGTAGTATTTTCAATTACGATTCTTCGTTTTAACGATGCGCTCCGGGAAATTGTACCGAAAAACTGGGAGTCTTCGCGTCGGCCGATACGAATTTCCCGTAAATTCTATTGGAACACATGGGTGTACGATAGCGAACAGCGGAATATTTATAGGAGGCCTTTTCCCATTGACTCTAGATACCGAAATCATGAATATTGTAACGCTTTGGGTTACGCCGAGATATTAAATAAGAGCTCGGCACTCGTAACCAAGCGCGGAATAGCTTATGACCGCGTGCATACGGTAGCTTGTGCGCCTCTATCGTGTATCGTTCTTGTGCATTGAAACACAGACTGTCAACATCCAAGCCGTTAGAGATTATAAGCTAGACAAAGGGCCGAGAGTGTAATAAAGTAATAATAAACATCCGAGATAAACGTCCGTTTGGCACGCATTCCACCTGTAATTCTAGCGGTAATGCTACCTGCAATCCACTTTTATAGATAAAAGTCGAGAAGCGCAGGAGGAAGGGCAGACCTAGATTAAAAAATGCGAGCGACCGCGACGAACGCATCTAAATACCGTCGGGCTCTAGCTGGCACGATTAACATAATATATCTGCTGCTCCTTTCGTATTCAAAAGGCGACCGCTCGAGCGAACCCTCCTCGCCCCGTATATAATGCTACTTTTCGTCGATGTTTACACTAATACCAGGTTAGACGGAGCTCTAAGATCCTAAGATCATAATGAACCCCCGATCGAATTAGATGCGGCGCGCCTGACTTTGCCTCGCTCGGGAATTTCGCAAAGCTTCTAAATTATATTATAGGTGGCCGGGGGATGCCAAGCGACCGCGAACCACCGGAGACAGCTTTTTTTTATCCAATCCCTTGTGCCTTCCCTCCGAATTCGCGCCCATCCACCCTCCACTTGTAATTTAATTTTTCCCCGGCAGCCGCTACGTCGACTCGTCCCGGATAATTGCGTTCTCGGAAGGAGACGGTTCTGAAAAATCGAGGTCACTTGATTATTCGCCCGCGTTGACGAGCGTATTCGACGTCCCAAGCGGAGTTCGATCATTATTCTTCTTATAATTTTCCAGTTCTCGTGCGTCACTTTTCGACAACGCTTAGCAGGCGCTTCCTGTTTCAGCTTCCTGGCGCGCGTATCCTGAATACGAAATTCATCCAGCTGCGTGCATGAAAATCGCATGTACCAACCATCGGTTTCAGTCTGCTAACGAAAGAATTTTCTCGATTAAAACGCAAGCCTTAAAGTAAGTACCGCGCATCGAACATGGCCTATTAGGATTATTGACAAACCGCGTTCTCAGTCGGCGTACTGGCAATTATAATTGCGACTTTGACGAATTGAATCTCTGGCTTTTGGTACGAATTTTTTCTGGGCTTTATTTCTAGCCGCCCGTGTCATTGAATTCGATAAAATAAAGAATTTCATTCGCGCAAAGTCTCTTCTTAGCGTTAACTGCGCATTTTAAAAAAGAGAAGAAAAAAAAACGGTGAATATCAATTGCTAATTCTATCCCATCGTGTGGAAACGAGTAATTTGAATTATTACGAGATCATTGGGTGTTACGACATCATCCGCGTAGAGGGTGGTAAATCGAAAATTGCGCGGGGACTTCTCGCCTCGTCCAAGCCACTTCTCCCTCGGAATGCTTTGACCTTCCAATACCCGTGCCTCGTTAATAGCCCAATTTTCACCGTCGCGTATTCTTTATCGCGAATGAAGAGATCAGTATAATATTTACGCAGGCGATTCAGCGACGAAATATACGTCCGTTAAGTGTGCGCGCGGCATTATTCGTCATTAGTCCATCGCACGCAGTCCATCCAAACGCAGAATTTCAGGCAACTTTTCCCGTTTATTCCTTGGCCTTATACGCCTTAATTTTTATCCCTTGGTTGATCGCCCGAACGGTGTCCTACTCCGAACGGGTGCAAAACTCCCGATCGCAACTCGATACTCTGGCCCGGGGCGCGTTCCCTCCTGCAACGAGGGAGCGCTCATTAATAAAGCTACCATCCTCCGTATATACGGCTTTATCGTCGTTAGGGAAAAAATCGCAGCCTCGCACCCTCGCTTTTACGTAAAACGCGGAGACGCTCGGAGAAGCTCATGAATATTTATCGAGGAGCGCACGAGGCCTGGACTTGACCGTCTTGCGGATTAAAGCGGTTTTGACGCTTCGTTAGTCGTCCGACAAAGCCGCTTTATCCAGCTTCCTTTTCTTCTCTTTTCCCACCTCGTACTTTTCGGTTCCTGGGGCCAATTAAACGCCGAGCATAATCATTAGATCGTGTACGTTGACGTAGCAAGGATCTTTTCATTTGCACGGACCTGCTGTCGAAACCAAGCCTCGCCAAGTCCTTCGCTTCGTCCTTGCGCCGTTGATCCCGTTCATCCCCTGGGCAAAAACGGAAGTTCGTTGACGTGCATAAAGGCTTAATTGCAAAACAACGTTTTTCTAGTCAATTTCAGAGCTTGGCTAAAACCACCTACGTCTTTTCGGCTTTTGTCGTAAGTAAGAACATCAACAGTTTTTGCGGGAAAGGAGCCACGAATGTGTTTTCTCCCCCGGTGGCAGTGGCGCATCGAGGAGTGCCATTAACGGCCGAGCCCCGAGCCCCAGAACCATCGAGCACTTTAGAAGCTTCCAGCAACCAGCCAACGACGCTTGGTTTTGAGTGGAGCAACCTACCTCTCGTAACTCGGGATTGCGTTTGAATTACATTCGCTGGCGCATTGTCAGCGTGAAAGGAAAGACTCGTAGCGTACGCGAGACGCACTCCATCTCCTCATTTCTTAGTTAATTTCCAGCGACGGATTCTTCATAGGTCTTTCTTATCATTTTTTTCTTTTCTCTTTTTTCTTTCTTCTTTTTTCTCTCTCGAATTGCCACTGAATCTTGCGAATATGCGCAAAATAATAATGCAACTGTTCGAACGCGATCCAAGTACTCCAGTAATTTTACTCCAGCCTCTAAGGGAGACGTTTTAATTTGACCTCGTAAAGCAAAGGACGTAATTAGAAAAATCAAAGTTTCGGATTTGGATTTAATTGGCAGACAGATCGCGTCCTACTGATGCCTAGTATCCGTATTAACTTTCGATGATTCGGAAAATATTCCCTTACCTGTGCGACACTTTCGGGTGTAATTTATTTTTTATATTTATTTCCAGGACGCGTGTTGTAAAGTAGAAATTTTTACTGTGTTTTAGATGAGTTTGCCACTCGTCCATCCTCGTCGATCGTAAAATAAGTTAACAATTAAATCCAAGAACGTTGCGTATAAAGAAAGCTGCGTAAAACTGCATCTGTGGGAGTTAAATACGTATAAAGCAGTAATGCACGGTAAACGAGACGGTAAATATTCTGCATCGTACGGGCAAAAGTCCAAAGCCAACGGAATGCATTCGGATACTTAGAAGATCGCACTTTCGCGTGCATTCCCATTTATTGTGCACGAGCGCGTACAAGTACGCGCGTTCGAATGTTAATTTACGCGCGTAAAAAGAAGAAATGTGCGTCGGGATTCAAAATTAATGGATTTTTAATAGTGTCATAAGTACGTCGTATTAACGTTGTTTGCTCCGTCGTGGTTTTGCTTCTCGGGATCGTCCACCACCGCGACAACCATCGCGTGGAGCGCGAAGCTTGCGAGGATCGTCGGCTCCTGTGACGATCCGAGCACGTCTGCGGGCGAATTCAATTTTTCAAAGTATTTTAATTTAAACGTTGCACCTACGAATTCCGCGTCTCCTCGCTCATTCGCTTCGTTTGTTGATTTTCGCAATACGCAGTGGACTAGGTAAGATTTATTATTTTTCACCGGCACTCTGCAATATGTTATTGCTTTTGAATATTTCCTCGCTGTATTTAGCTGTGGACTTTTTCATAGGAGTTTGATAATATTTGCAATTATGCGTAACATTGAGACGATTGAAAAGTATGAACGTCGATGATACGGATGCGATTTACATCACAAGTTTATGTGGCGCGGTCGGAAAACCGGTGCTATCGGTGTAAAATTAGCTTAAGCAACGACTTAAATAAAGTATTTTCTACTCATATTGAATTCCCAGGCAAAGTTATTTGTCTGGCTTATTGTATATCTAATTCTCGCTTATTGTATATCAAATTTACGCATCGAAATTTATATTTATACCGTGTTTCACTCATTAAATATGTGCCTGCTTTCGGTATTTTTAAGAAATGATGATCCACGATCGCCCTTCTCTTTTTCGTTTCTTTTTCTTCTTCGTTTTAACAGGCAATTCGTATTTTATTCGTCTAAGGTGTACAATTTGCGTTAACGAGATCTTAAAAGCGTCTGAAATATAGAAGGTACAATGCACTCGCTACATTTTTCTTCTTGCATTCGCCATAAAATCGGTGGCAATTGGACTTCGACACAGGAAAAAATCAGTGCCTACCTGGAAATGAAAACTTTTACCGCGTTCGTTCCTCGCGCACGAAAGTCTAAGAACGGTGTAGAATGCCGAAAACCACTTCCGCGTTGTACATACAACTTTAAACTCTCTTTTCTGAACGCTCGAGACCGAGGTAAGAATTTCGCGGTGCAGAGAGTCGCACCTTGTCGTATTACAATTTCGTGGTTTCGAAGGCGCCCGCGCGACTCGTCGTATTTCATACGTGGAGGAGTATGCGGAAGAATTTATTTGCATATTTTTGCAACGGTGAATCCTTTCTCTTGTTTCAGCAATTACCTACTGTCAAGCGAATGCGTCCACAAAAACTTGCGCGTGCGCGTGCGTGCAACTTGGATTAAAGCGAAGGGATCGTCTCTCCCCTTGGGCCGCGATCGCCAAATAAGAACGTAAAAATCAGCGAATATAAGAGTTGACAATTCTTACGGAAGATAAAAGAACACGCTTAGAAATGCTGCTTCGGAGAGTAGTGTAATTATATAATAGAGCAATAACAAACTGAATTCCGTTGATAGTATTCGGGTAATCCAACGAGGCTCTAAATACTCCTGAAAATGAATTTTAATCAAAACTGGCATGCTTACGAGTACATCTTATTCATAAATAATAATATCGGTAAAGAGGGTCATTTTGGCAGACCAGTTTTACAAGTTAACTCGAGCTAATGATTCACGCGCTTTAGACTCGCAAGGTTTGTAAAATTTCAACCTTCTAATAGTTTTCGTTAAGGTTATGAAATTTAAGCGAGCAAAATAAGCATTCGTATTCGTAGACTATTATTTAAAAACAATTGCGAATGGAAACGTGTGATTTTTTTTATAAAACTCGAGGTAATAAATTCAATTTTACAAGGAACGCCCAGAGCACGAATACAAGAGTTTTATAGAGTTTGCATTGCGATGGTACAAAAAGAAAAGAACAAGTAAACGGTAAGCGCGTTACGTTATACAAAGATAATACTTACTGACTCTTCAACGACCGAAATAATATGGTTTTATAACGTTTGTCCAAGTTGAAGAATAACGAGATCAAAGAATAGCAATGGACGTAATAATAAATTGAACAACAAGAGGCGAGATTTCGCTAAGTATATCGGAAACCAAGAAAACGGTAACCGAAACAGACTCCCCCATAATGAAGCTCTAAATATTTATATTACATATTTCATAAGCATCCATAATTTAGTTTGAATGTCGTTCGCAAAGAGTTTTCACAGCTAAAAGAGAGCAAATTAAAAAGTACTTTCTTCCATTCCGACGACTCGGATGATTGCACACTCTGCATAAGACAATAATTTGCACTTTGATGCGCCTGCACGCCGAAAATTTCATTAAAATAGTATCGATGCAATATCGAATCTCTCCCCGTCCCGATTGGAGAACGTGCAGTGAGAGACAGCCTCGCGTGGAGTTGCTGCCTCTATCAAATTTCATATTTATCGACTATATACAGCTCCGTATATTGTTTCCGCGATCCAACCAAAAGCAAAAAGGACGACGACGACACATAATTATAGCCAGTTTCTCTCTCTCTCTCTCTCTCTCTCTCTCTCTCTCTCTCTGCCTCTCTCTGCCTCTCTCACCCGCTTGAAATCTATCGAGCACGTGGGATCACGCAGCATAGAGGAAAGGGCCGGCGTATGCGGGACGACGAAGCATCGTAATAACAATGATTAGGGCGACGAAGCGGACGATTTTGCTCCGTGCAGCCGCCGTCGTTGTCCTGATAAAGAGAAGAACGAGAGAGAGAGAGAGAGAGAGAGAGAGAGAGAGAGAGAGACGTACCTACGCGCAAACGATCAAGCCGGTATCTTATAGCTATATACATATATAGGCTCATGTGTGTGCTTGCAGGCTGCTCGGCAATCGAGTCTCAAAATGGCGAACGCTCACCTTTCGAAGGGGTTTCGGGCAACGAGTACGTACACGTACGCTTTCCTACACCCATACTATTCGACGTATCGCAGCTCTAATAAATACTCATTCGGAATCGATGAATCAAAAGGATTGTTTAATTTCCAAGAGAAACACGAGCTAAGTCTCACGAATACTCTGGTATTTGAAACGTACGAAGCCTCTGGTTATTTGAAAAAATCACCAAGTTTCCGAACCCGATAGCGAATTAAATAAACGTGTTTCAACCGCACTTTCAAGGAACCTTCGTCATTTTCTTCAAACTCCGCATTATAACACGTTACGACCGTTAATAGTTTTTTAACGATCTCAATAACGAATTAAATGTATTTATGGAAAATTTTCTCTTTCTATCGAAGAGAAAATTACGAGATTTTGTAACATTTGAAATTATAATAATAAATAGATAATAGTAAAATAGTGTTCTGATTCGCAAAGATGTGTAATTATTGTTGTACAAGGTTCGCTGCTTCTACCATTCCATTTCCATTGATGAATACCGCGTAAACCGAACATTAAATATTATTCCGAGACTGTAATTCTTTGTTTACATTACGAAACACCGCAGAAGATTGCGCAACGCTTTGAAAGAATTCTTTACTCGCGAGAATAAATTTCACCGACGCATTATGAATATCTTACGAGTGGCTATAAAATATAAATGCCATTATCGGCAATTATAAGCCGCGATTCGATCATTTTCCTCGATATCACTTTTGATAACTATCGCGAGCGCAGTGAGCAAACTGATATTGTTTATTCGTTATAATACTATTTGTTACCCTCCTTGTAAACGCTCGGAGATGGTTACGCAGTTTATCTCCGGGAAGAGCTCTCCGAAATCCATCACCGGCAAAAGATCCATCATCCAACGAGGGCAAAAAGGACTCGAAAGCCTGTGTTGTGATACACGAAAATTAAGATATAATGCGAGTCGAGTGCGCCTTTTTGCGCGAACAAACTCAGTCAGCTGGTCGATATAGCCTTGCAATTTCCTGTGACTTGGGCTCGACGGATTCGCGTTTTTATATAGAGTCCAGGGCCTAGATAAAAGCTGCGCGTGACCAGCTGTTCCCCTCGTAGCTACGAAAAGCAGAGAAGCGGTATCGCCGTTGCGTCGTCGTCGTCGTCGTCGTCGTCGTCGTCGTCGTCGTCGGTCGCTCCATAATTGATATTATTACGGCTCGCACGCTGGATATTATACCTGCCATTACAACGCTATAAATGGTACACGGGCGGTGGTTCGCTCTCAATATTATCCCTGCTTTTTCGTTTGACGCGATGCGCTCTCGAGTGCTCTCGAGTGCTCTCGAGTGGCTCTCGAGTGCTGCACCGTACGCGAACAATTTACTAAAATCGAATTTTCCGCTCTTTTACACATCTTGCCGAACGTGCGTTTTGCTACGAGGGTGACCGAGATGGTGGGGGTGAAAAATGTGGCTCCTTCGCAGAATTATTATCCGAGCGGCTTTAGGCGTTATCGCATTGACAATTACTATGATTTTCACGCGAAGGATGGATGTCGTTACGTAAAAGGATTTACGAATCACTCGATAACGCGCGATTGTGCACGTTTCGATGTTTGTCTCCTATTGTCCCTTGTTCCCCTCCATCGTCCTCCGCAAATGCGAACAAACATCGAATATAATTTTATGACTTTATAATCTCGCTATTCCGACGAAAACCTCATAAATGTACACATTTATGAGATGCAATATTCGTTTCGTAAAAGAAGCTGTGTACTTTCATTTGAGAGTAATTGGTGGTATGACCTATTACAAAAAGGGAAATTGTATTTTAAGCCCACTTTAACGTAATTATTTGTTTAAATTAAAACGCGGGAAATGGTTAATAAAGAGTTACGAGACTTTCGTAAATTCTTATTTACGGCAGATTATCTTCCTCTACCTATCCATCAATGAAATGAACGATCGATATTTCTTCCTTCTCGAGAAAACGTAAAAAACATGGAATATCCCACTTGCGCCGCATGAAATATGAAAGCATCGATTAAACAAGTGCCTATTCCACAAAGTAGAAAAAGTTCTGCGCGTATAAGCGAGTTTTATGCGTAGAAATGGACCGCAGCGAGAGATCCACCACTTCCCTCCACGACCATTCGATTACTATTAATTGCCTCTTTTCTCTCACAACCCTCCATCCCCCCGGCCCCGCGCGCGCCCCGCACCCCAACGCTATCACTATCGCTCTTCACCCGACCCATACGCCCTTTTTCTCTCTCGCTCTCGCTCTCGCTCACTCTCACCCTCTCTCTCTTTGTTTATAGTCTGGCTGGCTGACTCGCGAAGGCGGTGCACTGCTCGGCACAGCGCGAACCGAACCCAACCAATAGGAGACCCGCTGGAAATCATACGCGGAGATCGCATCGAGCGTCGGGAGAGAGGGAGAGAGCGAGAGCGAAACACTAGCCGAGGCGAAAGAGCCGAAGCCCAGTCCTCCTCGTTAACATTCGACGGGCCTGTCCTGGCGCACGACGCGGCCTTGCGGTGCGCCTTGCACGAGGCTTTAGCGCCGCGTGTATGGTGCGAAGAGAGAGAGAGAGAGAGAGAGAGAGAGTGAGAGAGCGAGGTGGGGCAAGAGAGGGCCGAGGCCTCTTCGATCGCTCGCTTCTCTTATATATTCTCTTTTCATCTTTTTAGTTTGTATGTTTTACTCACCCTCTCGCTCGCTCTCTCTCTCTCTCTCTCTCTCTCCTCTCTCTCTCTCTCTCTCTTTCCGATGGTTGTTGGGTGTGCGAGCTCCGTCTTTTTCTTTGGAGAGAAAAAGAGAAAGAAAGCGGCCAGGAGTTTTGCACACGACGTTCTTCCTTTTTTAGCTCGCTCGTACTTCTTTATTTATTTTTTTGGGGGCTTCTTTGCTTATTGTACAGGCTCGTCTCTTCCTTTTTTACCTTTGATACGTATGTGTGTATACGCCGAGCCATTTTAGTTTAGACTTTTTTAGAGCTGCGTCCCGAGATCCGTATTATATATCTGAGAGTAATCGTGTTTTACACGATGAGCTTTGCTTTTGCTCGTCCTTTTACCATATTTCTTTTTCCCTTGATTTTTTTATTTCATTTAGGAAAGCGGAGATGCGCGTTGCACGTGAATTGCAGTTTTATTAATAAGTGATTATGATGTACCGAGACGGTAATATCTGGTTTTTTTTTTCTTTTTTTCTTTCTTTTCTTTTTTTTCTTTTTTTTTCATAGAAATAATTAAAACCATGTGGATGAAATTAAATTTTTAAAATAGCGTTTCCTTTATATTAATTTTTTGTTGCCTTTATTTCCGCGCGATAAAAACCACCGGAGATAAGTGGCCTTGTAAAATTTGCTTTAACATTTAAAAATATGTAGCTCTTCATTTCGATTTCCAAAGCCTTATACTCGTTCGACGTTCGATGAATAACGTCGAGTTTCTTTACCCGCTTTTTTACCCGTGACAACACATGTACCTTTCAAGAAAATATAATTTTCCTGGCGCACCACGTGTAATTATTAAAAAATCGACGTAATAACTAATGCTGTATATCTATACATTAAATCTTTTAAGTCTCGCTGCTTCCACTTGGATTTAAATGATTTAATATGATTTTTAATCATAGCTAATGTAATTTCTCGATATTTATCATTGGTTGTAATTTAATATACGACTTATGATACGAGTCTGCAAAAAATAGCCGTAAACAAATTTTGTAGAAAAAGTGAGTATTCTGAGTTGCGCTAAAATTAAAAGCTTAAATGCTCGTTTAAGAGTAATTGAAAAAATGATTAAAATCTGTTTAACGTTATCGTATTGATGTATGTTCAAAGAGGTTTATGAATTTGCACGTCTTGATTTAAAATCGAATAGATAGGAATTGATGTACGACAGAAATGAATGGTAGATCCTAATTAATAATCGGAAAATTCACGTGGCACCCGTGTCTCTGACAGAGAGAGAGAGAGAGAGAGAGAGAGAGAGAGAGAGAGTGAGCAACATACGGACAGAGGCAGACTAGCATTTCTTTTGGAGGCGAAATGTCAAAGTCACGCTCGATAATTTTGATAGACATCTACCTCGAGGTCGTGAAGTCTTTCGTCCCATAATGGCGTGACAGTCGTATGCGAGGCAACTCTCACGCTTTCATCGTGACATATTTCGTAAGGCTCGATTCTCTCGTAATTGAAGTTCCTGTCATTGTGTTTCTCGAAGGAAGCTTCTAATGCACGCGCGAATGTTTTAATGCCGAATCTTCTTTTAAGTTTGACCCCCTCGTGGCGTAATTCCGTGTTCCGTCGGCCTTCGGAACTCGCCTCCTCTCATTTCGGTTTCTTTTCTCCTTGGAATTCTTAGATCAGGCAAACTTTGCAGTGTTTTCGAGAAAGTCCTCCTTTTTTGCACTTTTAAATGTCAGATATTTTGCATGCATCTCCGCTCGGATTTCTTTCTGAATATTATATATATATAAATTATTATTAAAATACATGTATTCGTGCCAGTAAGGCTTTTCAATTGATTTTTCTTTTTTAACTTAACAAATTCTGTCTATTCGCTTTGTAAATGTATGCAGGAAATTCTTGTAGATCTTACATAAACTCGTTTTACATTGCATTTTATCTGCCTTTTTCATAGATTTATGTAAATTTTACGTAAGATTTTTCCGCGTATTGCTGTCGTTAAACGTATAAAATGTGCGAAGCTTAAGATATATTAACATTATTATAATTTAACCCTCGGAGAAAGTTGAGAAAATCGGTGCTCAAACGTGTACAATAATAGAAACAGAAATAATGCGACTAAGAAAATAATTGGTTTGACATATTTCAACCAAAAAGTATAATTGTAAATATCTGTTTTTTTTATTATTTCATTACCGAAGGAAAATCGTAAATTTGAACTTAGCATTTCATTTTTATCGACATTCGATATTATTGATTTTTAATAAACTATGTTAAAGAACAATTAAAAATATATATCGCGATAACATCTTATAGTGATATTCTTATAACCAATACAAATGAATATTTAAGTTTTAACCTTGAATCATTTCGTTATTTAAATTTTTTACCTTACGTAAGTACAAACATGATTTTCTACAAGAAGTCGTTACTCATATTTGTGCTGAAATTACATTCTCTCGTGTATTCGACATATGATTCCACCGATGATATATTAACATTTAATACTTTTGCTATTGCTTTAATTTACAAGCAAACGATACATTACCTTAAATCCATTTTCAATGTCGATGAAAGGTGTAAGAAACATAAATTAAGGCGTAAAAAACCGTGTTCTCGGCGTATTCTTAGATTCGCTTATTTTTCAAAAACGTACAATTCATTACTCCATAATTGATTAATAAAAATTATTTTTTTATACTTTGAAAGATTTATTATACGAGAAAACGCGTGAAACGCAAAAGAATAACGATGAGAATGTGAAAGTAATCGAAGTCGCAGAGCTTTCGATCGATGTTTTCCAACAATTTTCTGTTTCCGGACGTCCAACGTAATATTTCTCTCTCGATACGACAATTAAGTTACTCACCACTTACATACGATTCTTCACTGTAAAATCGAATTTTTAAGCATAACTTTGATAAGAGATAAAAATTTATTTTAAAAAATTTTTTAAATTTAATTGAAAGATCTAGGTTACAAATTAATGAACTCGAATTAATATCCAGTTTATGTCACACTGAGTACTGAATTGGAGTATTAATTTTAATACGTAATTACACCTTAAACACGCACATGTAGAACTATAGTGTACCAATGTAACTTGACCAAATTAAAAATTACAAGTGCTGTTTTACGAAAAACGAATAACTGCTCGTGCTACTGATGAACATTAAAAGTACCCAGTGTTAGTAAGTTAAGCACATATGAACATTCTCCCGTTTACTTTACGAAAGATTATCCGCAATCGCGTAATCACGGCTCTTAAAGTTTTTGTTAAAGTAAACGGAAAATTAATGGGACGAAAAAGATAGTTCTGACTGATTAAACATTGGAACTGTCTAAAAAATAGAACAACTTCATTACAATGGAGGATCGCCATTGATTTTACGAATAAGTAGTTGATTAAATTACTCGTGCAATCTCGCACAATCGACAGAGTCAAAAGATGTCTGCTTTGGTTTCTTTCCTCTTGCTCTCCCGAGTTGGCTCGAAATTTTTTTTCCATTTTCTCGATCTCTCGGATTCGAAGCTGCGCGCAGCGCTTTTATGGCCGCTAGTAAATTGCCTTTTCTTATCGAAATAAAATGTACAAGCGTAAGAACGTATATTGGCTTTTCACTCGCTCTCCGCGCGAGCGAACGAAGAGCGGTACTTACTAGCAGCGCGAGTTTTGTAATGACAGCAATACTCGAGCCCGTCAATGCCAATGCACGTGATTCTTTTTTCTCGATCTCTCTTTCCCTTACTCTCTCCCTGTGTCTCTGTCACTCTCGCGCGCGCTCTCTCTCTCTCTCTCTCTCTCTCTCTCTCTCTCTCTCTCTCTCTCTCACTTTAAGGAGGTATTATGCGTTAATACATTTCTGGGAATCGGACATGTACAGGGCTCAAATTGGATGGATTTTGCACGCATGTAAATTTAACGAATTCTCTGCACGTAGCAAGATATAGCGAACAAAAGAGACATTACAACCACCTGCATTCGTTTACTTGTTCTTTTTTTTTTTTTTTTTTTTTTTTTCCCTTACTTCCTAATGATTTTTAATTACATTTTAATTATTACGAGAGCTTCTTCTTGATAATTATTCCTCCGAACATTTTGAAAGTACTCGTTAAGCAAGACGATTATTCGAAAATTTACAACTCCTCAAAAACTGATTGCTTGGCGTATTAAAACTTTTACATCTTTTATATTTATTTTCGTAATCTTTAATTGTACTGTTCAGCGAAGAATGCAAACAAATTGCAAGAATGCAACGTAAAAAGAATTCGCACAAAATGTAATCTTGTGCACTTGTGCCGTTTTTCATCAAAACTAGCAAAACTAGCAAAACTAGCAAAACTAGCAAAAAACTGTCAAACATCTTCTGATTTGGCTTTTAGCGAAAAAATGTTTATTCCAAAAAATATGTCATTGTAAATAGTAAATAAATTCTAGCCATTAGCGTAATATCTTTATTAGTCGCGATACATTTACGGCTGTCAGTTCTAACTTTCCTACAACTCGGTAAGAAGTACGGAATGTTGTATTCCAGGAATTGCGATTAAATAGCTACCTTTAACTAACGCAACTAACGCAATCTAAACCTTGTGAAAACTCATAGTTTTTACAAATTAAAGGCTTCTAGGCACTAACCTATTCTAGATAAAAAGTACGACGAGGTTGATGAATTTATTTGCATGTGCACCTGAGCGTA
Organism: Wiebesia pumilae; assembly: GCA_018907045.1. Lineage (NCBI taxonomy): Eukaryota > Metazoa > Arthropoda > Insecta > Hymenoptera > Agaonidae > Wiebesia > Wiebesia pumilae. Next base: position 1,288,123 of record JACCHZ010000142.1, on the reverse strand, counting down.
AAGGAAAGCAATTCAACGAATATCGCTATGGGCTTTCAATGAAAACGAAATAATAATGTAGTAATAATCGTCGCTCGTGTACCTCAATGTTATTAGGAGCAAGTGCCGCTGCATAAAAACTATAAGCTTCATTCGTACTTCTTCCAATACTCATTTTACGCGAAAATAATGAAAATAATGAAGAATATTACGAGACCATAACGATCATTATCATGCGATCATAATTATAAACCAGTAAAATAGTTTAGTAGTAGAATAACCATCGAGGAACTCCTAATATAAAGTTTCGAACCGCGATATAATACTTGAGCGGCGATCTGCATTTTCCCGATATTATCAATCTACGAGTCTTGTACTCTTTATTAGCTTCGTTCTCCGAACTACTTATTTGTAAATGTTTTACGACTAAGCTGACAAAGTGCCACTGGTAGTCTTGAAATATTTAGATGCGGGGACATTTAAAAATAAAAATAGGTGCCTCTAGGATGAGGTATTTATCCTGAAAAATGAAAGTTTAAAGCCTACGGAACGTTCCCAAGCGCTAACCGATTTCGCTACATTTAGACTGCGATACTTAATATGGAAGCCTCCGTGTATGAGATGTATAGTTAGGTGTGTAAACCGCAATGTACACGCACACCTCGTGCAGTCACGTTTCCGTGTTTCGTTTTTTGCGCTGCACGCTCGTGCTCTCGCTCGCGGAAAAAGAAGAACCTTGAACAAATCTTTGAAGGAAAGGAGAGAAAGCGGTCTCTGGGAGCACGAGATTTTCCCAGAAGAACCGGCGCTCATGAGAGTGTTCGGAGAGCCGCGAAATCGTCGACTTTTAAATCTGCGCGATCTGCGCGCGATCGATCGACCGCCAATTAATCGTACGTGGTTCTCGAAGTGCTGCTATTGGTCGTACTACCTGAGCAACGAGAGTCGGAAGTTGCGAGCGATCGAGGACTCTAAGTAAAGTGCGGCACTGCGTCCTGGTGTCTTATTTCCAAAAGAAAAACTTCCCATCGAACGGCTCAATCGATGCGCTTTATTTCCTTGATTTCGGATAAAGAGAGCTTCGTTACTCTACGCCAGCGTTTTTCTAATATATAGCCTTGTAATAGGCTTAAAAGATTGCTTCTCGTTGCAATTAAGAAAAAAAACTCATCCCTTTGGTCCATTCGCATCGCCTTGCCAAATCAAAGAAACCGACATATACGAAAAGCACGTGGTTTATTCAACGAATAAATAAATAAATAAAACTTACCCAAGTGGCAATATTTTACAAGAGTTTCATTCCAAGTAAATTCACCGGATCGTGAGTTTCTTTGCTGAAATTCAAGCTGTTAGTTTTTATAAGTTCAATTTCTATTCACAAAATTATCGATATAATATCACTTGTAATTGTTGTCTGCCTCTTTAACGTTAACGTTCTCCTCTCCGTCTTTCAATAGAAAAATACATCTCGCAGGTTCTACATCGTGCATATGCTCTTTTAATTCTGTATTAATAGTTATTAATTATAATTTTCAGAAATAAATAAAACTACATCCCATAATCATTACGCGCAAATATATATAGCAACTTTTAAGATGTACTTAATTGATTTATAAAATAAAACTCTTTATATATAACTACTATCTCCCTGGTATATTATTACAGGCCGAAATCGATGTATTTTTTATACGCGTGTAAAAATAATTAATAAAATTGTATTACTTGTTTTAAAAATTGTTAAATCCATATTTAAAATTGCTAAAGTACAGATATACATAAAGGTATTGCATTTAATATTATTAAATGTAAATTTTAATATTTGTATTATCGATAAGGAATTATTTTATATTAATAGTTACTAAGAAAGTGCGCGCACGTGTGTTGGTATTTAATATTTTAATATTGGCAGCTTAACCATTGCAATCATTATTGTTGTTGTTAATATTAATAGTAGTAATGAAAGAAAGTTAAAGTACACGTATAAAAGTTTTCATTAAAATTATAAATTGTATTTGAAGAAAAATAAAATACTGTGAGAAAAAAATGGGAGTTCAGTCTCTTACAGTGAAAGGGTTGAAACTAGTTAATCTCGTCTACAATAAGTCCCTATTTTCTTTTTTCTACGTAATATAACTTTAATGAGCAAATGCGTAATAATAATATCAAACATAAAATTACGGCACAAAAGGGAAAGAATGAAAAAAGAAGTATACCTCTGATGCACGTTTACGCGCGCATAAGTGTAAGTATGTGTGCGCTTGTAGAAACTAGCCGCAAGAGCTCGTATACAAGTTTAATCACGAACGCATTCGAGCGATTTCATAAAGGTGTTAAAGCCTTTCATTACCACATGATGTACGTGTATGTACTACTCTTGATGTATACAACACCTATGCAGCGTAGATACAATCTGGAGCACAAGTATATATTTTTTTGTTGTTGATGCCGAATTCACGTGTTCTTATGATTCTGCACAAAACTCGTACAGTAATGATTATGAGACAAATCTTATAGTTCTGTTGCAACCAATTAATGCTTATATTTTCAGTTTCTTAATAATTTATACGAAAAATACGACTGCATAATTTTGCTTAATTTTTTTTAAAGTCAGTGTTATTTCGTTCAGTACAGTACTTATACATTGTGTAAGAGGACATTTATTACATTAAAGTATATTCTTTTCTCAAAGTTTATGAATTTCTTATAATTCACGTATTTTGTGTGTGTGTGTGTGTGCGCGCGCGTGCGTGTGTGCGTGTGTGTGTAAATTCTTCAAAAGGATGTAATTTTTTTTAATACGAATAATTATCTTATTTTATTATTTTTTATTCAATTGGAATAAATTATGTTACAATCTGCCTGAATTTATAATTTTTATATTAAATCCGAATACAATCGAACGAATTTAAACCAAAATTTTTCTTCTTTGATTTTCTTCGTTTTTATTAATCAGGCATGAAGTATTATAATCTTTCATAACGATAACGTATTTAAGACACATACTGTGTGTATTAGAAATTCTGGTTTTATTGAAAAGAAGATGAAGGTTTTGAAGAATAATAAGAAACTAGCGATAATCGCGTTAAAATACCAAATACGCGAAGAAAAAAAACTTAGACTATAACTATAATTGTTTTAAAACTTACGTTCGGCATATGAATAAAAGATTCTATTTAGTTTACTGCAGTTGTGGATTTCGTAATTATAATTTGTTTCTACTGCTGCGTATTATTCAATTAGTTATACTTCATAAACTATTCACAAGATTTTTTTTAAGGAGAAAAAACATAAAGGTATTCTTCTTCAAGTCTTGCAGTTATCGAAAAAAATCGAACTTAAGTAACGTATAGATATCGATATTTTCTATACAATTATGATATATTATAAACATTTATAAATTCAATGGTAACAATGAAGTAACTGGAAATTTGAATAAAAAATAACTCCGTTCGATCGTTTCACAGGCTTTAAATTCATAATACATCTATTACTCAAATAATTCGACAAACATATCTGCTATTAGTATGCGTGGAAGCTATAGGATAACTAGTTTAGGTGCAAAAACGATCAAATCCATGCATAATGGCGTTTTTCGTAACGAAACAGGCGAGTGGGGCTAACGCCTACGCATTGGTCGAGCCTGTACTGCAACCTGATTGTTAGATTGTCTAGCAACCAACGCGATGATGACAAGGGTTCAAGCTACTTTTAAGGAAGTTCTCAAACTATCCTACATAACCGTATAAGTACTGTGCATACGCCCCTGGCAAAAGCAAATCGTTTTAAAGTTACGTATATTACAGTGTTCGCGATGATTGCGATATTGTGAGTAATATAATGCATCCGTTTCACTTTGCAAAATTTGTAGATGATATTGTTTTTGTAAAATCAACAAGGCTTCATTTGAAATTGAAATGCAAGTTCCATTGATTTAAAAATATTACTCTATTTAGCTTATACCATCTAAATATCTTTTAATTTTGGTCCTAATTGTCTTTTAATCATCGGTCTGTCGGATATAAGTCATTAAATATTCTTAAATACTTTTTACTGGCCAGCTGAATCATTTAAAATGCAGATGTGTTTGATTCACTCTTCATATACTTACACAGAGAGACTACTACCATCGAGAAAATATTCGTTTTTCTACATGTAATTAATACAGTTATTAAGTAAAGCGGATTTTACCTTTATTTCGTATTTTCGTATATATTTCATTAGAATGAAGTTGAGTTTTGTGATAAACCTTTACGCAAGGATGTGGTATGCAACGAGTATATCGCAAAGATGACGAAAGACCTGTCCATATTTGTAGTCGACAATGGACGTACATTGACCCATATATAGAATATGGTTACAACTTCCTTATTAAAGCGAGTACGTGGACAGGTAAGCGCCTATGCAACGTCAATAATTCCATTAGACGATCACTTGCGTAGTGTAATTGGGTTTTTTTATCCTTAGTCTTGCAAAGGACGCTAACTCCTTCGGGCCATGTAAATATATAATAGAGCCCATACGGAAGCTCTTATGCTCACATTATACACACTCGTATCTTAAGACTTGAGACGAGATACTTAATTTTTTATGTCCACGCTTAGTTAAAAAATGCGATACCGATATTCGTGCGTGTGCAAGACGATTGTTTAATTAGTCTTCAAATCTTTGAAAACAAGAAACATGTACAAAAAATATATTTAGAAAATATTTTGTACTCAACCACATGACGATAACCGACATAATCTATTTTCTATCAAAATTTTTCCACGAGTAGAAAATAAATCTTTTATGTAAAATACTCTTGAAATTTAAAAATATAAATTTTATAATAGTCGAATTAAAATCACCGGAAAAAATAGTATCTTTAATTCTGGAATAAAATTTATTTTATTACCTGATAAGTATTGTAAAATTTAATCCGAACAATCGGAAAATCAGAGAATTACTAAGGAAAGTAGCGACAAAAGAGGACGAATCCTATTTTACATTTTTTATTGCCAAATGAGGTTTAAACGATTACACTTCATGGATCATTATGTAAATTTTTTTTATCGAATTAATTAATATAGGACAGCTGTATAGAAATAATAATTGTAAGTATATATAGAAACTTCGGTGTATACTTTTTGAACGTGTATTCGTTTATAAGCTCTACTTGTATAGTACATGCCTAACCATGTCTTACTTGGATACATAGTTTCTTAACAACCTCTTGTATAAAAGTAAGATCGATGCTTGTAATTGCACACTATGATTACACCTAGGCATAATCGAAATCAATGTTCAGTCATTTCTGCTTGGATTAAACACATTTGTGAGTTACGTAAGCGCGAATATTTTTTTCCAACGAATTTGCAGAGGGAAGCTTTAAAGCTACATTTAATATTTATTTACTGCCTGTTCCATTCGCGTGGGCATTTTTATTAGAATTTTGATACTTTAAAACGACAACTACCTATTTCATTTCGTACAGTTGACAACATTTTGAAAACAAAGTATCTCTTATATGCGTGCAACTATATTTATCGTTATATTTAGCTGTAAATCGTAGAAATTATTTGATTTATCTTAACTGTTTCTTCTCTCAATGATATACGTGATTTAAATTCGAATGCTTGTCATTATATTTACGGTTTCAGAGAAAAACGGCCCTTCATTCGTGAATGCGTCTAATCTAATTTTCTTTTTCATCGAAACATATTAAGCGCAAGCTTTAAATCGTGTTTACAATGGCAATGCACGAACGAGATAAAGTGTGGGAGTAAGGTAATTGAAAGATAATTGAAACAAATTCATTCCGACTGACAAATATTATAATATTTGATGTCATTGAAAATATAATACTTACTTTGAGCCATAAATTTACTTTACAAATCGAGAAAAGGTATTCGCACACACGAATAAATGTCAACGTCGATCACAATGGAACAGGTTCAATCGAACTCGATTAATATTTCCTCGTAATTCTTACTTTCTTTTTTAAAGCCAGGCTATTTATTCATCGTCTGAAAGTATTACAGAACCTGAGCTACAATTGGAGTCGAAAAACAAACATATAAAACGAGTGAAAAAAAAGTGGAAAACGAGTTCGGCCAAAGACGAAGCCATTCTTTGCGGGACAGACAGCGAGCGAGCGTGCAGTTAGTTAGCCGAGTTATGGTGGGCATAATTGCAGTTTATTGTCTCAATAAATATATAGGACACGCCTGCCTCCGCCGTGCACTATATGCGTACCAGTAGGGAGAGAAGAAATGTAAGAAAGCTATAAGAAGTATAAGAATACTGCTGCCTTCCTGGGATTTGAAATCAACGAAGAGGAGAAAAAGGAGGACTTTAAGAACACGCTTAATACGGTTTACGATGCCTTAACCTTCTCGCGTCTCTGGCATATATATATATATACACACATATATATATATATATATATATATATATATATATATATATATATGTGCGCGCGCACGATGATGGGTAAAGCGAGTGATATAACATTTCCCTGTCATACCGCACGACGACAAAAAATAAGTAAGTCACCTGTGATTCGTGTGATTCGTGTGATTCGAACGCGTAAATGAAATGCGTACCAATTTGATACAAGTCCTGTAACGATGCGATTACGAAATAAAAATTATTATTTATAACGATTAAAAAGGCAAAAAGCTTTATTCTCACTATCGGATAACTTTTATGCTTTTTATCTTAATTAATCGTACGGCAAGATTGTACGAAATGTACGAGTGCTCGTCTTTAAGGGAAACGTGCACATGAATAATACCTATCGTATTTTACAAATAAATTACAAAATGTAAAGCTTTCTGCGGTTATTACTTGGGAATTGTATTTATGGGGTTTACGTAGATGCAAGTTCCTTGGGAACTTTTTCGATGATGTAGGCATTACTACAAATCACAATAGGACAAAATTCTAATTATTTAATATTCGTATGATTATGCTGATGTGTTTTCATTTACAATGCATTAGTATACCGAGTGTTCGTAAATTAGTAGCGGTAAGAATAAAGAATACTGCTGCTATTATCCCTCGCACAAATTAATTACGTTCTTGCTGGTACTTAATGCAAAACATTTTGCTTTATACTTATTGTAGAAAGTGCGATGCAGTCGCGAGGAAAACATTCCATAATAAATTAATTATATTGTTAATTTTTCATCGAGGCATTCGTATTGCTTACCTTGTGCTAAACGTGTACGTTCTTAGAATTATTATTTTAACGATTAATCGTCTCATTTCATACTTTAACTACGATTCGATCGAGTCCTCTGCGAGCAAAGTCCTTTGCAATGCTAGTTCTGAAAGGAATTTCTACCAACTTTCTACCAACTAGATGGAATATTCAATTACTATTCGGCAATGTTTTTTAACGTGTCGTTATCTTTAGTTGCGAAATCGATACGATATTTTGAGTGATACAAAATTTAGTTGTCGTTCGGGGAAGGATTATTTTACAATATTTTCAAAAGATCTCGATCCCGTGAGAGTAAAACACAGAGAGAAAATAAACCGAGGAATTCCGAGATTTAAAAGATTTATACGAATTACATATGTATTTCAAGTTTTGAAACCTTAACAAATATCCAATATGTATAATTATAATCGCGTAAAGTATAATTCTGCGCAATCAGAGTGAAATTGCAGGCTACGAATTATAGGAGTATAATTTTACCGAATGTGAATTTTCCTTGTAAAACACGTATCGCGTAGTTGTACGCACTATTTTTCATTGCATAATGCGACATCGTACTTCCAACGCGAAGCAAACAAGTTACGGTATTGCACTCCCTTGGAAAGAAGACAAATCATTTAATAAAAATGGCACCGTATAATTTCCCATCGAGGCGAGAACTCCTTCGACCTCGACAAGTGAAAGCGCATTAGCTCTTCTTCTTACGTATTCGCACGCGACACAAGTGCCCGCGAAAGGCAACAGACATGAAGGGTCGTCTAAGTGTAAATCGTACATCTCGACGTAATTTTCTCGCGGATGCTTTCCACCCTCGACCCGCTTTCCCTCCTGGATTCCAGCGTTCCTCTTTTTTCTCGCGTATGCGCAAAACGCGCGCGCACTTACGCGCACGCACACGAACCCGAAGAGAGAGAGAGAGAGAGAGAGAGAGAGAGTGAGAGATCGCAGTGGCGGCATCTTTTGATGGTTTTTGCCTTGGACGAGAACAGGCGAGATTCTGCGCATGCCGCGGGATACTCGAGACTCCATTGGCTCTTTCCGCTGCGTCGCGTCCCGTCATTCGTTGATGCCCTTCCGTTCTCCCGTCCCCCGAGAGAGATCGACGTGCTTCGACACCGCGTCCTTCGAGGATGTGCCTCCGCTCGTATGTAACAAAAGTCATCGCTCGCGACTGAAAGCGTTGCCTCGATCCTGAAAAAAGGGGATTTAACAACGTCGGTGTTGATAATGGTGATGGATGTCAAAGAAATGACGACCAGCTTTTTATGCGGAATTTCTTTCTTCGTGTCAGGACTCTGCGAGTAACGGTATAGAGAAGAAAATTTTTGTCCTCTGTACAGAAGCTTCCTAACTTGGCTGCATAATTTCATCGACGAACCTTCTTCTGTAGGAAATCACTTTTCTCTCCTTGCTTCATTAGTATTACTTCTCCTTAGGCTTATGCGTTGCTCAAAAACGCGAAGCGACGCGTCTGACTAAGTCCTACACTTTCTCTACTTACGATCCATTATCCACAGCCTAATGGGCAATTTTTTAGCCTCCGAAGCATTTTCGCGGAGTAAATATTTTCTGTATCCTTTGAGCCTTCGTTTATCCGCTTAGCAAACGGCATAACGGCGAGAAGAACGAGAAGGAAACAAAATTTCTTACAGTAAGCCCGAGTCTCCGTTCGAAAAGCTCGAGCGTCCAACTCGATGTCTCCCTTTGAACGTTCGAAAAAGGGACTAAGAAAATAACGAATGAAAATAAATTTCAGGATTGAATGCCGTGCTATAGGTCCGTATTTCCACTCTCCTCAAGAATCGGCAAACAATTCAACTTCAAAAACTTTGAATTGGCAAAGACAAATAGCGCGAGCGATTTTACCGAATCCAGCAAAGTATAGAGTACGACGGCATTCGTTGGATTCCGTTTGGATTCTGTTGAACGCCTAATAATTTTGAGTTGGTAAGCGTCACGGTAAATGATCGACACCTCTACGAAGCTCCGCCTCGTAAGGTTGTGCATCCGTGAAACTGCCAACAACCACCCAACAGTGTTAACCCAATTTCCAAGGCGTATTATCGAAAATTCCGCTACGTCGGCATTATGCGTCGCACGAATTTCGCTCGGATTTCCCTCTCTTTTTTTGTTTTTGTGCGCTCCGCGTCCCACGACACGCGCAATTGTGCACCGCGAAAGAGAGCTGCATGGAAGGGGAAGAGGCCGCTGCGACATTCCTCGGTCGTTCGGGATCCCTGTCATCCGGGACTTCTTCGACCGTCGCCCTGGCGCACGGATTCCCGGACTTACGAGCAGCGACGTACAACCACGGCGTGCAACCACGCCTCGAGTCCTCGTAAATTCTTCGCTGCTACGAGGACGACTTCCTTCAAGATCGACGCCACTCGCTGCTTTCTTCGCGACTCTTGCAACGGGACGACTTTTTGCGCCCCCGTTTCGAATTCGTCGCTGACGACCCACGGATCCACGAGAATCTTGTACCTCTCTTGCGGATCGCCCGATACGAACGGAAGATTCGCACCACTGAACGAGCGTAAAGACTCCTTTTAGCGTTCCGCTCCGTTTCAATCCTTTGTAAGCGCCTCTTGTTCCTCTGCTCCCCGATAACTCTGCTATCGCTCTTGCTTTGCGTTATCTTTCTCTTTCCCGAGTAAAATTACGCGTACGAAAGTCGGCAAATTACATATTTTCGTTCCTTTACAAGAAGTGCGTTCCAAGTTGATTACTTTTAGAATGCAAATTGACGTCAGGTGACGTCAAGGCATAATATTTATCTCGTAGATATTTTATTACGGACTGTACCGTGAACCTGTCCCGATGTACGCGAGATTTTTAAGCCAAGGCAAACAAATGGATACATGAAACAATGTAAAAAAATAGTAGTTTGTACTGCGTCGATAATACTAATTACCGATTGGTTTAGCTGCAGTGACGTTACGTACCGTTCTTATTGTATTTGTACGCGATACTGATCTTTTTTCCCTACTGTCGTTTATTGATTTTATCGATCGTCGGGTAAAGTTGGAAGCAATCGGTTCACTTTGGCAAAAATTACATCCTATTCGCAAATTCTTAAGGAGGAGTGGTAATCTCAAAGCGACGATGAGATACTTGAAAACGTACGAAGATAAATTCAAAGTACAGCGCTCGCGTATTGACCGAAAACTTTCGATGGGGCAAAATATTTAATCAAAGAACGTCTCTGTAATTTTGCCATTTTTGGCACTCGGTGCGCAACTGCATGTCTCTTATTATGGTTAACGCGTGCACCGGGAAAGCATCGCGAAATAAAGTACCGCACTTGCTTGTGGTAAAAATGCACCCGCTCGTTTTACAGCGATGCCGATGAACTCGGGTGTTTAATACGCCCGAATAAGTGGAATCTGAGCGTAATCCGTTTGACACGCGATTCCGCGTGTTACTTGATTTATGGGACAGGCGCAGTTGCCAGCGCGTAGATGTTCGATCGTTATGTACCTGATTTTGTCCTATTTAAGCGCGTTTGAGCTAATCGTTAAAATAATGGTAAAAATAAGTTACTCGTTATACGAGGACGTGCGTCATCGATTATTCAGAGATGCATCGTACTTTCATTCGTATGGATATTTTGCAAAAAAAAACCCTGTCGTACGAATGAATTAATTCGGAGTTTATTGCGTTTCTTCGATATTTTCGCCTCAAGGTGTACTTCGGGTGTCGAGGCTCGCCACAGAAGTTATTACAACAGTGGATTTATTTGCATAATAATAAAAAACTTTTTATACGGATGAAATATGTAAAGCAGATAGAAGGAAAAACAAATAAAGTCATTCTTTTATCAAGTTAAAACTGCGTTCATAACGATAAAACGCAAAATGATAATGAGTTTCATGTCGTTGAAAAGCAGTTTATGTAATTCTTATGCAACGTCAGCGTTAGGAAAGATAGCGAAAAAGCGTAAATAAATACTTCGTACTAAATACACTATATTCTTTGAATGTTGGAAAATAACAATGGCAACTTATGGAAGGCGGTTACGCAAGAGTCAATGCAGGGTTTAAGTGAACACTCGTGCATATTTTTAGCCAACATTAGCGAGATTCCTCGAGTACCTCGAGCACGACTTTTCGATGCATAATTTCCTATGCAAAACGGGGAATCGTTAGGTTCGCGCGGTCAACAGCTTCGCAGCTCCATTGGTAGATGGCGCCAGGTACACGACATATAATTCAAGTCTCGCGCACTCACTCACACCGGTGTAAGTGCCAAGTCAGCAAACGATCCTCGATCCAACGGTCTATAATTTGTTAACGCAGCCAAGAAGTTTCGTGCATTTTTACCAACGATGGATGAGTCGTACATTCCGATCACCTGCACCACGATACATCGACCAAACTATTATATATATACCAGCCATCATTCGAAGCCGACTTTTCAAGAATAACGAGTAGAATTTTATTATTAATTCGGCCTTTTTTCCATAATAAAACGAAGAAGACGATTAAATTTGACTTGTAAAATATCTACGGTATAGATTGTGAGGTATGCAAGAGTCGTTGGTAACCAACAAGTTGTCGAAAGAGACACGAAAATACATTCTTGTGCGATTCTTCTAAGATTATCCTCTAATATATACTTGATTTACTTAATTATGCTACGAAGGCATAACGAATAATGTTGTACGTACACATGCACACATCCGACAGAGCATCGAATGCGTTTATTTTATTTTCTTCTAGGTAGGAAACAATCACACGAGAAATTTATCAAACGCTTAACTTTTTGTCGAATAATTTCACGCTTGTGACTCTACGGGGTTGTAAAATAACGATACATACATTCGTGCAACATTCTTATGATAATGTGCGCGATACGAAACGAATAAATTGTTTTTCCAGTGCCATTTAATTGACTTCTTCAATTGCTTATTTATGGAACAAGATTTTTGAGATACTGCAATGATTAAGTATAACACATTTCACTTGAAGAATTTTGAAATATACACCGAGAAAACATTGCAGTTTTTGCAACCGTGATTATACTAGAAATTATGGCGCCATAACACCATATACGGATTTTACATGCTTATTGAGAAAACACTTGGGTTAAAAATAATTTCGTGCTCTTAATTAAGATTCGGTGTATTATTAAAGTTGCACAACACACACACACACACATACACACACTTTTAGCCGGAATTATGAAATTATTTGCAATGCGATGTATAGTTTTTCCCGTAAGAGTGGTAGGCTTTTGCAGCTGGCTACCAAAGTTTACGTAAAGTAAAGTTTATGCAAAATAAACCAACGAATTGGAGGTGTGGGAATAGCTTTGACAAGTGCGCTCCACGTCTTTGGCATTAATCTGCTTATAAAAGTGAGCATCGGCTTCGGTAAAACTCTCGAAAATCAAGCACTGGACAAATATCAGTCGTACGATTACGTTGGACTTGTTTCGAGACATCCGACATACGACGTATGCCTGGATTTCAAAAGAAGGGAACGCGCCGAAGCCCTCGATAACGAGACACCCGCTGCGAAAGTCCACGGCTACGACGATGACACACCAAGAGGCACAACGACGCGTTTAACGATACGTAATGAAAGTATAATCGTGAGCCGACAATCGCGCTACCGCGAATTAACCACATGCTATCCCCATTTGTAGCTACACGACGCGTATCAACGACTTTATTATTTATGTGGAATGCAATTACGTTACACGGCGCTGCGCTGCACTGCTACGCCATGGTATTAAATTGTTTTAGAACTCTTTAAGGGGTGCGTTCGCCGACAGCGGCGGATTAGGGAAGAAGTGGTCGAACAAATGGATGTCAGTACTGGTGTCTGGTGCAGGATTTCTCCTGGCGTTGATTAAGATCTTAAGATCGCGACAGGGACGAATTACTTGCGCAGATTTCGATCGATCTGCGTCTATTTTTCTAGTTAACACCACGACTCGTTTACGGGGCTGCGACCATTTCGTCCCTTTGTTAGTTATTGCCGCATGTAGATCGAAGAAAAAGTCGAGCCTTTTATTCGGTGCATTAATTTAATTACATCTCTCTCGCTCGAAAAGAGAGCGCATTCGTTTGCTCGTTCGTTTGCTCATTTATTTGCGGACAAGCGATACGACTATTCATTTCGTCACCGAGATCGCGAGAAATTCTCACTAACGAGAAAATTTATGCGATACGTTATATCAGTATCGAATACAATATGCTAAATCTCGATTCTTGTATACGTTTATTTATCTTTTATTACATTGTCCATAATCTGGATGCCCATCTCTATGAATGAGCGTTTATACAGATTATAATATATGGAACGTAATAAATTCACAAGCCTACTTCGCAAACTGTATTCCAATGATAAAATCTATTTACCGGCTACGATTAAAAATTTCGTCCTTAGTATAAAAAAAAAATTCATCCTTGCGCCGCACTCGCCAATGTCAATTATCTCGTTTAATGGCGTAATGAATAATTTCAAAATCGGATAGCTTCTTGAGCTTGACACAAGGCAGGTTCACAAAAAGGAAAAGCAATGTCCGTAAAACTGGCAGTAATTGCAGAACTTTGCGTTTAATATTACATTTTAGGAAACTTCCTACATAATTTTCATTACAAAGTATACTTTTCCCGGCTATACCGCAAGAATCGAAAATAATATAGGGTGATACGTGAAATCGTAAATTTTTAAAAAAACAACGCTTAAATAACTTAACGCTCGAAATTTGTCAAGTCGAATAGATGTGCGTGAAAACATATGATATTAACAATATGAAAGTGGAAGGAATAAAAGCGGCAGTAAATGAAATATTTATAGTGATTTGTCGATTGTAGGATGATTTTTGTAGGCAAATGACCTTGGAAAGTAAAGTCCCCCTTCGGAGGACGAACCCGACTTCGCGTTACCGCTTGGATGCTCGGCTTCCCCGGCAGGGCATCTTTTACCAAAGTCACGAGACACGAATCTCGGCAAAGCACCGTCCGCGAGGACGTAACGCGCGTCCGGGAAGCCTCGGTGGCAAAGAGCCGCGCAACTCGAGCGTCGGCGAGAGCTTCCCCTCACTCGCGCGCCGTTCCTTCAATTCAATTGAATTCTATTCCAGCGTGCAGTTGATATCATTGAGGTCACCACTTAAATCCTCATTGTCGTTTCGTCGCTTATTGTTTCACCCTTCGAATGAGAGCGGCAACGTGTACGAATGGCTTGTGCGTGCGTGCATGCGCACACGTCTCGTGCTCATGGCAGATCCGCGTACATCCGAGTCTCGAAGGCCTTGGTATCGGTCGATCGAAAGAGCAGTTTAAGCGACAGCAACCGAATCTTGGTGACTTTCTTGCAAGCGAGTCCACCTGAGACGCGGATCGACGCTCTGAGACTTTGGGAATGGAAATGCGAACGTCTTATTCGGTGAAAGGATGCGAATCCCTTTCGGTTGTGCATTCGTCGGCCTTTTCGACATTTGAATTTACCAAACATCCTTTGTACGTGCACTTGTTGTGTACGTGTGTACACAACAAATATGCGTGTATACGTGTATACGTTTGTTAAAGCTATGGCTTTGCATTTTCAATGAACGTAAACTATTGGTCGAACTGATGCTAATTATAAACTTTTGATCCAATATTAAGTAAAACTATAATTATTCACCAACGTGTAATCTGTTCGATAAATTTGTATATATACGTTATCAACGATTAAGTCAGCAGGTGTAAGTAGTAATTATGAGAGATTTAAATACTAGCTTTTATCAATCGTAATTTAAAATGTCAGAATTTCAATATTTCAAATACAAAACTTTATTTCACAAGCTATTACTGCGACGATGATTGATTTGTGGCCCATTTTTTTTTCAGACTAATCCCTTTTATCCAATTACTGTAATCTTTTAAGAAGCTCTTTAATGAGCTAGATTTATTGAAACGGCATTTTAATTGCATTACACTTGTTAAAGCTACGATTATTTTGAGAAAAAATAGTACCGCTTCTACGACTAAACCGAGTGCTCTATAATAATCGAATGATGTATCACTTCGAATAAAATGTGTCGTGAAACAAATCGCTTAATAAATGAAACTAAAAGCACAATAATTCAAAAGGCTTATTAATAATACTCTCCAATTCTCAACTTGTATTTTCAAATTTACGTTCAATTTCCGTGAATCTTCATCCCATCGAGTAAACCGAGACTCTCACAAAAAAGAGTTGTAAAATAACTGAACCATTGCGAACGGATTATCCTCGTTGCAAGATGCTACAAATTAAAGAAATAAACGACTGAAAAGTGTATTAACACGTTTTTGCAGAGGCGTTTGTACACAGATTTATGAAGAGTTCTCCCAAAGAACAATAAATAGATATACACGTTATTAACGTTTCATTTATTCATTTTCACGATACATTTGATAATATTCATTTTTTAATGGTGCAGTCGACAGCTTCTTATAAAACATCAAGTGAATTTTAAGTATTTGTGCCAGCTCTTGGTCAACGTTTCAGATTCATTTCCTAGTTTGCATTTTCATACATTAAACATTTACTTCTTTCGTATGGGACAATGGACGCTAGTCACTTTAGAAGTTTCCAATTATATTCTTTAATACGTACGCTATCCAGTCACTCACACATGTACGCACATGCGTTTCAGTATTCAATTTTAACTTGCTAATGTAAAGTGTAGCCTATGAAGTCCATATTCTTACTTTAATTATTCTTCAATTCCTGGAAAAATATAATTCGATTTAAAAAATGACCGGGTGTACGTATTATGCACATTACAACTTAAATTAAAATTCAAATAAAGACAGTAAGTTTATATTCACACAAGTACTCGTTTTTAATTAAATTGCATTGAACAATAATAATTTTATATATTTTACGTTTTGTTTTGTAATCGGAGCATCGAAAAACGCTTTCTATTTTCAAATATCAAGTTGTCATTTTCTATTCTACTTGAAAACAAGAAATCAAGGCAGATTGCATCAGTTGGAAAGTAATTAAACGTATATATACACAAAAGCATGGATTTTTCAAGTTTCCATAAATATTTCTTGGGTACTATTCAAAACGAATTCTTCTGTTACGAAAAACGCAAGAAATAGGCAATTTGACGTTCAAAACGATAGATTTAGTATTAGGAAAAGTTACAAATTGCTTACTTTTGATCAAGAATACAATCTAATCTAATTCGTTAATTCTAAACAGTTATGTAAATTCTTTCTCCGGTATCAATGAAAATCAGATATCATGTTCTTTGGATATGTTTGTACATATGTGTTTACAGTAAAAACTAACGTTTCTAGGTTTTCTTCAAACATTGACCTAATTTGAATAAACCAAAGAACCAACCCATTTAAAAATTCAAATATTCATTATGTTTCCACGATCAAATCAAGGAAAGAAGGTTGAGTATCATAGTCATAAATGAAATTTGCAATCTTGGGAAGGAAGATTCAAGAAGTTTACGCTCGTAATAGAAATTCCTAGACACCGCAGGTAGAGCTTCGCCTTGATTCGCGTAGTCTCCGACTCTCGTGCACTGGAACAAAATTTGCGCCGAGGGTCCTCAAGCTTTGCCCGCGTTTCGTGCGCGTACCGGTCTGGAAGTCCCTCTTCTGCCACCTTTTTTCATGTCGCGAGTCCGACTGTACGTGCGGCAACGCACCGACACGCGCACACAAGTGCGCGCACGGATAATAATGGAGCGGAGTGAAGTGCGTCGCGGTCGCTCTCGGAGAAGTGGCCATTGTTGGCCCACATGCCCGCTACAACAAATCCGCCCGGAGTCGGCGACCGATCGACTTTTATTGCAACGAGGGTCACACATGGGAACGAGTGGTGCAACCTCGAGATCGCTTTATAACCCTCTCCCTCACTCCTTACACTCCATTTCGCGATTTTTTTCATTCTGTCCTCTCGGCGCACCGCCAGTGTGCGAATTTCAACAACTCGCAACATCTATTGTTTATTCACGTTGTACCGTGTCAATATTTGTTGCGATTCGCTCGGACTCACGCTCGACGACTCGAGCGGGTCGTCTTTGAGACCCCAAGTGCAATGCATCCCGAGTAAGAGGGTGCTTTATCGGAAGGAGCTTTTTCTCCCCGGCATCGCGAGAAATGCTCGATTGCCACTGCCATTTTCCGGTAATTAGGTCTTACTAGCTGTTGTACGGGACGCCCAATATCAATTTACTTGGGAAGAAAACAAAGTAAAAAAAAAAAAACATATCAAATATTCCCTTCCCTAAAGTAACAACGTAAATACGCACGAGTATAAGGCGAATAAATTCGGTAACGTGCGCGATTTGCTTTTCGCCGGCTAATAAACTCGCCCTTTCCTCTGCATCTTTCAATGCAATTTCGCCTCTACAATAACGTTAAATACAGTATACGAGATTTGCGGTAATTACCGAACATTGAGAACTCTCAATCACCTAGACAGAAATTAGCGAAGCCAGCAAGTACGCGTCTTACGTCAATAAATTTTCTATACCGCGCGACCTTTGAGGGAAAAAGCAAATTATTCAATTACAAAGTATCCGATTGATTATCCGAATAAATAACGCATAACCGATTGCAGATGCAACAATGAGATTCCACGTAAGATTGCGAAGTGACCGCAATCGTCCGATCGGAAGAAATAATTGATTTCTATATTCCCGGTAAGAGAAGCATCGATAGCGCGCGCTATTGCTGTTTCTATTGGCAACAATATACAAAAGTAGTAAATCTCCTCTTTCCCCATCGAATGTCCCAGTGAATCCTTTCCATACGCTTCACGTCCAGATACGCACGAATCGCGTACTTCATTTCTCGCTTTCGTAGACTACACTTCCCGCTCTCGCAGAGCCATCCAGTTAATGCGATTACACGACTAAACACGCGTCGTTGGCTTCATCTCTCTGCTCTCGTCAAACGCCGCAGCGCATCGAACTTTCCCTTTATAAATAGCCTCGACGGCGCACACGTGCCTCGACCTTCTCTTCCCAGTGAGATACGCGCCAAGATAACGCGCGAAAGATTATCCCATTTCCCGCTGCTCGTGCATTATCTCGGCATTAACCCGGACCCTCCACCGTCGGCTCATTCCGCTCCCTTCGAGTTTCTTCGCCTCTGCAACTCTCTCCGAGGGACACTCCACCTATGACGCACCACATTAACAATCCCACTTGATTCCGACGTCTGCGGAGATCCCTGAATGTGTTCGTAACGAGATGCAGAGGAGAGCCGGAGAGACAACCCCGCTTCGGGGTTGTCCGTCCGTCCGCACGTGTCCTCAATGGACCAATCAGACCTCACCCTCCGTATCTCCGTATCCCTTTCTCACCGGCTCCGGGGCACGAGCGACGTTCGCCTTCTCCACGGAATTTCGGCCTCTCTTGTTCGCGATCTGCGCGACGACGGTTCACTGATCTTTTTCTCCGACGTATCCTTTCGATCTCGTCAATCAAATCGGTTGGGCAGAAATCAGCAATGATATACACACTTCGTATATTCTTTTAGGGGGCTGGGGTGGGTGGGGGGTGGGGGTGTATCATTAGCGCTCGTTACAGATCGCGCGTTCGTGGAGCGGATTTCATCGTTTGCCCAAGCTTCGGTAAAAATGCCTTTTTACCGATACATGAGGTATAAGCAACTCGATGTTTATTTATTCGAGGCTCTACTTAAGTTAAACGAGTAAACATCCCGTAACTCGTAACACCCCGATCGATGATGAAATTAACCTTCGATAAAACATAGAAAGCGTTTTGTGAATTTGTGGCTCGTCTCGGTGATTCACAAATTCCGTTATATTTATTTTACCAAAGTTGCAAATTACAATGGCCTCCTTCATAAAATTATGGAGCGCGCGAAGGAAAGAAATAATGCTGCTGCTAATAATAAGGAAAATAGCGATAACAGTTTGAATTTATGATATCTAATTTAAACTTTCTTGCGGAGTTCAAATAATTTGCACAATGTTTTTCAATAGCAATTAGGGAAATTAGTAATTTATGGGTTTTTCTTTTGAAAATTGTAGGGTAGAGATGCATTTTTGACAAAAATTGGAAACTTTTCTAAGAATAATTAGAGCCGACAACCATCATTAATCTAGCGCATCCGGTACTAACGTGCCCTAATATACGAAAAAGTCTGCATTTAATAGTCTTAAAGCCATGTACATGTAACAGGCATAAAATAACGTATATAAATCATAGAAATCGCGAACTGTCTCGAAATTACGCCAAAGAATAGTTTTCGCAAATTAAAGTGAGATTCGTTGTAATGGACTACTGGAGAAACTCTTTAAGGTTGTAAAAATTAATTTAGAGAAATGGACTTTTAAAGATTCAGTCAAGCGGTTCAACAAATGTTCGCTGTTTCGCACGAGCGCTTGTCTATCTCCGTCAAATCTTTGAATATCGACGTCCAGCGAGTAGTTTCGTATCGTTTTCTCAATTGCAAACATTTTGGAAAACATTAGAACAAGGAAGTTTGCCTCGTTCTAACTTCCTCGTTTAATCAACGTGTTAAAACTTTAATTGTTACTTAACCCTAACCCGTTCATTAGCGAGTTCGAGAAGTATGGAACGAAATTTACACCGCGATTCACTACGAAATCTCTATCGAAGAGAGCACTCGAATCACCCGCGCAAACAAAACGGGCTAATGCGCGACCATTTGACTAAGCATGGGTATCGAAAGTCCAACGAGTCCTCGAATCCACATAAAATCAATTAAGCTACAGGAGGCTGGACAACGTGTGAAATCGTCATTAATCACTTCTCACCAAACACACGATGCATTTCACGCGCGTGCAATCATCGATCGCGCACACCTACGTCGTATGCGCGTCTATGAACTCGACCCTTGATCGGAACCTAATCACCGCTACTAATACGACGACCCTCGTTGGCTATTGTTCGGAGCTTACGCGTTGTCGCCTTAAGAGTCACAACGAGTACAGTCGAATGCGTGCTTGACTCGCTCGTTGTCTTGGATGAAAGCGACCAACGCGCTTTATCTCCGATCCTGAAGCCGCGGTCAGTTCTCGATGCTGAAATCAATGGCAAAATCGATGGCTGAAACAGCCGAAGCAAACTCGGTCTAATCGACGGGATAACCTCGAAGCAACTCGAGAGATATGCGCGATTGCGATGTAAGAGGGACAGATAAATTTATAAGGAGTAATGAAATAATAATAAATATCTCAGCTTTTTTTGCGAAGAAGGTATGCGACCGACGTTAATTTTCTTTTGAGAACAACGTATCACCTACACTACCATAGGCTGAAGCTTATCTTATACGAGAGCTTCGAATTCTTGGTTAACGGCTTCAGATCTTTACGAAGTATTACCCGAAACTTGTGCCGCGGGTATATTGCATTCACGAAAACTACCAAATTCGTGATCCCAAGCGGCGATCGCTCGCTAACCTTAATTAAATAACGAAAAACACGACTCCGCACCCGGATAAATCGTTTAATTGGCGTACAAGAATTGCACGACGGCCGTAAAACTCGAAAAATATAATTATCCTACGAAGCAGCAACAGCGGTCGCGTAGCGGCACAGAAATGCGTATTAAGCCGACCTGCAGTTTCGCGATCATAAGAAAGACGTAAAAGTTACGCAACAATGCCGAGACGCACGCCGCGCCAATTGCGCAAAGTTTCCCTCTTAACAACTATTCTCTCGACATTGCACGGCTCGTCTGAAACTTGTGACACGAAACAACTTTGTCCGCGGTTTTGGCCTGCAAACGATGAAAACGACTGCGCTTCGTTTGCGTATTCATTTGCGGTCGCAAGACTCTCGTGCATTTTGTTATCCGGGCGGCGGCGGTGGGTGGCGGGGGGTTGGGCGGTGGGGGTTGGGGGTGGTTGGGGGTGGTTGGGGGGTGGGGATGGGGGTGGGGGTGGGGGTGGGGGCAGTGGAGGGAAGGCAGAAGGAAAAATTAATCCTCTTAAATATTTCATTGATTTGTCTTTACGTCTGCCAAGATGTTTGTCATGTCGCCCGTTCGCACCCGCGTTTACAGATAGACTGTCGTTTTAATTAATTTTCTACTTTGTTCCGCCACTAGTAGTCCAGTACTTTGGTCTGCTCTCGATCTATCGCGTTTCTGCTAATTAACCGCCTGATGGTAACTTAAAATTAAATATTGTCGGTTATGAAAAGAAGTACCATCATTTGTACGTAAATACAGAGAAAGAATAAGGCATAATATCTTGTTAACGTAGCCTACGTAGTTTCACCGTTCGATCGTTGACTCATTAGCGAATGTGTACGAAAAGAACTGACTGCTTCTCGAGCGATTTGCCTCTGCGTAATGTTATAGAGAAATGAGAAACATAATGAAAAAGAGAGGGGACCGAGAGAAAATAATGGGCAAGAGAGGCGAAGAGAGGAGAGAATCACAAGGCGAAATCCGCGGCATTCGAGAGGCTCTGCCGCGGCAAATTACCGATCAATTCCAGTCTCAATCCATTAACAATACGGCATTACGTGGCTCCTGTCCACGTCCTCGGTCGGCTTGACCATCGCCAGCGGAATCTCGCTGGGCGATTGCTTCGAATTTCTAGCGTGCAAAAGCGGCTCCGAGAATCTGCGGTAGGATACGGCGTAACTAAAGCTAAGTATGCCGGCATTAAGGATGCTGACGTGCTGGAAAGAAGAAAGCCAAAGTGATAACGACGGGTTCGGCGGCGGCGGCGGGGGGAGGGGATCGTTGAATTAACGAATTACACATTTATTACTTGAAATTCGTTGAAACTTCCGATGAAGTTCTTCAGTTCTTTTGCAACGACACACATCTAATAGCGACGCGGACAGAACATTGACGGAGTTGCCAACCGTATGGAAAGGGCTTTTCTGGCGTATTTTCAGTTTTCGCTCTTCTTCTTAGCCTAACCGTAGCCACCTTTTACATTTACACGAAATCTCGTTGGGCGTAAAGAGATCGAGCGAGGATCGATCGAACCGTTTTGAATTGATTCGCGCAACAAACTCTTATAAATACGCAGAAATCGCATTAGAAGAATAGCGGTTGAGGTAATTAGAGGCAGAGCGTAATAAAAGGTTTATTGTACGATGTTTATTAGCGAACGACACACTATTGCCAGTGTAGTGCGTCTTCCTTTGATTCCGACGACACTTTGATTCTACGTACGATTCTTTCTCGTGGTTGCGCCGCGTCCAGAATGGCAACATCGAGCCCTCGGACCAATTGACTGCATCTGTTGACTGGTCAACCGGTGACCTCGCTCCTATCAAATGCGTTGATGCAATAAAGTCGAGAGGCTGACTGGAGTTGTCGTAAACGTTAAAAGCTCCGTGTAGATGCGAGAGACGCGTGAGGAGTCGCGCGTTACGTAACGCAAGCATGTGCCGTGATTCTTTCTTCTTCAATTAATTCAATTCGGCTTTGAATCACATCGGCGGTCGGTAATAAATATACGCACGTATATATTTGACGAGTAGTCCACCGAGTCGTCGGGGCAGGCTTTAATGGATGACTCCTTTTAGCCACCGCGTCTGTGCTAATCGTTCCTCGGAGGACGCAGGGACTCTTGCCACGATGGGTTAACTTCGTTTACAACGCCTAATACAAATACTAATTAAATATTGTTTGGTACGCTGTCTTGATTCATTGTTTCGATGCTTTCTCTCCAACCGCCTTCAAGACGGTTCTCCTTCTTGAACGCTGATTAAACGAATTAGCTTGTTACCTTCTATTACATTTTCTCGTTTATTCTTCGTTCGTTCTTAGAAATTGTACCGCTCGCCGTGTGAGCGCTGCGTGCTTTTCGCGTGATCTAGGAATCAAGGAATCAAGGCTTATTCTCCGCTAAATAAAATCAATTGTACGGACGCGTTTGTAGCCCCGTTTGAATGATTTATAAGGGCAATACAGCTCGCTAATTGGCATATTTTCATGTATCGCTATTCGCATTCCTGCCCAGCAATCGGCAAGTGAGTACGTAAATGTTTTCTAATTATTCGATAAGTCATTTGGGTGTAGAAAATTAGCGATGCGCTAACCAAACCAATAAAACCAATAAAAGGAAATCAATAATGAAATATGCGCAGATCGCTTCAGTGCTTTCAAAAGCTTTCATTTCGCGACCTTCGATTTTGTTACAAGTTCTTGGACAGCTTTACTCGGAAAGTAGTTTTGGTTAAAAGTCAGTGAAACGACTCTCTAATGAAAGTTCATTTAATTAGCTGAATTAACTCAAGGTGGGAAACTCGCAAATATCTAAGCGGGAAAACCGAAGAGTACCGAGGATCGACAAATCCGTTCGTTGTCCGAATACCAGAGCTACTAATGTAACACCTAATTGCACCGTCGAAACGAGCCAAAGAAATTTGCTTGTATTTTTATTGCTTTGCTGAGCATAAGCTTGACTCGCGCGGACCATCCGAGGCGGATGATTCATCGCGACATCCAAAATTCTAGAGCGCACAAGTTGAATGTGTGTGTGTGTGTGTGTGTGTGTGTGTGTGTGTGTGTGTGTGTACACACATACATTATGATTTTATTATCAAAAGGTTGCGTAAAGGCCAAAACTCGTATAATGGAGCAGCGATAATATCTCGAGAGCTGAAACGCATTAAGACCAAACAAAGATCAAGCAATCCGCGATCCGCTGAAGGGATAAAGAATACGAGCCCACTTCCGGTCTTTCAGTGTCTCTTCATTTAGTCGCTCATTTGTCTTCGTTCTCATCAATGCTCTAGCGATTAGTGCGGGTCCACGCATGGATACGTGAGCGCACACACACACGCACCGGCGCGCACTACTCCTAAGTGTGCTCGTGTCCTTCTCAGAAGCAAATAAAAAAGAGTACGGAAGCAAGAGACTCGGCCGAATGGATCCATCTAATGTCGTTCAACGGATCGTCGGGGTCGCCAGGATGACCACGCGAGAAACCAACGCATGTGCACGTGTATACGAGTTCTAGGCTTTTAATTGAATCAAGCGGAACGCAAGCGAGTCTTTTCTCTGTATATACGCGTACGGTACAGCGGGTCAGCTGAGGTCAAATTGGTATTATAGCGACCCTTTAACCCTTCTGCTTGTGCTTGGCCATGCGTAGCGCATCTGAAACGTCGATACTTTGGCGTTACAGTGTTACGCGTATGGCGGATACGCAATCTTTTTAATCATCCTGTTGCTATTTGCAGTACTGTAACCTTGAACTGGAACGTAAGAAATCTCATGCGTAACGATTACACCGCGGAAGATCGAGAATGAAGAATTATTTTATTGGAGCAAAAAGGAAGCTGCAAATGATCGCGTTTGATAACTCGTGTAGGTTTATCAGCCCAAATAGTAACGTACGAAGTTGGCTTTGTTATCTATTCGGTAGAGTAAACCCACTGCATCGCAGCTCAAGAACGCGTGAAATGTCTTTTCTTGCATTAATTGGCGTGTATTGTCGTGACTGCTATCGCATAATGAAACGAAATTCGGATGTTCGAAGCGAAAAACAATCGCTACAACCATCGCTACAACCATCGCTACAACCATCGCTACAACCATCGCTACAACCATCGCTACAACCGAGTCGCGTAATATGTACAGCTCAAAGGTATACGTAAAAAGTTAAAGATAAGGTAAGCTAAAGAAAAGTAAAGGTCAAGTAGCTTAATTTTATTTTAAAGGACAACGTTACGACTTGGACAATGACAATTCGGTTGGAATCGTTTGAAACGTACGCTGATATGCCTTCGAGTCATTGAACACTTTTCTTTACAATTTAAAAATTAGCCGAAATTCACGATGAATTTGGAATTATTACTGAAAAATAGAAGATAATGTAAGACGATTAAAATCAATCCGATTGAAACTTCATCTGAAATGCTTGCACCAACAGACGTCGACTAACTTTCGGAATTTCACGTGTAGAATTAACCGGGACTCGTTTTCCTAATCATTTATCTTCTGCCGAGGGTTAAATAAAACTTTCTAGCTCGGGCAACGATGAATCACATTGAAAATAAATATTTTTATAGGTCAGTAAATCCTAGTTTGCGTTGTAACGAGCGCAAGAAATGGCATTTTAATCGCTGGTACGTGTAAGTACGTGCTTCCGTCCGGATAATAACAGCAATCAATTAATTGCTTATATTTTATCACGCGTACGTTTAAGGGTAATCCAACATTCTATCCACTTATTACCCTCGTAATCTTCAAAAATACCTAATACTCATTCGCGCTTCTCGTGTACCGATTTTTCAAGTAACTCAAAGCCCTCGGAAATTCAGAAACATCGTTTTCTCTCAAACCTCGGGCAAATGATCGAGGGCTTTCACATTTTCCCGCGATCCCCCTTCCCCGGCAACTCCCGCTCGCACACGCTCGTAATTACCTCGACGAACATCAGCGCGCGACCCACGGCTGCAGCAACGGAAGAGTTATGATCGAACGCGCCTCACAAGGTCGCGTCGAGGCAACAGAGGTACACTCCGCGCTCCCTCGGCCCGTTTTTTTCGTCGCCTCCGAGACCATTATGAAGCTTTTTGCGAAGCCTGCGACCCTGAGCGGGGAGGGTCGGGAAAAAGGCAGCTTCCTCTGTGCGCCGACGATGAGGTTTTGTCGGAGGCTTGCTACCGACGAACCCGAGAGCATCCTGCGCGAGGTGCGGGACAACGCGTGATTGATCGATTCTCTCGCTCCGTGTGATCTCCGCGATCGGATGGATCCGACTCTCTTTACCTCTCGAGGTCCTTCTGATGATCGGCTCGCGTGATGCACCTTGCGATCTCTCCGTCGCACCGACACCATCTCCACCACTGACGACACGTACGCCCAATGGACCTTCGTAAGATTTTACACTTCCGGATTAACATTGTTAGATTTCTCTGTTTCTTTGGAGACGGGAATTTGTGAACGCGAAATATAATGTAATGTTTATAAAATTTAATCGGTAGGAGCTGGTCGTGGAAAAGTCCGTTTACTCGTTGTATATTTCAATTCTCAAGTTTCACGGTTGTAATAACGTCTACTGCATTATTCGGGTCAAATTGAAAGAATTTGTGGTATCGACGTTGAAAATGAAGTAAATGCTCGCTTTGGTTTATCGAAGCTTTTTTTCTTAACTTGGGAATAAAATTGTTTTTCTTTTATAACAAGAACTGCCCGGAGCATTTAATTCATGAAACTTTAATTCAGCGGATGCTCGGTAATAATAATTTATTCTTCTAGTTTGCTGAAATAGATTCTCTTTTAGTTAACACTTAATACCGTGATGAATTGTAGAGTTTATTTCATCGAACGAAAATGACTTATCCAAATGTTTGTAATTTATAACACAAACGTCTTAGCGATAGTAAGGAACCTCGAATGGAATAAGTCTTTTATGCAGTACTACGAAAATAGTAATTTTCTAATTTCCACTGACTCTACAGCTTCTTTTCATCGATTCATACGTAGAAGAATATTATTGTTGAGAATGTTAAAAGAAAACAGGGCGGCACACATAAGAGTACATAGCACTGTTAGACTGGAAGCAAAGAAGAAACGTTCTCGGGAGGAAAAGAAAGGTAGAAAGAGAAAGAGAGAAGAAAACGAAACGAAACGAAACGATCCAGCAACGACAACAGACTCTCTCTCTCTCTCTCTCTCTCTCTCTCTCTCTCTCTATATATCACTGACTTCTTCTTCTCTCCTATTTCTTTGTGACAAGATTGTGTGTTAATGTATGGCTGGCATTGGTACGACAAGCGTGACAAATTGCTTTATTGGCAGTCCGGGAGTCTTTCTACTCACTCCCTCCCTCTCTCTCATCCTTCTTTACACCTTACATGCATCTCTTCTATTCTCTAATGCACTTCTCTCCTACTTGTCTCTCTTGCTCTCGTGCCTTTCTTCCCACTTATTATTATTACGTTCTTGCATTATCGTATGGGCTATCCGTGTGTGTGCCCCATCAATTAATAATTTCAGCAGAATATTCGTCGCACAATGGCAATTGCATCACCGTCTTTACAACTTATTATCACGATTATTCGAACACAGTTTTCAGAATAACACGAGTTCTCTCGAGTACAAAGAAGTTTTGATTAGGCAAATATTGATAAAAATATCACATTTCCCTTTCATTTCTTTCGCAAAACACGTATGAATTACACAATAAAGTTTCGCAACGATTCAAATATTTCAATAAAAATGATTGTTCGTGAATGCCAAATTATTATAAGCAACGCGTAACTCCTAACCAACTTAAACATATTGCATTAATAAGAACTTAATGTCATCGCACTCTGAATAATTATCTAATGTAAAAGGAATGTGCGTGAAGAAAGTACGTATGCTTTTAATAATATTTTTATAATATATGTTTAATGTCTTTAGCTGATGAGGTTTACGGATCCTCCTTTGCACTGTGGGCGTTTAACAAAAATTAACTAATAACTTAAAATAGAGTTAAATTTTAAATGCTAAATAATTGCAATACGGTTAAAAAATATTACCATGTAATTTCTCCTTTTTCAAAACGTATATTTCAACATGTTGACAACTCTCTCTTCCGAATTAATAATATGGATATGCGAGTGTGCGCGTGTGTGCGTTTGTTTATATATATATATATATATATATATATATATATATATATATATATATATATATATATCACTTTTAATTGTGTCCTTTTACTATAAAATAAAACTAAGATACCGTAATTTATTGCAGTACTTTTATTATAAAAATTGATTGATAATTTACGTAATAAATAAAAATGGTTTATTTTCAAGGAATATTGTGAATCCTTGAAATCCTCCATTGAAATTGTGTGCAACATAATGTATACTATCGATCGTATCGATTATTATCGATTTAATTATCAGTGAAGCAATTTTACATCAATTTCTGTACCCATTTTGTACACAGTACCTAGTCTATTGCGAGTAATTGCCAGATAAAGTTATCGAACAGTTTTCTAAGCAAAGCTCGAGTATAATATCGGTGAATATTTACAATAGTGCTTTATATATATATATAATATACGTTTTTGATGTAACAGCAAGACTTAAATTATCAAACCATTAATAATAACGTGTATATTCCTATTAATAAGATTTAGCGATTTTTTGTAAGCAATACACAATTTTTTATTTCATCGCGCGTCATTAAATAATTAATTGCCTTGTGACAAGACCAGAATAACATATGTTTGTCGAATCACCGACGCATGAACGGAATCAGATTAAGCCTCAGACACGCACATTATTAAAGTTACGGCCACCGCATTAATGGATCCTGCGGCAAGAAATCAAAAGGATATCCAAATCGCGCTGAGATTTGACAGCGAACGCGTTATACGCGCGCAATCCTTTTTTACCGGGTACAGTGTGTCCTGTTGGTTCCCGGATGTTCCAAGTCATTAGGTCTCTATACGTCAAACTTTTCCCTCTTTCTACGCTCGCGTGTAGGCGCAACTTCTTTACGCTCCAGGTCTCACTCATGAGCTTCAACGTACCTGAATTTTGTTCCTTAATGTCGCTAATAACTCCCAAGAATAATATTAAATATAATTAAGTTGATTAATGGCTTTACTTAGATTTTTAATATTTTTATACGCGCGAATTGAGTGTGCAAGTAAAAAATATAGATTTATAATGACATTCAATTCTGCGTATTATATAAATAAGTCGTAAAATCGAATAGAATGAAATGAAATATATCTTGAGAATAGTTTTATTTTCACAAGTGATACATAACTTGCGTTTATTGAAATAAATTAAAAATTGTTCAAAAAACTTTCAAGTGCATGTATTCTGGTGAAATCGTAAAATAATAGCCTTTATACTCGGATTAATTATTACACTCGACGTATTCGCAAATGATAATTGCATAACAATGTAGGTTTATTATTGCATATACAGAGGGTGGGCTTTTTTAAGAAATATTTTCTTCGGCACAATTTTTCACGTTTAAATTGACAGAAAAAGCAAAGACTTCGATGTCTACTGTAGATAATTAGGATTGAAAATTTGGAGGCCAACTTTATTCGTCAATATTAAAATTAATAATTTTAAATAAAAGCTCCATTTAAAATTTATTTTGGCTAACGAGTTTATTATACCTTAGCCGTTAACTAAGAGAACAGTAAAAATCAATCCATCATTCTATATATACCAAATATAGAACGAAACCGACTTTTCTATACTTACAGCGCGTAACTTGTTTATAAATCATTATGAATCCGAGCTCTCACCGTCATCAAACACTCGAGAAACCTTTTGGCAGGTGTAGAAATCACTCGTCTTCAGAGCTTACACACGTAGCGAACAAACACTCGCGTACTCAATACTCAAATCCATTCAACAATATACCCACGGAGAGCCAAGGACTACATAAAAAACTTGAAATTGATTGACTCCACAACGGATTTCATATGCATTGATAGATGTACCGATACAAGCCGTAAAGGATAAAATTGAAATAAACCGTTACGAATGCAATGTAATTCAAAAATCGTTATGGGAGAGAATTGTGTTTTACCATTGCTTAAAAAGTAATTGATAGGTCAAATTTATTAACGTTTTACGTAGATTAGCTTTACACGTATGCACCACGCGAGCATTGGGCCGAATTCGACCGAATGTAGTTTCTTATTCGTTTCTTCGGCAACAACGAAAATTTTTCAACATTTTCCTTAAGCTCGGGTCTGCCTTGGTACTTCGTAATGAATAGAGAAGCAGTTAGACTCGGTGGTTAAACCGAGCGGAAAGGTGTGCCGTGTTATTCTTTATTCCTCTCGTCCAAACGAAACATCTTTTTTACTTCACGAGTATTTATAGATCATAATTATAAAAGACACTCGTGATGAACTACGTGGGGGGACGCATTGTAACAAAAATAAAATACAAGGATAGATAAGGAAAAAGTGTCTGAATCGAAGCAATGAAGCTGCGCCCGCATGTCCGGTTCTAACTCGTCCGATCAATGAGCATATGTGATTTAAGACAAAGCAGCAGTCGTCATCCGTTTTGCGCGAGCCTGATCCGTAACTGGAACATGGGAATAGTCCGGATTTCTGGTCCAGCATCACGTCGCACACGTCGGACCAGTCAATGAATAAATAACGAAGGAGAATGAGCTAGTTGAGGCGGTTTGATACATCGGCGACATCGCCGTAACATTTATCTGCATAATTCATTATTATCGGTAGGATTCCCTTATGCCAGAGATTCTCAACTCCATCGCTGTAGATTCTAATTATTTTACCGCTGCCAACTGCCTTTATTCAACTCATATTTTTACGCAGACGTGCGATTCGCCGGCACTTTCGCCAGCAGGTGAACCCGGAGTCTTGCTGAGCATTTTAACGTGCACTTTAACTTATGAATATCTCGACGTTAGTATTAATCGCGATTTATAAAGTTCACCCACGTGGCACATAATTTTACGAGATAAAAGAAATACTTGAGTAAGAATAAGGCCACGCATTTGTTTTTTCGATAAAGAAGTTGCAAGAATATTTGTAAATTGAGAAGCATAAGTAAAATAATGCACGAAATTAATTGACAACGCATCAGACAACGCAAATCAGAAATTTTTTTTTTTTTTTTTTTCCCCCCCCCCCATTCCTATTGGCAATACACATTCATCTAACAAAAGCAGAACATTATTTAATGCAACTAATGTCAAATGTAAGCGAACCAGTTGAAAATAGCTTTAAGAATTCAATTAATTCTAGCGATGTGCTGCCTACGCACAAATTCCTCAAAATGGAATCACGAGGCATCATAATATTGTGTCGAGTAACGTTCCTGCCTTGTAATAAACCTAATATACGTCTGTGATCTTAAATTCTCTTTACTCGTATTTACTTTTGATCTTCCGAGAGTGAAGGTGATATTCTAAAGTATGCAATTTGCATTGATTATAAACTTTTGCATTAAGAATTATAGAATGAACCACCTCTCGGATAAGTAGGAATGTACTAAAAAATACCTACAGACGCCCGTAGTATAAATTATCCACAGATTGATTAAAATTTCATTGATTTATTAAAAACAATATTACGAACGAGAAGCTTACCAATTTTGCCGCACTAATTCTATTTGCCACTAGAACAAATTTAATTCTTTTTTTATTTCATTTCTTAAGTTATACTTATTGCAGTACATTAAAGACACCCCGTACCTACACGATGTTTAAGAGCTAAGCAACTACTCAAAGCGAGTGAGTTGATGCGAGCCGCGTATCACGAGAAGGAAGTTCAATTTAACCCAATAAAAGACAATCAGAGGCCGACGGCGACCGCAGAGAGACACGAGTGTACTGCTACTATTTCTCCGATCTCGCTAAACAGATCCGTCAAGGGACTTGGACTATTCAGGCACGCATGCCCTAACTCAAAATCTCGTAAACCCTCGTCGTTCCCGTCGTTCCCGTCGTTCCCGTCGTTCCCGTCGTTCCCGTCGTTCGAGACTCGTCGTACGGTGACACGTGAGCCACAAAAATAGCCTCTGCTGAGAAACACGCCGACCAAACCAAACTATTCATTATCAATTGTGCGAAAAGTCATGGAATGAAAAAGAACTAGAGAAACTGAGATGGTGTTTAAGATATTCAAGGCAGGCTGACCAACGATATAATTATCCAACAGAAGCTGCTCGTCTAGCCGCAATTATTTTCTCATAACGCGCTTTACAATTTTTTTTTTTCTTTTTTCTTTTTCCCTTTAAATTTTCGTCAAAATCGAAAAAAGTAAATGTATCTTCTCGTTGTACGTTTCAAACTTTATATTTACTTGGCAACGATTAATTCCCACAACTTTACCATTACTTTCGTTGAGCGAATAAATACTACCGACATCGACAAATAAACTTAACGATCGAAGAAAATGCTTTCAATACCTCCACTTGTTATTTCTTTTCTATGCGTTTCGATAATTATTGGTATCGTGTAACTACGCTAATAATAGTTTCGATTTGATCCCTTAATACCTGAAATTATTACCTAGTTTTACTTAGGATACGCCGTTCGTCACGCAACTGCACGCCTTTTCGAAAACTTTGTATTATACAAATTCGGCGCTAAATTAACAAGATAAATAATAAAGTACGAGCAAATTCAACGAATTTTGAATAACAAATACATCATAAAAGAATACATCTCCAAAGAAGTATCACAGTTTGTAGCGGTATTTCAGTTTTATGAATGTTCCATTTGAACATCGTATAATCATTCAATTATTATTACTTTAATTAATGCTACAAAACCCTCTAATGGTGCAATAACTTTTTCACTAGTTGATCATCAGTTCATAAGCGGTATTACCTAACAATTGGCACACCGACATATATACACACATACAAATACTGAGTAGTCTCGTACATTGCTGTGCAGTGATAAAAGAAGGACGTCTTATGCGAGCTTATAGGTACGAGATTACATACATCCACTGAATATTTTAGAACCCGATAAACAAAGAATTGCGAAACAAGCGGAGAAAATTGTTCCGAGATAGGGTTCGTTCGCGTCCGATGCTTTGCCCCAGGTGTCCTTTAAGAATTCTTTACAAACCTTCCTAGCGTTCCATCAGCAGAACATCGAACGCGAGTAAAACGGAAGTGCAAGATCCGTAAAATGTTGGTTAGCAAAATGTCAAAGTCCGTAGGCTCGCGTACAGTCATTTCCAGACGCACGGAGAAGCGCAGAGGTGCCGTCTATCTGCGCCACCCTCACCCTTCGCGCTACCGTCGTATGTGAGAAGAGGGCGAGTGACAAGGGATTTTGGGCATTAACGATTACACGCACTGGAGCGTCCATAGATCGTGTGAGCCCCTGTGGAACTAAGCGGACAAAATGGCCACGCTCCGACACACCCCATCATAGCCCCGGCCTTCCGCTTTTCCTTCGCTCCTCTTTTTTCTTGCGCTTAGCTTTCGCGACGGATGGACGCTCGGATGGTTCGCGAGAAAGGAGGAGAAGAGGGAAGGCGATCCGAGTATCCTAGTGAGAGTAGTGCGAGAGGGGAGGAAGGGAGGGTTCGAGGAGTGTACGAGGCGACTCGCGTCTTTTCGTTGCGAGAAAATAAGTCTAGCAGCTTTTCGATAGTTCTCTCGTCAAATCCAGTTTCACTCTACCGAGAGACCATTGTTGTCTTATTGCTCTGTTATAAATTTTCAATAAGCCGTGTGAAAGGAAGCGTATTTGTCGACTTGTTGAGCAATGGCCACGACACGCAGATTTTAAATAAAAATAAGAGTGCACGATGTAGCGTAGGAAATGTGCTCGCAGCTAATTACCGCAGTCTGCTACCGGAGAGTGTAACTCAACTTTTGTACGCGCGATTTTGTTCCACGTAACGAATGCATAAAAACGATAATAAGCGGTGAGTGATTAAAATCTTCAGGTATAGTCGTCGAGGATCGTTCATTGGGTCGATCTTATTTCGGCCGAAATATGAATCGGCAATAAATGCAGAAGCATTAAAGTAGCCAAATTTCTCCTTAATTATGAGAAATATTTCCCAATGATACGCAATTAACGAGTAAATTCTAAATAGGGATCGGATGAAACGCCAATCCCCAAGAGGTCGCCACATCAGAAATTATCGAGTTAATAACAAAGTGTCTCGGGATATCCAGCGTAATTTCTTTTCGCATTATGCTTTATAAAAAAGAGCAACCTAACGGGAGGGCAAGGAAAGTAATACGAAACAAAATACCAGGCGACACAATAGAAGCCTACATGCAGCGAATGTAAGCTCGAAGCAAGCACTCGTCGCGTCCCGTGTTATCTTCGAGCGAAAATTTCGGACCCATTTTTCTGCACCACGGGGCCACTATTCTGCTCCATTCGATGGCACTTCAACGTACCCGCGAAAGAGTAGGACATAAGGAGCGACATGTGTAAATACATAGAGATATAAAGAGAGAGCGAGAGCGAATAAATCCCGTATAATGGGACTCGTAAACAGTGGCCATTGAGAGCCAAGCAAATCCCTGGGACGTGTTTAACGCGATCGCTTTGAAAATCGGATTTGGTCCATTGTGCATCGGAGAGCCAGATAAAGGGATGACGCCAAAGTGCGCGCTTGTTCCCCGCCCTTTTAAGCTACTTTGCGTCTGCCTAGGTAAGTGACCGCGCACATCGTGGCACAAGGAACCTACAGCGTGCGAACGCCGTTAGATCCGTTGTTAGATCCGTTGTTAGATCTCCGCACTTTACTAACGCGCGTTTTCCCAACTCGAGCGAAGGCATTGTTTGGGATTTTTAATGACCGGCTGATAAACGAGCGAGCTTTCGATTTCTTATCTTAGCATCGCCGGTTTCTCATTTTTAAGCAATTGCGCGAATCCCCTTGTGTGCGAGCAGCGACTGCTTCTTACATTACACATTTTACTTAGATCTTTCAACGGTGGTAACGGGATTTTTAAAACGTGAATTTAAAACGCTTTCTTGTAAATGATTCGTTGCGACAGTCGGCATTACAGCCGCGTAACTCTTATTAATTTCAAATTAATATCTAAAGCCAGCAATGGCGTATCATTTGTGTAAAAAGATGAACAAAAAAAAATAGGCAGACTTCCAACAGTGGGAGATGCGAATTGCGCGCAATGACACTGGAACGCTAGTGGTTCCGTTCCGCAAGTATGCGAGGGAGGATCGTCCATAGAAATTAAGGCAACGAGCCTTCGGCCTTTGCCGCAGCGACTTTAATTGCACGTAATTGTTACGAAGGTCGGAAGCAGCCTGTAGAGACGTTTGCCCACGCAATTGACGGTCACACCGTTCTCTCTCTCTCTCTCTCTCTCTCTCTCTCTCTCTCTCTCTCTCTCTCTTTCTCTGCGTATATATCCGTCCACTTACCTCTCTTTTGCTTACGTAAGATAATCAATCAGACGACGATCGCTCTTTTTCATCCGAAACTTAAAAGAACGTCTATAGCGCCATCGGATATACGAGAGTGCGTGACGGCGCAAGTAGAACTCTATGTACGCGTGCAGGTGCGTTTGTGAATCGGTAGGCGTGTATGGTATATTTTGTGTAATTATGATTTGAAAAACTGTCTTGGAAATGAGAAACGACAACAGTATTGCTCAAAAGTCCCATTTTTTCTAAATTAACACACGATGGATAAAATATTTAAAAAATTTAACTCGGGCGTAAAAATGTTAATGTTAAATTATGAAATTGAATTATTTTAATCTTCACGCTAAATTCTACCACCGCTTACGACGCTACACGAAGCAAAGTATGTAAGGCTTTACACGAATGACACAGTTGTGTATAATGTCGTTTCCGAGCCTCTTTTCTACATTCAAACAAGTTTTTAGAAAAACTGTTTTGCCGTGTCTATTTTTTTCCTTTTGCGAGTCGAAGGATGATCGAACGCTCAAGACAGAAAAGGGAAAAAGGAAAAAAAGGCGAGAAACGGACTTTCGCATGTAAAACGTACATTTACAGGAATTCCAGTAGCAACTTTTGCGATATACTTCTTGCACGTATACGTGCATCGATGAAAACAAATCCGGAGGGTTTTCTGTTGAAATGTACATTTTAAAGAAAACACGCATACGTAATTTGACGACGACCATTATATCGCGCATAAGTTCGCTCGCTGTAGTTCAACGATGCGAACTTCGTGATTATCTTTTCTCGTTCTCCCCCCCCCTCTTTCTCTCACTCTCTCTCTCTCTCTCTCTCTCTCTCTCTCTCTCTTTTCACTTTTCTTATTTCGTACCTTTATTTTATCTGCCTCAAAGATAGACATTACACTTTACAGCAAGTCTTTTTTCTCTCCACTTGCACTCATTTTTACGGTAAAAGGTGCAAGATTCGTTCACAGCATTGCAATCATTAATAATTATTTTCCAGTTTTTCAATTTCTTTTTACAGCAGTAATAATTCTCATACATATTTCGGGTATTTTTCGGATTGGCACGTAATAACTCTTTTATAACGATATTGAATTGAAAAAATTACATTTCATTGCGACTGAAATTAATAAAAATGATAAATTATACATATAACGACAATATCGTTTTTATTGCTTTACGCAGGGAAATTTATTTTCATCGGATAGATGCATTTTATAATTTTCATTGAAATGCATATTAAAAGAATTTTCACCCGCAAGAGATATTTTACGATTCATTGCAAAATAATAATAATAATAATAATAATAATAATAATAATAATAATAATAATAATAATAATAATAATAATAATAATATAGCGAATACGTTTAATTCGGTTAAAATAAAATTCAACATTTTAAAATGTCATGACTTGTAAACAAAATGCTATAGCGGTTTCGTAATAATAACAAACATTATAACATATTACGAATTAAAGGCTTATTATAACTTACCAGTTGCTGTTAACATGGTTACAACATTTTTATTCCGTAGCTAATTTGAAAGAAACAATACGCTATAACTTTTCTTTGATGACTGAATTTTTAATGCTTTAGGTTGGAATGATTTACGCAATTGATGGTTAATACTCGAAAGTACATTATATTTAGAATCTGTTTACTCTGTCCAGTTTATTTAATCATAATTTTTATTTTTCGTACGTTTTATCAAGTGGAATATTTCTATCGCGCTCGCTTTCATTAAGTTTTTTCACTTAAATCCTACATCCAAATTGAATAAAGAGCAATTATTTATATAGAGTTGCACCGATTTATTATTATACAACATTAAGAGATTTAGGTGCATCTTATTCATTTTCCCTCAAATGCTTGCTTAAGAACCCCATTTCGAAGAATTCTAGGTTTATTTGCTTTGTACTTTCTAACGCCAAAGGTTTCATATTCATAATAATAATCACATTATATTATAAATTCTACTGCTAAATTATAAGATAAAATGAAAGAATATTTTAAAATTGTGCTAATAAAATTATCTTTAATCTTAATATAATAGTTGCACGCGTATATTAAAATACATTTGCTTTTTCAAGGATCGTAGAATAAGTTAAGTCAATATTCGCATAAGCTAATGCTACTCTATCAATAATTACATAGTTAGCTTTCTCCTTTATTACTTCTAATCTTTTCTCTTGCTTTCATCGTAATAAAAGTTGTGCATATTAAAGTATTATTTTCCCGTGATTGCCGCTAAATTTCCTAGATAATCTGTAGAAGAGAGCATTTAAATTTTATGGTTTATTTAGCTGAGCGTAGGCTGAGGTTACCGACATTATTACGTATTTTTAATTAAATGATCTTTCAAATTTCCTAAGCAAATTAAAATTTTAAAGATTTTAGTCCGATGGATAAATTAAGTCCAAAGTTGATGCTTCTATCCCAGCAGTTTTATTTCTTAAATTACCATTATATCAAGGTTATGTGCACTAGTACTTGACTTAACCGTCCCAGCGTAACTGTATATAAATATTGGCACTTTGTATATAAAATCCGAAGACGCGAATTCAGTGAATGATGAAAATATATCAATTATCTTGATATCTTAAGTTCTATTAAAAAACAAGATAAAATGATATTCGAAAAACTTCGTATTGGCGAATTTGTAAATATATTTAAAACGTTATTCAAATATATTAGATTTCCATTATTTTTAAATTTCAAATTATTCGCATCACTCGAATGTTACTACTTAAAGGCTTGTTATAGAATACTACCCAGCCCATTATAGTACAAATTTGTTCAAAATTCAAGTTTATTTTATCACAATTTGAACTTAGAGAGCGTGTGAAAAACATCATTAAAATATTTTTATTCCAAAATAGCCATTCAATAAAAAGTATTTTTTTATTTTGCACTTTTATTACTTCGCATAAAAATTTAATTACAAGTGTAGGCCAACACGTTAAAGAAAGAATACGCGATGATTAGAGAAGAGAATCTTTTTTAAAAAAAGATTTTCAAATGCTACTTTAGTTAAAAAGTTGATCCATGCAGGATAAGTGAACGTGGACTACAAAGTTAAGCAACTTCGGGGTGTAGATACAAAAAAAATTCAAAAGAAAACGCGATAAATGAAGTATTGAAATATTACCAAAATCGATAAACTTTAATGATGGGCGCATTTCTTAAAAGTAAAATATGTATAATACTCGGAAATAATATTTTCATATAATTGATTTTAAAGTGAAATCACTTGGTTTTCAATTGCATGAAATTGCAGTAAAAAAACATCGAACGACATCCTTGTAAACAACGTGACCATCGCACTCGTTCAACTATATGAAAAAAATGAAACGCTAATAGAATAAGGCACGTACATAGAGCGTGTCACGTGATTTATCAGTTAGGCATTCATTTGTCGACTATGTACACGTATGACCGAGTGGCTGAATAGTGGGGGACATTTGGTGAAAAAGGGTGGAGAATCAACGGGAGAGAGAGAGAGAGAGAGAGAGAGAGAGAGAGAGAGAGCGAGAGGGAGACGGCGACCGAAGGGGAACTCGGCGCGAGTATTTTATAAATTAACGTCAATATGTCCGGCGTACTAGTGATATCCGGTTACACCGGAAGCACTCAACAATACGCACGCGCGTGTGGCACAGGCGCATAGTCGATTAAAAAAAAGAGTGAAATAATAAATCCTCTCTCCCGAACCTCGTACGGAATTCCTTCTGCATTGTCCGTTGCAGCCGCGTGCGTTTCTTTCTCGTTTTTTACGCTCCTTTCATGTATCTTGCGCTTTTCCTTTCATCGCACCGATTGTCCCCGAGACACCGGGGGCGTGAACTTGCCAGCGACTGTGTTATGCGCCCCAACAGGCGGACGGGCCCTCGAGGCACAACTTTTTTAGGGGTTGCCTGCCACCGTGTACATTTGCAAGCGCGTAACGTAACAGGCACAAGTCGCTTCACGCGTGGGGACCGTTATTTAAGCGAACGCGAAAAATGCAGCCAAGTAAGCCAAGAAGTCTCCCTAACTTCAGCATCGACGTCATTTCACTCGCGTTTAATATTATCTTTCATCGCGCTGATAAAACATAAAGTTATCCAATTAACCACGAGTTGGTGACATTTCTCAGACCATTATGCAGAAAAGAAGGAAATCTAGACCAAATCTTTACAGCTGCATCCAATGCAGTGAAACACATTTTTGCTTTGTTTGATTTTACGTTAGGTTACATTCAAGTGCGGTTGTTACGTACATTGTTGCGAAAAATATATACACTAAATTGTATATTTGTAAAATTTACGTAGCATCCTGGTAGCAAAAAGTTGACGGGTGATGAACTTATGTGCATCTCGTGCATTCCAAGAAATGTACGAAACACGACGGCAGAATTCATGTTGAAACCTCAGATTATAAATATTTGAGGTAAGTTTTGATGAACGGCATATTATTTCATTTCGATAAGTTTTCGTATTTACATAAGAAAAAGTTCCATAATATATTTTCATACAGATATCGGCGAACTTTTTATAGCGAAATATATAAAATGAGCCTAATGCTTGACCTCTGAGCGAATCTGGTATAAAGCTAGACAATGACAGCAATACAAATTTCTTAATCATTATCCATTATTTTACTAGTATTATGGTATCCGAAAGAAGGAAAATTACGTTATTATATAATGGAATAATAAGAGTAATGTTCCAGGAGTGTTTCCAAAATACAATAGAAAATATCTTTTTATTAGAATAAAATTGTATTGTGCTATTTTAAAGGCAATATTAGATATAATAATTTATTGTCACAATTGAACGGTACGCTATTGTCCTATTGGATTTAATTCAAAATAACGAATAATAACGAATGATGTAATAATTATGCGCGTAGAACCTGTAAAACATATAAAATAGTTATTAGAAGCGTAAATTAATTAAGCATAAATATGTTTTATCCAAACATGTTGGTCTGTTATTTGCAATTAATCAAAAATCACTTCTAATATATCAGTACAATAACTATTTTAATCGTGGCCTGCGTAAATATATAAAAAATAGAGATACCACCTTATCCAAGTTGCTTAGATACTTATAATTTAAAAAAAAAAATATCATTAACATAGATTCGTGACTGTACTACAAAAATTGAGTTCTCTTTTCTCGCTTTTTATTCATCTACCGACAATTAGATCGAGGGAAAACGTGATCTATTATGTTTTAAAAACTCGTTATACAATTACAATTTATATAATTAATAAATTATAATTAATTTATATTATATAATATAATTATATACATGAATATTCTCTTTTATAAATGTGAAAAAATGACAATATTTATTATTTTTACTCGACTAGCAACTTAATTTCTTGTTACTTTTTGCCAATATTTTCATTTTCTAATGATAATAATAACAATAACAATAATAATAATAATAATAATAATAATAATAATAATAATAATAATAATAATAATAATAATCGTGTAAAAATACACGCATAATTAAAATATTTTTAATAATAATAAAATACAACGGATATATAAACGTACAGTAAATATTGAGATTTTATCGTTATTTTTCATTATTTATCATTAATTACCTGATCAATAAGCTACAAAATTTATGTTAAGGTAGTTAAGTACTATACTGATAGTATTTACCATTTTTTATTAATATATTCCAACAGTTCTTTTTAATAAATTAATTAATACTGCAGGATCAATCTTTCCGATAAAGCTACCGATAAAGGTTATGTTTACAATAAAGATTTAAATGTACATCGTAAAGTCATACTAAATAAAGCTTGCCTGCTGAGTGTCATATGCGTCATTGACAGTTATTATCGTTTTTCTCGATTTTATCTCAGAATATAAGATGAAGGTAGAAACTAGAAATAGTCTTTGATACGAGGGACTGACGACTTATGTCAAATTGCAAAACCGATCCTAATTAAATATTGTATATCAATGTTTTGATAACTATGCAGTGGATAATAATTACGACATCGCAAACGTTACAAATAAACATAACAATTTTTAGGTGTACTTTGCGACAAACAATGAGTCTTAAAAATAATAATTACAAGCACATTGATATATAACGATATATAAACGTAAATTATATAATGATATAAAACTGTGATTTTTATTTGTGGTACGTATTCGTAACGGGACATCATCGTTATTAATTCCAATAAACATATCGCAAAGGCTTCAAGTCTATATATATATTCTGCCCTATCTTAATGTTTCATTAGCCCAGCTAAAGTGAAAAAGGGATATCTCTGTGTACGTCGACCTTTCATAATCCTAAGACCATAAATCTGTACGGTTAAGTGGCGAGGCAGTGAAAATACTTACTTGTTGTCGGATCACAAGCGAGAGCTAACGTAAGAGTAAGCAAGAAAAACTTGTACAGATATAAGTTATAATCTCATAGGATTCAGAATATTAACGGCTCTTCATAATGCATAATAACAATCCATTCGACGGTAAATTATCAATTGTCACAGAATCGATATAATAATAATAATAATAATAATAATAATAATAATAATAATAATAATAATAATAATAATAATAATAATAAATAAATAACCTTATTAAGCAACAATTATTAAGAATGAAAATGAATGAAAGTAAAATAATGGCAAATCGATTAAATATTTAACCTCGTAAAATCATAAATTATCCGAATAGAAGAAATTTCGGATCCCATTTCTAATCACAATATTTCCAAATTTAGCAAATCTAATCTTGCTTTTCCATTAACGCAAGTTCATTACTTTCAAATTTTAAGACTGAATTATTAACGACATTTATTACGGCAAATGTTTTAATCGTTTAAACGTACAACTGCTACAAATAAATTCATTCCGGAACCGTATTTTTTACACGCACCAGACAACCTATTATATCATAGCAAAAACTTGATTATACCGTAAATCTAAATAGTTCCAGACTATGAGACAGAACTTTATTAACATTCAGCGCATCTTAATAATAAATATGCGAGCGTCAACGCTGTCTTTTGCAATACATTCTTTGAAAATTCCAAAAAGTCCAAAATCGTAATCTCACCGCTCGATCGTATTTGCGACCGCTTTTCTCAGACTTCTCGGATGAGAAATAATTAAACTTTAAAAGAGCTACGTTTGTACGACTGAAAGGGAAAACATTGAAAGTGAGAATTCGCCTTTAAATACGAAGTTGGATGAACGTGTTCGTAAAAATTCGCTACCGATGCGAAATGCAATTACAAGTTAAGTGGGCGCCTATGAAAATCGTCCTGCTCGTCCTGCTCGTCCTGCTCGTCAACTTAACGAGAAGCGAAAAGCCGCACCGAGCGTATCCTTGAATCCTTCAAGAGGACGTCGAGCACGAGCGCGAATTTCAAGGTGGGGCTGAAAGAAGCCGAACCGGACGTTTGATAAATGAACGTTTCTCCGTAGCGGAGGTTTCTCAAGGAGGACAACGACGGTATTTCAAAACTCCATGAAAATCGAAGCTGCATCGAAGCTGCATCGAAGCTGCATCGAAGCTGAAACACCCGTTGGACCCAAACTCATGTCGACTTCCGCACGCGGTTAAGCGTGCCCCAAGCCTCTAGTGCTCGGACAGGAAGATTCACCGGGTCGACCGAGATAAGATCGGAAAGGCTGCAGCGCGTAGAGACTGAAATTTAGTGTCAGATTAGTGTCGGCGTACCGCTCCTTCTCTCAGCTGCGCACTGGGTCAAGGCTTCGTGCGTAGGTCCTCGTATGCCTCTTGAGTATTACCCGGAATCTCTCGAGAAATCGAGAGAAAGAGAAAGGGAGAGAGAGAGAGAGAGATCAAATCTATTTATTTTTGCTCAGGTAGATCCAGGTTGCGCTCGTCAGTCGCGATGGGAGAAAAGGTAAAAATTAGCTCCGTAAGGGAAGGAACAGTTTTTAATAAGCGTCCAAACCGGTCTGCACGTCCTATTCTTTTTCGTTTTGCGATTTATTAAACGCATGACTTTTATAACGTGTCCAGTGTCCAACTTTTTATTATTCTTTCGGTATTTCAAATGGTCGACAAATAATGCGTTTTTCAATTTGGAGCAGTGAAAAACGTCAAAGCCCGATGAAACTAACTTTATGAGCGATCCTTTCCATCGAAATTAATACATGGAAATTTCACTTTGTTACGACATAATCTGAAATCTTTATCATTGAAACGAATGAAAATATTTTTTAATTGTGAATGCCTTCATTTTTCATCGTAATTGGAGAATAAATTATTCCGAAGAATCTTAAAAAAAGGACCTAAATTAAAGTCTTAATTTGAAATTCTTTACGGCTTCTTAATAAGACGACTTTGTAATTGCTACATGCATAAATACGCATACAGCTACTATTAACTGCGATGCAAGACGAACTTTTCTTTTAAATTACACGCGGATCAAAAAATTCAATGAAAGCGAAAATATCGTTAATATCGTGTAAATTGAAGAGATTATAATATAAATATAGCCGATATAGACAGTATTATCCGAATGGCATGTACAAATCATAATATATTTTTCATCCAGTGGTTTTTATTAAAAGCTATTTCATAGCGATTTCACGTATTAACATATTAATATGTTGATAATTTGCCACATCAATAACGATTATGTATATTTAACAAGCACTGTCCAATGAACTGTGCGAACTTAAATATGCATGCCCGACAAATACGCCTAGATTGATGCAATAAATTAAAATCCGTAGATACAAATAGCCAATAAGTATGCAAAGATCTTGAAATTCCAACTCCTTGTCGGCGTTGTGCCGGAAAATTAAGAAAACCGTAATTACGCGAAAATGTCATCTGCGATTAATTGGAAATTCAAAGATCGCGCGTAAAAACCAGCATTTCGGCTTAACCTCGTGGACACAGGATCAGTTTTCATGAGTAGATGCACAGGAATTTCCTATCTAGCCAATGTTCAAACGCCTGTGGGAACTTGTAAGTCTCCCGAAAATTCGTGTCCAGCATTCGAGTACCATCCAAGTTTATTAGCGATTCCCTCTCGAAGACGCTCGAAGAGATCGAATACGCTCCGCGTCAAGTACGTCCGCATAAAAGTGAAACAACGCCTCGACGATGCAGCCCAAAAATAATAGCTCTCCACTTCTAATAAAAAGGAAGAACAAGAAAACGCGCGCAAGAGTCAATATTTTCTCACGGGCGCCTTGGTCGACCTTCTGATCGAGGGCACACGCACGCACACCCCGACTTTGGAGGCACACAAGGGAGCCTCGTTTCTTTGAGCATCTAAAGTCTCGCGTCTTGGTCGCAGTCGATGTCGTTGAACGATGGGGTG
The DNA here is from genome assembly GCA_018907045.1 of Wiebesia pumilae. Classification (NCBI taxonomy): domain Eukaryota; kingdom Metazoa; phylum Arthropoda; class Insecta; order Hymenoptera; family Agaonidae; genus Wiebesia; species Wiebesia pumilae. The sequence goes on along the minus strand of JACCHZ010000142.1, from coordinate 1,243,793 downwards.
GCCGAGGGAGAAGGAGAGAGAGAGAGAGAGAGTGAGTCGCAGGGGTGCAGTTACGAACTCGAGCCGCGCTTCTACAATGACAAATTTCTCTCTCGTCTCTCTTTTTCTGTGTCCCCGGGCCGCCGGACTCGTCCAGGTGGCACAGACGAGCACTCGGGCATCGACACAAAGCCACCGGGACTCATAAGCGAACGCACGCACGCCAGAGGACGACTCCGCCCAGCGGATCGTATGTACCTTGCAAGGGTTGTGTCGCCACGTGGCTCGAGCGACGTACGCATCGCTCAGGACTCCCTAATGTAATACGCCAATACACCGACAGACGGCTGTGCTCCTGACTGTGTGCTTTTCGCGGGCAAGTAAATAATCGAAATGCGACAAACCTCGAGCAATTATTTTCGGCTCGGCGATATCTGAATTCTAGCGAGGATAATGTCCTGGATGTCTGCGGTCTCGGTTGAAGCATCCTTTTTCGCTATTTTCGCTATTAGCTTCCTACCTAAGATCCTAGCGGTGATTCGGTTCACCGAAGGGGGTGAAACTTCATTTTTCCGTACCGACAATAGTGCCCAATTAGTTTCGCACTCAGATTAAAACTGTTACGTTGCTGCAAATAGATTTGGGCGACGTTTCTTATTATCTCGAAATCTTATGAAATATCTCACCGAGTTCCTAAAAGCGAGGATGGAAAATAAGTTAACGTACGTTTTTTATCGCGCGAAAGTCCGTTTGCAGCCCTTGAAACGAACAATCGCGCATTCTGAATTTACCGTACGTGATATTTCTGGTATTTATTTCTTAAATATGAAAACTCAGTGCTTTTCGTAGCACTTAGTGCGCACACTAGGGCTAATCGATGCCCTTTCGTGGATGTGAAGAGCGATCGATTTCTCGTACCTCGCCTTGCCGTTTCATTCGCTTTATAAATACACGTAGTACATTCGTAGACTGTAAAGACTCGGATAATTTATAAGCGATAAACGCGAAGAGGGCGTATTTTAAAGCGATAAAAAGGCTAAAGAAATCAATTCCATACGTCTCTATTGAAAGGCCTCGTATTTTTGTCATTAAAACGCGTATTATTTCGCGTTCCAGCCCTGGGATATCAGAAATACAATGTACAATCCAATAAATATTATCTGTGAATTTACCAGTATTTACTGAATTGTTTTTAATTGGCAGAATAACCGATATGCGTAGCCTACGAACGAAATTCGTAATTAGGTTTTCATAGATAAGAAAAGTTACCGCATGAAACGTAAATTTCATTTCTATAAACTGCAGTGATCGAGGTGACAGTGACAAAGAAAACGTAGATAGAAAATTGAATAGATAGAATCTAGCTAGTTCTCTCCGATTGAAAAATGATAATTACGTTAATAACGAGAATGATACAAACATAAACTTGCAATTTTTTGACAATGTCCTCGGATGTATTGCGTTTTACGTTTGTACGTAAAATGTTGCCAATGCGACATCCGTTATCATTGTTAATTTATCGGGCAAGTCATAGTTCCGGTAATTTATAATCATTAAATTCGTTGAAGCACAAGTGTTTCTTATTCATATATCTCACACGCTTTATTGTAATTGGAATTTATCGGGCAAAAAGAAAAACTTGGCTTCCCTTGAAATCAATTGATTTCGGTGGAGAGAAAAGTGAAATCGTTAAAAAAAAAAAAACGTACACTTATTGTCGAGCTCAAATGTGCGTGGTAGAAGGCAAGGTAATAATATTATCATGCTCCAGCAACTAAGCGCTTAGAATAACGTATTTTTGTAAATTTTGTAACGAGGAGAAAATTTACCTCCGAAATTGCTCTCTACACGCAAACTTTCACGGAACTTGGAAAAATCTCTAATGCAAGCGGAGAGGAACGTTAGGCAACAAGCGTCCTTCGCCTTACCTAACGACTGCGAGAGAGTCCTCGACTTCTCGTAGGCGTGAGCACGCAGGGGATGCGTCGCTGCCGCCGTCGCTGGGAAATATGAGAGTGCGAGAGGGAGGGAGAAAGCGGGGTTGCCGACAATGTCGAGCAAACGAGCGAGTCACCCCATGCGTGAGCTTGCCACGCCCTGTAGAGTCGCAAATTGTACCGCACAGCCTTTCGCCCCTTCCTCGACGACTCCACCAGCGGAACACGCGGTTACGCGCGGGTACCCGAGGTACAGAGGGAGACCCTGGAAGGCGCACGAGTGCTTCCAAACTGCTCAGGAATTCGCCAACCTCGAGCTCGCTTCTTCTAATCATTCCAATTCTGGATTCGCTCCACTTCCTTGGACAAATATTGAGTCGCTGCTCGCCGTTTCGCTGCTCAGCTCTCCGTGGGAAATCAAACTTACCTCCATCTTAATTCTGCCTCGAATAACCAAAGATCTCGGTTGCGATGGGTAATGTATGTCGCGCGAGCCTGACGCTTTTATTCGTATTTTATTGGCATTTTGCAATCGTGTAAACTGGATAAATTGGGTTGAATTGTGTATTCACGTATATTTCGAACGGGAATATTCTAGAAATTTATGTATAGCCTTGCAGTTATGCACACTTTTTCTCTGCGTACGATTTAACGAGATGCAAAGAAGCGAACAATACCTCTACCGAGAAGATAAAATTTAGAAAGGTTATTTATAAGAATCGTAGATTTTGTACATGAGCGAATTGCATCAAAAGTTTCTTTCTCCAATTTAATGCAAAACTTATTTTAATCGCGCCACCTCGTTAATTCTCAAGTGTACGCTTCCTTGGCAATTTTTAATGAATATAAGTTGCACAAGCGACTTATGAATCTTCGATATTATCCGCGATAATAAATATCTACAGTCGGCTATATAAAGAGGTTTTATAATTTTATGGCTGATCGCAATTGAGTTCCAATCAAGTGCAAGTGCACAAAAAAAAATAGTGCAGTTTAGTACACGCAAAGATACATACAGTCACCACGTAAATAAATCAGAGCCACCTTAGCTTTATTCATTCGATAAATCATGATCACTTGTGCATCTTAAAAGTCATTCTTAGTTACGTTTCATGCGCGCGCTCTCACTCGCGCTCTCGCTCGCGCACTCACTCACGCACTCACGCACTCACGCACTCACGCGTTCAACCGTTTATAATCAAGTAGCATCGACTCCATCCGCTCGGTATTGTCTCACGCACGCCAGCGGCTGCCAGTGAATTTAATTCGAGTTAAGTGATAATTGCATCGACTGGAGAATCTCTTCGTCAACAGTTGATATATATGAATTACAAGATTAACGTCTTCGAAAAATGTTATCTGTCGAAAATTGCGCATTAACTTTGTTTGCGCGTAATGGTTTTATTTACAAAATTGATTTTAAAGTTTTACAACTGCAATACTGTTGCTGTGAAAGCTTGAGTCAGCCGATATCTCGATTAAATGCATTTTCTATTCTCATTCTTATCGTTTTTCCTTTAATGCCTACAACTTTTTGGTTTATACGATATGTAAAATAAAAATACGTGATTATTTTCATTAAATATCTTCCTTTAAAGTAGTGGTATAATAATAGTTTGGTCTTCTTGTGAACAGAAAACATCTTCGGAAACGATTCAACAAACTGCAGTTGCAAAGACAAATTAAAATCGTGTCTACGAGTCTACGAAATTTGTCCGGTTTATCCGTTTTCTCCTCAGATTTGAATTTCAATAGGAAATTCCGGCGAGCGATGAGACAGACATTTTATCGACGTACGTACGATGTGTCAACGATAAAGCCTAATGAAACCGCAAAAGTAACCGAAAAAGAGAAAAGAACAAGACGGAGACAAATTTGAGGGTAACAGTTCATATGTTTATCTGTTTATCTGTTTATCTCGATTAGCCTCGTAACGCGTGATTTACAAATTCAATTTACAAAATAAAAGATGGGCATCCGCACGGAAATGCCCACCGACAAATACCAAAGGCCAACGAATCTAATGTGGGTTAAATTTTACTAATTGCCCGCTGAGCGTACACACGCGCACACGCATACGCAGAACGAGTCGTCGGCAAGTCAAGAGCGTACGCGGAGTATGATCTCGCGTCGCGATAACGCCGATTACGCGAAATCCGAGCGCATTGTTCGCCTCGCCTTCTGTGCTGTTCGAGGACCTCCGCAACCACTTCCACGTGCAGCTCTCAGCCCCGACGAGGAGGGGGTAGGATATTTGGAAGTGCCGAACAAGTGGTTTTCGAGAGTCGGACCGCGGCGACCTTTTGTTCGCGGTAATGCAATTTCTTTTCTCTGTTTTTCCCTTTCGTAGTTGGCGGCACAAAGTTTATCCCGGTCACTGCAATCAACATTTTGTTCAGCAAAGGCTGCTGTTTGTTTTGGTAACCGATATAGGTATTTCTGCCGAGTGCGAACGCATTCGAGAAAAAAAGCCTTTATTAAACTAACCGAAATTTCACAAATGAGCGCTTTTGTGCGTTCCAAAGGCCAAAGGCCAAAGGCCAAAACTACGTGTACTCGCGGTGTATCTCGAGATTCTTCGGATGTATAAAAGTGTCGAGATACTGGGAGCAATTTTACTTATCGCGTATTTTACTGGCAACGTTGATGCAAGGCACGCCGTTGTAAAACCTAAGTTTTTTTTCTAAAGATCATTCCGTCAAAGTTGGAAAACTGATGGAAAGATGATTTGATCATTATGCCGATGCTGATGTGTATAATTTGCGTAAGACTGGTAATTCTATCCTTGCCTTGCAATACACAGTTTAAAACTGATTGCAATCTGAAAGAAATACAAGATGAAACAATAGTTTTTATAAAACGTTGGATCGAATAGGTCGCTTGTTATACATTTTATCTTGTATAAAAATTATCTCTTTTCGATAGGCTCACCGCATTTACACCCTAACGTCATCGCGTTACTCTGTACTTTACTTGAAATCGTCGTATTAAAGCTGGAATCTAACGTTTGGGGTTTAAATCAGTCATAAGTACAACTGGCATTACAAGGTTGTACCGCGATGTGTGGTGTAAAGACAAATGGTCCAAAGACGTGAATTAAAGGAGATGTTGTAAACCTTCGAAACCCTTAACGCTAGCCAAACTAGTGTTTTCCTGCTTAAGAATAAATGTACTCGTTGCAAATGTGATTCCTCAATATTGCGTGCGTTTAAACAATCCGCTTAAAAATCTCTTCGAATAATCCGTCTGCTATGAAGCTCCATTTACAAAGTACTATCATAAATGGAAACAAGTGATTCGTGCAAACAAACGTCAACTGTACTGCACTTGTATGAAGAATTTCGGTTGGGTTCATATCTCGATATTCGTATGGATCGATCGACGGGAAAAGGTACGTAGTACTCGCTTAATGATGAGAGCCATCGCGAGCGCCTGTATCGATGCGGTTTCAAATCGTAAACTTATACTTTTACTCGACCACCAAAGCAACCATTGGTAGGATAACCACAGTAGCTGCGGAAGGAGAAAAAACTCGCTAGATCTCGAGTTTACGTATGGCGACGACAAAGCCGCGCACGTAAGTCTTAGAAGACACACGTGAGAAGCACAAAGCACTGGAATAATAGTACACAATGGAATTCAAGAAGAGAGAAGCTCCTCTCGACTGGTAGGCGCCGTTTATTCACATCCCTTGAGAGAGAACCCTTAAAAAGATTACCAGTCGAGTGCTTGTTTATTTGCCGCTACCTTCCTCATCTCTGCTTTTCTCCGCCCTTTTTCCTTTTCGTAGACAGACCTGCGAGACACAGTGGACAATACATCGGATGTGCGCACGGCTATTCATGCATAACTCTCTGGAATTCGACACTTGTTTGCCTGATTTTGTCGGAGATTTTGGAGATTTCCCGGATTGAGAGAATGTGAACGCGACCATTAATGCGTGATTCCGAAAGCAGATTCTTCCGAGTTCATCGTCGCTCGTTAGCCCCGCGTCAATTATTGATCGTTCGCAAGTTTTCCGATGCATCCGGTGCATCTCTTTCCTTAAACCAGCCTTAGCTTTTTGCGATGCGACTCGTCGTATAAGGTTGTAAAGTTCATGCGAAATTTATGCTAACATTTAAGTGCAATGGTCGCGGAATACTTTGTCTCTCACAGCTTACGGAATTTTTCAGCTCGAGAAACCGTTTCGCTAAATATGCGATTAACAAATATCAAGAAGTTAAACTCTCTACCGATACCGATAAATATAAACGTATCCGTGTAATGATAATATCAGTTCCAAGAGGAATATAATTCGCTGATCGTGGAAATACGAATCACACGAAAGAACTTATATCGTTCTTGTTTAACTAACCTATTGAGCTAAATAACAAATTATTGAAAGTGCAGCTTTAGCGACCGGTTGATGATCTTCTACTTAGTTAGCTCACACGCGAATAAAGTTCGATAAGAAGTTATACCGTTCACTTATCAATCGCATTAGAAACAAATAATTGCACAAAAACGCATCGAAGGCAACTTTGTACATGTAAGATTGCAATTGCAATGGTATTTTCAGTATGTTAGTAATGAAAGAATAATTCTTTGGCTGGGAGAGAGATATAGATCTCCAAATAGATATTTATGTAAAGACGACAGCAGAAGAAGCAAACTCTACAAAGTTGCGTTAATGTAAAATAGAAACAGTCGTTCGCAAAAGTGGAACAAACAAGTTATATGCTTCATACGATAGCGCAGGTGGCGGTTGCAGCTTCTGTATAACCGTAGTCAAAGGAGTATCGAACGAAGAAGTTATACATTAACCATCAAACACGCTTCTTCTGTTTTACTTTACACGATACAGCGGATGAATCTTCGTGCACGATCCATTCCAATGGAAAATAGTATAAACTTTGTCCAATGAAGAATCGTACATCTATGTGAAATATTTCGTTATGTGAAATATTATCTACGAATGCTTTTGTAACGTGTTTTGCAAATTCATTGGAAAACACGTTGTTCAAAGGCAATAATAGTATTTTTATTACGAAATATTGTGAATATCGATATATTTAAAATACTTGATTATTTTGACGAATTCGAATGAAACGCAGAATTAATTAAAATATAATAAAATGTACTTACTTGCAGGACCGTTGCGCCCCCTTAAATTATCTCATGCTAACGGAATTCTTCAAAGGAGAAGGGTTTCAGGATACTAGGAGGATGGAAGCCCGTGTATTTGGCTTTTGGTAAGATAAAAACTTCTTCGACGTATTAAATTGAATTAATTAGTTATATTATTCATATTTTATACAATATTAATCATAATTAAGGTATTTTAGTTTTTCCGTAATCTATATTTCGTACAAGGGTTGTCTCGGTAAAGTCGATAATTAGGAATGCGGTCTTCCATACTTTGTCCTAAATAGACGATTTCTCGCAATTGTTTTCATTGTTTTTTTTTTTCATCATTTTTTTACATTCTTATCACAATATTATATTTTACACAGATCCACTTACAACTTATGTGCTAATAATGGGGGTCCCGACGCTCATAATATATATGTACACGCATTTAGAAACCGAAAACCTCGTGCGATCGATTTCATTAAAATTAGCGTCGGAACTAGTAACGCTATTAAAATCCTACGACTTTCGCTGTCTTTCTCTAACTCTTTCTCTGACTCTCTTACCCTCCCTCTCTCTCCCTCTCTCTCTCTCTCTCTCTCTCTCTCTCTCACTCACACATAAACTTTTTCTCCTTTTCTATCTCATTTCTTTGCGTTCTCTTTCTTTTTCGAGTGCGAACATTTTTTAAAGATATATTTTTTACCACGCACACGTACATTCTTCACATTTTTGACGCATGTTTCTGTAGGAACTAAAGAGTCTTCGATTTACGAATTGCTCTTCCTTTCGTTTAACTATTTATTGCACCGAAATAATCGTAGCCTAACTACGTATCTCTCTCGTATTCTTGGGAAGAGAAACGCCGCTGATAAACTTTATACAACTCGCACTCGAACTCAATATCTTTCAGTATCACTCGCATTATTACATACAGCACTCGTCGATTTACATCGGCTACTTGGAATAACGCGATATCTTACAAGAGCGTATTCAAAAGACGTAGTCTTTGTAATTTACGTAATGTTTTAAAACGAAAACAACACTCGATAGCGGTTAATTATAGCTCGTCTACATCTTGATGTATAAGCACGGACACATGCGTAAGTTCTTCGTAATTTTGGGATGTAAACCTGTCACTTTAAGGTCCTTCTCTTCATCTTGAAATTTACAATCGCAGCTCGTAAAATATTCTTTACCCCCTTATCAAAAAGGAGTTCAATACTGCGGGTGATGTGTATAATTGAAATAATACGGTGATTTTTATTTTTATTTATCACGAGCTCGTAGCATTCGACAAAAATGTACAAGATTTTTATAAATTTCAACGATAAAGTTAACGTAAATTTTTCCAAAAATAATAGCCAAAAGTCACGGGACACACTGAGCACTAAATTTATTAGGCATGTATTATAATACTGTAATAATATTCTAGATGGGATCTAGAACTATAAAATCAATGATATATATTTCCAAATAATAATCATTTTCAGTAGTGAGATCGATCGTTATCAACAACGTAACTTTTTTTAACTATGAAAAACTTGGAAATACGATTCGGTAATAATGCGCTCGATGATACGTCTAACGTTCGTCGACCGAATGCGCTGAAAAGTATAAGAAGCGATGTCCGCAAACGGAAGGAATGCAGCAAGAAAATACGAAAATGCGCGATACAAAAAAGAAAGAAGCGACTACGAAGCTCGGGTAGCGATTCCAAGGCGTCAAGCCCTCCCTCCGGGTTCGGCGTCACCAGGTTGTTCTTCCTCGATACTCCGACGCAGTTGCTCTCCTCGTACGAAGACAGCGAGGAAAGATGCACGAGACAAATTGAAACAAAGGCAGCGGTTAAAAGAAGGAGATCCGCGAGTGAACCCGCGTTCTCATGAGAGAGCCTCATTGTCCAGACGCGGATGTGGGTCAGTGTCTTCCCTTTTTTACGTTTGTCCGCGCATGCGAATCTTCTTCTCTCTTTTTATTTCTCTGCCTCGAGCAGAGAAATGCGTGCGTGCGCGAACGCGCTCTTTTTTATTTCGACTGGTTGTTTTTTTTTTTTTTTTTTTGTTTTTTTTTGTTTTTTTGTTTTTTTTGCGGTTCCACCTCGCGCCGCTCTCCCCTCGTCGCAAGGATTGTAATTGCGCAGCCGCCGATAAGGACAATGATAATCGCCTTTCCCTCGAGCATGGGAACTAAAGAGGATGGGCTGCTCGTCGTTCGTGCGAGTACGTAATCCGAACTCATTCATCGCTTCTATCGAGTTTCGGATAGAAGTTTTTTTTCCCTTTTTCTTTTTCTTTTTCTTTTTTTTCCCCCCCAATTATTTAGTGCCGCCTTCTCTCAGCGTTACGCGCGAGGATCTTTAAAATTAAATCCGCAGTCTCCTCCACGCATCCCTGGCAGCTTTCCTTCACTTTCGCCATACTTTCCTAATCACTTATCGCGTACCAGCCTCTGAAAATGTCCCTCTACGACTGTAAACGCGTAAAATCTCTCGTAGAAGAGAAAGTTATCTACGCGAATACAAGATGGCGAATCCCAGCGAGTTTACATGCGGCGAATTATTACGGTAAGGTAATAATTCGCCGAGTCTCAAGCGCGTCGTCGCTGTAAACAGTTTACTCTTCCCTTCCGGCGAGGCAGTGCAGCTCGCCACTTGCGTCATCCTCGAAGGAGAGGATGCAGCAGCGAGACATTGCCACAACGAGGCGAACGCTCACGAGAATGTCATTATACGGAATTTCGGTATAGGAACGGAGAGGGCCGAGGGAGCGAGAGAGGAAAGAGGGATTTGTGCAATGCGGTAGCTCTCCTAAATTCTCCCTCATTTTTCGCGGGGCTCTGGCCGCGAATCACAATCTGGTCACGATTCAACGAAAGCGCAATTCGGCGCCTGAGGCAACCTCGCGTACCTCTACTTTGTGCTTTTGCACGCAGAGTTCTGGTACGAATCTGGTACGATCGAGCTCACGCGACAATTATGTTCGCCCAACGCCGATATCGCACGAGAAAATTTAAATTTAAATTTCGCTGCTTGTTCCACTCTGTATCCGACAAGAAAAATTGCGATGTTGCCTTTTCCAAGCTGAAACTTAATAAGGAACAACTTTTAAACCTTTATCCACTGGAAAAGGTTGACTCTGTAATCCAAATCACCTCTCGACTCGTATTTTTATTTCATTTTTTTTTTCCTTTTTTTTTTCTTTTTTTCTTTTGATTTTTCTTTTTGCTCGATACAGCGCGATAGAGCTCGACAATTCTTAAATGCAGGGAATAAAAATCGTGCGTGATTTAGCAAAAAGACGTCAGAATTTAGAAGGCCGAAGCTCCTTTAACATTTTTCTTGCTGCGCGCGAGGAATCTCGAGGTTTCTTCTCGCCATTCCTCGAGAACTTCTTCGTATATCTTTCGCGTAAAAACACGACGTTCGCACTAGAGCGATCCTGCAACAAAAAATGTGAGAGAAAGACAGAAGGAGATGGCGGGCGGGAGAGGGAGAGAGCGAGAGAGCGAGAGAGCGAGAGAGCGAGAGAGCGAGAGCGAGCGAGAGAGCGAGAGAGCGAGAGCGAGCGAGAGCATTTTCGCGAACATTTTCGAGATTCGTCATTCCCTATGAAACAAGAAATTATTTTAGAATGGAAAATCTTCATTCTCGCAGTAGCTTTTGTACATTTATCATACCACTCGGGAAATTTGTTTGCTTTTCCAAACAACGACACGATGCTCACCACTCGTTAAAGAAGCCAATGATTGTCCGTGACGCCATTTTTCATTACCACTGCTTAACATAACATCTCACCACGTAAAATGAAGTCGTGCTTTGGATCGGTGGACGATATCCCGGGTTCACCTATAATTTATCGATAAACACTATTCCGCATCTTTCGGATAATTCGCTAGCTTTCCTTGTTCTAGTACGCGATTCACGAGATCACACTTCACTTTCGACGAAATCCGACACAATAGGACTTGTGTCGTCGGCGAGTAAAGCCAGTTATGCGTATACCTTTATCGAGACTTTGTTCCCTTTAGTCGGAACTTTGTCGCCAGCCTCTCTCGACGAACCGAATCGCGTATTCTCACTCGTGCACATTTCCGACGCACACGAGTTTACAACTCCTCACGCGACGACTTTTTGCTCACAGTTCGACGCCTCCTCCTGTATGTCCCTGCTTTTTTTTTTTTTTTTTTTTTTTTTTTTAGGTAAGTTATCATTGTTTAGGTAAGTTTCTGTCTTCCGATGCTCTTTCACTTTTCAACCCGAAGTTCCGGACGATAGACGGCTTCGTTAAACTGCCGGCCACACCCTGTAACAGAAAAAGAATACACGTGCCATTTTAACCCGCAATCGAATAATACGTCTTCGAGGTTTTGGGATTTTGCATCGCGCTTTCTATGGTAATTGGGTTTACGCGCGTTCTTCCATTCTGTCGAATGGATTTTCATGAAAGAAGCCGCAGCTGTTGCCTGAATTAAAATTATTTCACTTCGTAAAGCGTTTAATGAATACTATATATTGCCACTTGGTAATAAAATTAAACCGGCGTTTAAAGTATCAATGATCCTCGATCGACAGTTAATTTACGGTTCTGTTAAGTTGTGCCTATCAATCGTAATCTGTGCCTTGACATCTTAAATAATGCACTGCCTTGTACTTTCCGCGAATTTAAACCAGATTACCGACATTGTGGCTTCGTTCATTATAAAAAAGAAAATTAAACGATAAACAGCAGAAACTGATTACTTGAGATACTTAAATCGAGGTAACAGTTGTATTAACCAATTGTGAATCTCACAACTATTCAAATTTTGTACAGTAGTTTAGCCTTGCATTTAGAAAGATTGGTTTGAATTCTCGTCAAACCATTGGTTAGCGTGTATATATTGTTAAGAATGTCCAGCGGTTTTTAACACTGAAAACTCCTTTCAAACGTTTAAGTCCTCGAATAATAATTTGAATTTGAATTCAAATGCATTTTTAGGCGAAATGAGCGATTGCACTTCTTACGCAATATAATCGATAAAATCAATCCACACGAGAGAGATTAGACGAAGCTTGACATTAAGTCGAATAAGAGAAAATAATATGAAATCGCGATTGAATTAAATTAACTCGATCGGCCAACGGGTTTGAGAAAAAACCTTTGAAAAGTACCATTAATCGATGATAAAAATTAAACGTACTTTAGCGCCAGGCTTGCAGCATTCGTAATTCATTATGACCCGCAAGCACTTCAATTTACGTAAATTGAAGTAATCATTCGAGGATAATTGCGTTACGAGAAGCCGAATGTTGGATTGGCTTCTGATAAACGTCCACGTGAGAGCTCGCGAACCACGTGAAACGCTTGAGCCGTCAAATCAGTAAAGAGTAAAAATGTTGAGATAAAAATGAAGCAAACTAAAGCGAACTAAAAGACAGGTGCAGAACCTTACGTGAGTAATCCGGGGTTGGGGTCGGCCTGGTACCAAGAATACTGGGGCATGTAGCCGGCGTGGTGAGGCGGAGGCGGCGGGGGCGGCGGATGATGCCCGGGCGTGTGGGGGTGGTGGTGGCTATGCGGCGGCGCGTGCGGATGCGGATGATGCTTCATCTCGCCAGGCCAAGCGGGTGCGGGTGGACTCTCGTTGTGCTGAGGCGACATCTCGCTACCAGGGCTCGAACTGCCAGGGGTGTGACCCCCGGCTCCACCACCCATGCCGCCCAAGTAACCCGTCGTTGGACTGCCGGACACCGAACTACCGCCACCTAGGAAGAAGCACATAGTTTCTGATCAAACATCGACGTCGTTTACCCTCGCAACCCACTGACTTTTCGCTCCGAACAATTAAGGGCTTTACTTCCTCGGACGAGGGGATTTCCATTATTTTCCGAATTCGAATTTCGGATTCAACGCCAACGAACGACCTGGCACTTTGCCCTCGAACCTTATCCGACGTAAAAATTTATTATTTCTTACATTTAACGCTGGTACTTTACGCCTCGAACGCGTCAGCTAAGATAAACAAATGACGCGTTAAATGGCTAAAAATCGAGCATCGATTTTTAGGCAGAAGCATCGGTCAACTCCTGGATTATTCAACTAGCACTTGCTAATTCTTACGAGGAACATAACGAACTCATTGATCGAAAATCGATACGGAGCTCGGAAATTCCGCGTTTCCCCGTAAATAAAATCATTTTAACATTCGATCGAGCACCGTACAACGAGGAAAACATTTTCTTCGTCTTTCGGGTTTACAGTGCAACTTGCCGTGAAAAGTACAGGACTCGGTGATTAAAGGCTTTAATTGTTTTTACTATTGCGCAATGTTGAGAGGTAACACGTAAGGTAATATTTGATGAAAAGTCGATCGCTCCACTGGATTACTAGAGAACGTGGCGATTGTCACATTATCGCGAGTGCATTGCAAACTCTCTTCGAATATCGTAATGTTTTCTACGCAATTACTCTTTGCAACAACGAATCAACACAATTTCACTAATCCATTGTAATCACTCGAATAAAGTCGTTAGTTTCGTGTATCACAAATTATAGCAGTTATTAATAAATTACTTACGCAATAACGTTTAATTTACCAATGAACTTTCGTTTACCTCTAAGATATTTTATAACCGTCCACAGCCTTGCATTTTTTATATCGAACAATACTAATTACCGTGTAGTAAAATTATCATGAGCCGTCAGTGAGCAGCAACGTTATTCGTTACTTTTTTTCATCGCGATCGTTTTTTGATTAAATTTACATGCGTTGACGTGCAGATATCGACTGCAACGTTTTCACGTAAATATTGCATTCCCAGGCTCTTCGTTACAAATTGAACGAATTTGTTTATAAAACGAACCGCTCGTTGCAGAAAACAGATGCACGTAATGATCAAGTATTCTGTACTTTTTCTCTAGTAATAAAAAAGTAACGATAACGAAACTCGTATCATCTCTCGGTAACAAAATTAGAAATAACATTTATCGAGTCTCAAGAATCGCGAGCTAATAGTTTTCGCATTTTCTCCATTTTCTCGGTAACATTGCACGGCGGTTATAAGATAATCGAGAAGTTGATTTATAAGAGCATAAAACCGAACGATTCGTAATGCTTTTATTGAAGAATTACCGACAGGTTGCGTAAAGGCCTAAGAAATGTAAACATGAGCATAATGTTACCTCAAGTTTTTAGATTCTATGATAATATTGTAGATCAACAACTGCTTGTTTGATCGCGTAAATAGCCGTTACAACTAATAATAATAATAATAATAATAATAATAATAATAATAATAATAATAATAATAATAATAATAATAATAATAATAATAATAATAATAATAATAATGATAATAATAATAATAATAATGATAATAATAATAATAATGATAATAATAATAATAATAATAATAATAATAATAATGATGATGATGATGATGATGATGATGATGATGATGATGATGATGATGATAATGATAATGATAATAATAATAATAATAAAGAGCCGTTACTGTTGCTACGGAGAGACGTTTTGACAACGTGTGCCAATGCTCGGTCCTCGATAACATCAACGGCATGGAAAAAACGTAATCGTCGAGCCGACGGGAAGATGAAATAAAAGATAAGTATCCCGTGTGAAATTCGGTAGGTGCGCGTTGCAGCTAAGTCGACAAATATCGTTCGCAATTTTGCCATTCGCGGTAAAAGAACGAGTAAAAGATTAATCAATATCTCCCTTTTCTATACCTTCGCTATACCTGCACCCTAACGCTGGAGCGAAAAGTGCAGTGGAACTGCAATTAAGTAAGTAGGGAAGAGGATACGTCGCTGGAGCCGAGGCGAGATTATCAATGTGAAAAAATGGAATCGCACCTCCTTGCATAAGTCCTCCGGGTTGTCCAGGCTGCGGAGATGGTCCACCGGGTAACGCCGTACCCCCGGCAAGCAGACTCCCGTGCTGTCCGCCACCGCCTCCGCCGCCCTGTTGCGCCGCCTTCATCATCTTCTTGTACTTGCTCCTTCTGTTTTGAAACCAGATTTTCACCTGCAACACAAAATCAAAATGCCATTCTCGATTAGGAGATGCTCGCTGTTGCCGATCCTCCGCTCTACGCTTCGCCTTTTCACTTGGCAAGTAAGACAAATTGACAGCGAACTTGACAAGTTGGGCTTGTTTATCTAATCGCGTTACCTGATCACTACTTATGCATGAGACCGAGCTGTCGAGGTAGTTCGATCGATCTGCATTGTTATCTCTGAATTTTACGTCGCGCCATTTCAAATATTCCCACCAATTCGGAGCATAACCCTGGGTTGGAATTGAGATGCAATTCCTGAATTCGCGAGACATTTCCTTGCCAATAATTAAGCGTGTCGAAACCTAATATTCGTATTTACAATGTACTCGATCGACGCGTTCGTTAACCATCGGGAAAAGTATTACAAAAGAATTACAAACGAATTCAGATACCTGAGAGAATATCTTTTCCTTCGGCGTTTTTATTTCCGAAAGAAATAAGCCGAACACAACTACAAAATCATCCAATTCAAGTACACTCGACTACGAAGTTCTGCTTACGTAAGCACCAACTCGCGTTCGAGTGGGAAAGAGATAATTGACAAACGTTCGCATGAGGTATAAAAGTGAGATAAAAGAATCCTTCGGTTCTCGATTGTCTCTCCGGCGTTGTACGTACGCGATTTTATTATTCTCGTGAGTTTTATACATTTCGCGTTATTTCTAAATTATAGGTTATCGATCGCGATTTGCCATGTCATTACAGCCGCATTTCCGAATGGGTATGGCGTTATTATTAGAAACAAGAGAATTGCGCAACTCGAAGGATTTCACGGGAAAAGTCGAGAAAACGAAAAAACGAAAAAATTAACCGCCGCAAATCGCGCGAATGTAAATGTGTCTACATTGAAAAAGTTTGAATTATTTTATCTAAGTAGGATGAATGTCCGTTAGGCATACGTGGCAATCGTTACACTCGATTCCTCGATATTTCGACAAATTCCAAATCCATTAATTATAATTCGCTATCTCCTCAAACATTAGAAATACAATTAAAAATACACGCGATGAACATTTCACCAGATTTAAATCTCAACTGCAAATATAAATATCCCTTCGTGTAAAAGCAAAACACCAGCTTTAATTAAAAAGCATTGCATTATGAAGCGTGGAAACTTCATAATCTCTGACAAATAAACGTCTATGCGGATGACGAAAAAGCCAGAAAAAGATGAGGTTTGTGCAAGGTGAGAAATAGTCTTCACTTGGTTGCGTAATCGCCCGGGGAGTATTGCGTTCGCGAAAGAGATGCTCAAGAGCACCTCTTTTTTGCCCGGTGATACGTCAATCAAAGCTTTTACAGTTATTTTAATCAACCAAGTCTGGGGGCACTCTTACTCTCGCACAACTGTTCCGCGAGTGGGGAAGAGAGGCAATCTAACGAGAGGATGAACAAAGGAGCAATGTAAGAGTCGAAGAAGTGGGTAGGAGAAAAAGGCAACGAGAGAGAGAGAGAGAGAGAGAAGTCGGAGCGTCATGTCAAAACGAGTTCATTATACGGCTACGGCGGGTCCGCTAAATCTCAAAAGAAGAGAGCGATGTAGATTATGTATATAAAACTATCCGAAGCCATATACATATGTGCACGTGCGTGTGCGCAGGCGCGCGCGCGATGAATTTTATTTCAACAGAGTTGCATTGTACGGGCGCGAACTGTTGGCGTTAATCGAGTCACGACTGCACTTGCTCTCTGATTTGGCGCCGGTGAGAAGACTCGCAGTCAAACTATTGTACGCGTCCAGCTTTTGTGATATTTGTATTTCGGTTAAAAGGCAAGTGGAGAATAATACAAACAGCGTTGAGAAACTGCCGACTGATCCTACAAAAGAGGATACGAAATTTTTTATTCACCGGTCGTTTATCCTTCTACGGTCCTTCTTCGATTCTTTTTTAAATCTTACGTTATCGAAAATATAAACTGTATTGATCTTCCGTGTGCTTGCAAATGTAAAAAGAAGGTACTTTAGATGTATGAAGTGGCAGAAGTTACAACTGGAATCATTATTTCAGGCCTAATTTTACAGAATCTTAATTATTTTACGTACGACGACTACCGAGATTGAAAAACTGTTGACTAGAATTGCGTTCCTTTATTTTTCTCGACAAGACCAATCCTTATTGAATTAAATCAATTCTTGTACTCGCTTGATAAATGTACACACACGGATGAGAAATATCACCGACCACATGAATGAAGGATAAATGCGCTTATGACGTTATGAAATAACGTCAGATTCTTTATTACGCGGAATATAAATCGCATGTAGAAAAAATTTAAGAAAACGCTGTAGTTCTTGCGCAAGGGAAACATTTGGTAACTATGCAAAACATATTTTTACAAAGAGAGAACATTTACTTTAGAGATTTAATAAGTAAGAGCACGACAATTGACAGGCGATAAATAACGAAAAATTCCCATAATCTAAGGACATGGGTAAGGCTTTGCTTTTCTTCTTGCGAGTATTGAAAAACACTTGTCCGATACCGTATCAAGAAGAAGAAAAAAAAAAAAACCCATTCATGAATCAAGTGAAAATGATAATGCTCGCTTGTACACCAATAGGTACCCCTGCAACGTTCGCTCGAGTAAGAAGACAAGACGTCTGGTGCATCGAGTAAATCTTTAGCTAATTGCCCGATGAAAAAGACCGCCGACAAAGGCCGACACAGAGAGAATTGCTGCCTTTTTGTTGTTGTTTTGTTGTTTTTTTTTTGTTTTTTTTTTGTTTTTTTTTTGTTTTTTTTTTATTAATATTTGAAAGGGCTTTGGCGCCTCGCATTTTTCGTACGCACGACGCCCTGTTCCAAGGCACAGCAGGACATTTGTGGGCTTTCAATTAGTGGTGACGTATCGCGACATTGACAATCGCTGCGGCTCTTTCTCGCGCATAGGAGACTAATAATTACGACTAAACGTGAAAGTCGGTAAGAGCGCGCGCAATGCCGTGAGTGTAAAAAAATCAATTTTTCGATGCTTACGTGCGTGAGAAGAAAAGTTATTAGCGTGAATTACGGCGTGTCGTATCCAAGAAAATAAGGAAATTTTAGAAAGTTACGCGTTCTAGCCTTTTCGTCGATCGATTTACATACTCGAGTTTTAAACCCGGAGGGCGAAAGTCCAATTATCGAGCTGAAATATGGTATTTTATTGGTTCATGCATAAAAGAGTTAATTGCTTAAATTGAACGTCAAAAATACTATGAAAAACTATTAAAAAAAGCAGTTCTTGCACTATTAAAAGTGCACTTGATTAGAGAAACTATTTAAATTTTAAATGATTTAGCACGCATTCTTTGCAAAAAGTTGGTAATTTTTTGAAAATTATAAATTTGAATAACGAATGTTTTACCAAATATTTTTTCCGCTCCGCTATTCGATACATTTATATTACACGTTTTTATACGAATTTCTTATGGATTCACCGCAAGATTTGAACATAACGATCGCTTTAATGTTTCTTTCGGTATATTTCATATCTTCGAAAAGGACGGGTATTTCTCAAAGGAAGTAGATTACAACAAATCTAAGCTAATACGAGTTTAGACATGTGATTAACTTCTTTCCGCGGTATTTTATTTACTCCTATACGCATCGTACGCGTGGACGCAGAAAAGGATCCAAGTTTAGGGGGACTCGACGAAAACGGTCTCCCTACGCACACGCACACGCACACGCACACGCACACGCGCTCGTTCCCTCCATCGTACCCTGCCACCTGTCGAGGCGCAAGAAACGGCGCGATTCCACATCGTATTTCCGAGAATTAGAATCCTTCTACGCCGCCACAGCTCAAGCAAAACGACGCTCCGACTCTTTTACGCGTACGTGTGCGTTTATGTGTGTTGTACATGCATACGTAATATGTTAACATCCGTGAAAATTCGTACGCGGATGCGACGATGCACGGGGTACATTATTTTGGAGCGTACGCGAGTGCAAAAACGGGAAGCTCAAAAAACTATTCCCTCTCCCCCTCGCCGATACGCGTTTTATACAATTTTCCTGCACCCTTACTCGTTGAAAATACAAAATAGCTAATCAATAATTAAGAGCGGAAATACCGGAATGAGAATGGATATATTTATAGGATAAATGGCCTTGTAAATGGAATGTGAAAAATCAGTTGATTGATTTTTCACATTGATTTTCACATTGATCATAAGCTAATTAGTATTTTAATCCGTCGCTGCTAACTCGTTGTTCCATCTACGCTCCTCATCAATATTCATCGCCGAAACAATAAACTGCAATCTTCGCGCATGCTAATGAATCTCGTGACAGAAAGCGAGCACCCGACAGAAACCACCCGACGAGCTCCAAGCAAAAGCATCGAGTAGCCATATTTTGCTCGCGCGCACACACGTGCACATGTGCACAATCCTCGGGGTGGAAGGAGGCGCGGCTCCAGGTGAAATGCATTCGCCGCTGGTCGGGCTGCTGTCGATCGCCGCTGATGCATAACGAATGAGCGACGGTGCGCATCGCCTTCGGCATTAGACGAAAATGGGAGAGGAGCCGAGCTTAAATATTTATGAACGGGAGCGGATCTAGGAATCCACCTGCAGGAATCCACACCGAGGTGGAGGCGGATTTCCACATTATCCGAAACGAGAAAACGAGAAAACGAGAAAACGACGAGATCCAAATTTTTGCAAAAGGAACGCTCAGCCGTAGCTCAAAAGGGCTTTGGTAAATTTCTTAATTGTGTAATTGCGTGCACGCGGTTCAATGACAAAGGAAATTTCTTTTAACGTCGTTGCAACGAAGTTTTATTAAACTCGAAACGCGGTCGATTTAACGAAAACAAGTCCAATGATAATAAAAACCTACGGAAACGCACTTGTATCCGTGGTATACGACAATTCACCCTACGCTCCTCGGTAGATGTCGTTAAAATATTACTTAATAGTCACAACTGCGAATCCACACCCACGTATAAATGAGTTTCCCTAAATCGGCAGAAATTAATTTTTTATTTCAATTCCACACAATCCGCGCGCTCGCCGACCACCTACGAACGCTCGGCAGAGTCCGCCATTTTACTTTTCCTCAGTGGCAAAGTCGCATATCGCGAAACGTCTTCGCCGACCCCCCGGAGCTCCCTCAATCTCGCGCAATCTCGCGCATAATATCGCGTTCGATCGGGGGCAGCAGGGGTTGGGGAGGAGGAGGTACGCGCGCCAACCTGTACGCGAGAGTTCGCTACTGCCGGGCGTGGCACACCAACGCTCGAACGAGCCTCGATGTAAGTAATCGCGGGCGCGTGTACACGCCGACGGGCCTGCGACAACCGATCCGGGCTTGTCCCGGGCTTGTTCCGGGCTTGCTGGCGGGGGTCCCGTTGATCCGCGCCGCTCAAGCGAACCCCCGCCGAGACCAACTTGGTTGCCGCTTGATCGCGCCCGGCCGAATCGATTTAACCGGCGCGTTTCTCGTTAGTCGGCACCGTTTTTTCTCGGCTGTCTCCTCGTGCCGCGACTTCTTCGTCGCGTGGGGTCCGGGGCTCCCCACGCGCCTTTGCGCTGCGAGGGAAACACGGGTGGCCTCGAGGAACGCTGATTTTTATCGCGCCCACTGGATGAAAGGGTCTAATTGGCCTTATTGTGCGACTCCTTATTCTCTTTATTCAATCCGATGACTTTCATCCGATTAATGCGGGGATAAATTAAATCGGATTTACCGAAAGCACCTCTGCAGCGAGCGGAGGCTTTTCTTCGGAGGAAATTGGAGGGAATTTTCGGCGCTCCTTGCCTTAACTTATGCAAATGTTTACTTTGACGTTTTACGGAGGAGCCAAAGGCATTCGAGAAAAAACGCAATGATTATTTGCTTTGGACGAGGATCGCGAGATGATCGAGAGGTGAATTTCCCAGCGGACGATGTTGGACAGCTGACTCTGCGTAATTTTCGCGGGGATAAAACCCGATAATGTCGGCGATGAAGCGGAAGGGCTCTAGTGGCCAGGCGAACAGGATACCCACAAAAATGTCCGCGAGGACAATGGCATTAATTCCGTTATACTCCCGTTATACTCCCCCAACGATGGGCAAACGTCGCCTCGGCATTTGCCAGTCCACTTCGCTTCTCTGCCGCCGTGTCTACGTCCCTCGGTCTTTCACCCTCTTCCCCACTTCCTGCCTGGGCATCATCGGTGATGCGCAGTGCCCGCGACGAGTCGTAACGCGCCGACTTATTTATCGCGGCTTTTTTCGTCCTTTTTTCCCTCTTTCCTGCAGTCGTAACTCCCGCCTGCGAGAGCGAATGGGCGCGTTTGATCGGACGCCAGGGGAGGGACGCCAACGGAGCGCGCTTCCATATCTGAGAGGCAAAAAGCTCGCCTGGATTAATGGCCTATCAGCTGCGCCTGCGCGCGGACCCGAGCGCCGGAAGTTTACTCGCGGACCCTTTGTCGAAAAATTGCAATGTCATATGCCGCAGCGCGTCCTCGCACCGCGTTCTGTGCACCACCGGACAACCGCTCATCTTCGAAGCTCGGGTGCTTTGCGGAACGGGGCAGCCGTGGTCCCGTAACTTTCGGTCACTTTCCAATCGCGACTGCACCCTTCGAGGGTGCGAGGATCCAACGCGCTACCTTGAGAACATCGGGAACTCGCGCAACCCTGGCTTCGAATGCGCGCGCAAAAGCTGCATAGTACTGCGACGGGGCAGGATACGGGTGAGTTATCCGGTCGGGAGCGAGTTAATCCGTGGAAAAAGCCTCGGCTGACGTCGCGTCGAGAAATCGAAAGCTCGGTGAAATCGAAACGAGAAGCCGATTTGCTAGTCCTGGCACGTACTTCGCGATTACAATAATCGCGCGAGACGACGGGCGAAATGTCGTGGCGTCCGTGGATGTACATATCGCTTTTGTACCGGTGTCGCATATTCGTAACGCGTTGTTGCATCATCGCGTGTAACCGTGTATTATTGTCGCTCCCTTCCCCCGCGTTCTGGTTCGGTCTTTCTGTCTTTCATCGTGGAGTCGCGCCACTGCGACGTCGGATCGATCCGGCGACGCAGTGGTTGTCACTCTCCAGCTATTTTCAGTTCGCTTAATTCGATGCGAGCGATCCGCGTTCTTTATTGATGGTTGGATTCGGTGCAAGAGAAGCAAAATGTTCGCAAAATGCTTTTATCCGTTATGGTAATGTCGTTCTTGCAGTTGGCCATGGTTCCTTGGATCTTGGTCGTAGGTTCCTGGGCGTGCGAGACGTCGCGAAACTTTCGAATTCCACATATTGTTGCATTGGTTTCATCTTAAGGTCGGTTTATTGTTTAGATTCTCGCTAGACTTAGAAAATGATAACTTTTACCACCGAGAAATCTATTCGGTACTTGTCTTATGTATTACGTAAACTCTCGTTCGAGTCATTTTCTATGCACAACGAATAGAAATTATGCTTTAAATATTCGATAAACGGTAGGTTCATGGCACAAATATGTAGATTAGTCTTAAGCCTGTGGATTCAATGCTTTGCACGCATACGCGTGCGCGCGTGTGTATGGTAGCGTTTGCGTCATTCGGTACTACCTTTTACTCATTTACGGGAGAAAGACGTAATTTCAGGCGAACAATTTCGAAGGTCTGGTAAGTGTCGGCGTAAAAACATTAAGAAATCGGACAGCGACAACCATAAGCGCATGAAAATGAATAAAAATCTCCGTCGCCATTAAACGCGGGCTTCGCAATGAATTTGTTCTCGCTGGCGCACGTGTGCACAACGCGATGATAAAATTTTATTTGAATACGAAAATGCAGGCATCTGTTGAGTTTGAAAAAAGGCCTAAAGGAAACCGCAAGATCCCAAGAATACCAGAAAAGACTGGAACCGAATTCTCAAAAAGCCCTTCAGATCTCATACGGTTATTCTTCGCGCCATTCGTCAGTACTGATTCTTCATCGTACAGAGAACGACGATGGAGTGGCGACGGCTTAAAGTGCACGCAGAATGTGAACGGGGCGATGCTCGAAATAAGAGACTTTTTTTGATTCTCGTAACGACGTTAAAAAAAGGAAAAAAGAGTGGATAAATTGAGATAGTTGGTGGTGCGGATACTTAGTGGACAGTCGGACGATATTTGTTAACGGTTTAACGGCGCCGCGCTCCAAGAGAATAAAAGGGATTACAAATTAATTTGCTTGCTCGCGACCGATGGGTCTCGAGAAATTACGAATTACGATCGTCGCGCAAAATGCATTTGAAACAGGGCATGGAGTAGAGCGGTGTATTCGTGAAATTGAGAATACGGATCGAGAAAACGAAGCTCCTCGGCATCTATAAAGCCTTCGAAACCGCTCCTATTTATTTCCTCGATTATTAATTGTAAATAGGCGTTCACCCGGAGAATCAGGACGACACGCTCGGCTTCAATTGTTAACGCACCTCTCCGGTATAATAATTTATTAAGATATTATGAAAACGTCTTCGCTACACCCCCGCCGTCTGCACGACGCTTCGTAATTAATGGCATCGAGAGGAGCATGAAGAGCCGTGGGCCCGGCCCGATTCCCATGTCGGCGGCTGGTTTCCGCACTCAGGCTCCTCGAAAGAAGGTGGAGAGATACACCTTCGTCACGCCGGGTTGCCCTCGGCTTTACCGGGAAAACGTCGCGTCGTGCTCGCGTCTCGCTTACCAAGCTCCGAACGACGGGGAAGGAACGCACTTGGAAACGATCGACGTTACTTATTACGTTACGTTTCATTCTAACTTTGGGGGCTCGGGCATTTCTCTCTCCAAGGATCTTGACTAGAACGCAGCCTGCACTCTAAGCTCCTCTCGAGGTAGTAGATCCCGTTAAGGGCTTCGGAGCGAACTACCGGTACCGGTTGACTAGATCTTCATTAGTATTGATTTTCGACTCTGGCTACTGACCCGCTTCAATCTCGAGTGGAATTCCAAAGCCCTCGATACCACGGGGTTGACCTGCATTTGGACGTCGGTAGGTCAGAAATCTATTCCGAGTGCTTCTTAGATGACTCGATTGGAGCTTCAGTCCTGATCCTTAGAGAAGCCACGAGCCGTGCATCGTTATATTTAGCCTTAACGTTACATTTAGCCTTTCAATTTTTTGCCGTACTATTGGTATTATTGCAGTTGCTTTCCTAATCGTGCGACAGTCAGTTTCCTCAGCTCGCCACCTCACCTCGAAAGCAAACGAGAGCGCTTTAGAGAAATAGAAACAGCGAATGGATGAATATATTCGCTAAATAGAACGTTCGATTAAGTCGACAACAAAGGAAAAAGCAATGCTGTACGTTGACAATAAAAGGGCACATGAGCCTAAGTACATAGAAAATCAGCGTCGGAGAATACTCGAGAAAATTATTCAAGAATCAAAAGGGAGGACAGGGGGAGTCACTGCACGGACAAATCCAACGATGAGAATAGGACGATTAAAGGAGAGAGAGAGAGAGAGAGAGAGAGAGAGAGAGAGAGAGAGAGAGGGAAACGCATGAGAAGTGCTTACAAGCAATGTCGTGAGCTCGCTGCGTGCTCATCGAAGTGTAGTTCCTCGTCCCCTAGGTCGCCTTCCTCGCCTCGTGGTCAGCGCCGGCAGTGTCCCGCTAAGCCTAAGTTGCGCCTCTCTCTCTCTCTCTCTCGCTCGCGCTCTCGCTCACCGTCTCCCCCTCACTCCTCCTCTCCTTCCCATTGCCTTGACGTACATTCTACTCTCCTCCATTGTCTTTACGCGCGAGATGTGTCGCTCGCTCGACAGTTTTCTCATGCAACTAACTTCAGAAACTGTACTTTTCCCTCTGTCTTTTTTCACCTACCGATCTACTACTCGGCTTGAAATATTAAAAAAGAAAATTGTTCAACTTTGTTGAAATATTAATAGAGGAGACTAAAGGTCTAAATATTGTAAAAGTCCTTTATTTTTAATGTTCAAATTCATGATTCATGCATCCGTTTGAAGAAAAAAATCAGTCATCAAAGTAATAAAGCACTATACCTTCAGTTGCGTAAATTTAGCAAATGCTACGCGGAAAAAACTTTATTGTTTTAAAATCCCATTCTTAGAATACGCTCATTTTAATCGACGATTTACGACTACTCGGTAAATCAAGATCGGCCAGAAGTAAAAATAATGGCAAATTTAAATTGAAAAGAAAGGATTACTTAAAAGTTCAACTTAAATGGCGTCAGCAATGGAAAGAAAGGGCTAATTTTCTTCCGATTGACTATTATGTCATAAAAATTAGAAGATTGAGAGAGAGAGAGAGAGAGAGAGAGAGAGAGAGAGAGAGAGAGAGAGACGTCAAATGTACGGAACTCGGAAGTCCGGGGACAGTAGTTCTCTCGTAACGATCACGACCTGTCATTTTTATTTTCACGTCCTGCGAAAATATACATACACGGATCGCTCGTCACCGTCGCTATTATTTATCGCAATCGCAACGCATAGTTTCCACGTACGCATTAACGAGTTTATATTACTAATGAAATGAAAAATTATACAGATGCGAGTGAATATTTATTTTAACTTACCAGAATTACCGCAGAGAATTTTTTTTCGAGGGAATGGTTCGTTGGTCTCATTGGTATTAGAGAGAGATTTCTATCGCGGCCGAGCATTTAAATAATAATTAGAGTACGTTCAAAAGAGGGTAAATTGCGATGAAAAATAGCAAACCGATGTAAATATAAATCTAACGCAATAATATTTGTGTAGCTACCAAGCCGAATGGAACATCTTATTTTCGGTGTAAATACCTTACGAATTAATTAAATCCTCTCGTATGCCGTTACCAGACACGATCAAAATCTCTGCACTTGTGCGCCAAGTACCAAAGAATTACACGTGTGTATCTATCTATCTATCTATCTATCTATCTATCTATCTATATATATATATATATATATATATATATATATATATATATATATATATAAATTATTACCATCCTTCTAGCGGAATTAAATTATCGAAACTACTAAATCAATGCACGGTACGTATCAATCGTACGGTAACGTTTCCTCTCTGAATCCGAAAAAATTACCAAGAGGAAACGGTCAACGATTTATTCTTATTTCTATTTAAAACGCGCGCATGCGCCTGCGCAATAACTTCGCAGTTTATTCCGAGGCGAAAATTCATAGCGAGTGGAGTAAAAATTCCTGCCAAATTGCCATAAGCGTTAAAGCAGCCCGTCCATCCTACCATATGGAAGGCTTCGAATGAAATACATTTTTTCCAACAGTTGATACGATCGCGTTCGTCGCTCCTCGACTCGCTGCGAGCGCATGACTATTGAAACTCGTGGGAATTGAAATGCAGTGCCACTGCTGCATTCGATGTTTTTCCGTGCAGGTACCGTCAGCGTCGCGCGACTTCCCGTCACGGTCATCCCGTTTTCCATTCCGTCTTGCACCACGTCGCTCGCGCGGATACTCGAGCGACAGTTTCGAGGAATCTCATTGCCAAAAAGTTAATCCAATCGTCAAATTAATCTTACTTGGTCGTTTGAAATCTCCTTTTGGCGCTTTTGCCATTCGTTGATGCGTGCGTTTGTACCGACAACATCGCGTTACACCGATCGTCTTTGCGAAAATGGTTTTAAGAGCTTAGCGCCTTTGCGTTGAAGTTCGTTTGAACTGTCGCTCGGTTTTTGGGTCTTGGAAGCGGTGGCTCATTCTAGCCATGCCATCGTCGAGAAAAGCGGCTTCGCTCTCGATCTTCTGCCTCGACCGAACGAAATTCAAATCCCGCGCAAGATAAACGCAACTCTCGAGCCTCTCCTTGTACATGCATCTTTGCTGCGATCTAGAGGTGTCCCTCTCACTGCGCACGCGTCAGTCTTTCTCACACGTTCGTGGAAGCAGCGAATACCTTTTGCAGCTCGCCGACTCGAAGCCACGAGAGCGTTTCTGGACTTTTACGGGAATTGCGCGGCGCAACGCGCGCTTTATATGCATACAGACACGCGAGCGCGCGCAACCGATTCGCGTTTACGGATATCGGATGGGGGAGATGAAGGAAAAAGAAGCTAATCCGGCGCTGTGCGGCTCTTTTTCTTGCCCCTTTTGTTGGCCCTTTTCTTGCCCCTTTTGTTGGCCCTTTTGTTGGCCCTTTTGTTGGCCCCTTTGTTGGCCCTTTTGTTGGCCCCTTTGTTGGCCCCTTTGTTGGCCCCTTGCAGACCGCCGATCCCATGGCGATGTATGCAACTAGAGGCAACGCGACGCGCAGTCGTCAGTAGGCCAGGTGTTAAATTCAAGTTGGAATTCACTCGAAGGAGGCAAGTTTTTCATGGAAGCCAAAGAGAGGCAGCGGGACTATCGTTTTGTATCTTGATGACTTTTTCACGTCGAGCTTTCTACGGGATCGAGCGGCTCTGCGTAAAGAGCCGGATTTCACGATTCATCCCGTGCGGAAACTTCAGCAGATCGATCTTTTATACGTTCGAGTGCGGAATCGCCGCGCGAATGTTAAAGCGTTTCTTCTCCTAGAA
The DNA here is from genome assembly GCA_018907045.1 of Wiebesia pumilae. Classification (NCBI taxonomy): domain Eukaryota; kingdom Metazoa; phylum Arthropoda; class Insecta; order Hymenoptera; family Agaonidae; genus Wiebesia; species Wiebesia pumilae. The sequence continues at coordinate 1,216,252 of JACCHZ010000142.1, read as the reverse complement.
CCTATAATTTATCTATAATTTATCGCAATTGAAAGTTCCGTTGCAGCGATTCGCGTTACCTTTCCTCTCCTTTTCATCCTGCATGACCTCGCTTGCGATCATATTACGACTTTTCGAGTTTCATTTCAATATTTTAATCAACGATCCTCGTTTAATCAACGCGCATCGGAGGAGCGGATAAAACTGCTCCCGACTCCGTAGATCGCAATTAAACGCGCGTCCTAAACGAAAGTTCTTTACCGAAGGCGATAACAATTCCGATGGCTTACATAACCAGTTCGAGAAGCTATTCGAAATTACGAAATGCCGTTAAGAGTGCCTCGCTTTTTATCGAACGTACTTTTATCGAATTTTATGCAAATACAAAAAGCAAATACAACGTAAGAAAATAAGATGAAAGTAACCGAGCGTGAGCACTCGAGAGCGGTACCACCGAGAGATGAGTAGGTATCCACTCGTAGCGGCAAGAGCACCGTAAGACGATGTCGCATTATTATACGAAGTACTCTACGGCGCGTGCAATTTTTGTGACTGTGCATTCGCACGCTCTTCCGTCGAGTGAAAGGCGGAGGAGAAGTGAGAGGAGCGAGAGAAAAGTAGAGGGTAATTTTGCGCTTTCTTTTACTACGAGCGCGTGGAAAACGTCGTCCAGGTCCTCGGCTACTGCTGCCGTCGCAGCAGCGCATCCACACGTGCAAGTGCGTCGATGAAGGAAGGCCCGAAAGTTGCCACGTAGAGGCAACTCATTTTTTAGCAGCAAACGGTAAATTAACGTGGCCGTAATAACGGGTAAGTCACGCGCTTTATGCGTACACTGGACTCGGTGAGCGTTGAAACTAAAGCAACCGAGTGGACACATTATGTACAACAGAGCTTGACGCGCTTTTTTTCTTTCGATCTACTTGTAACGTGTAATAATTCATCTACCATCCACGTCCTTTTCTCATAATACAAGATTCGATACGTTAACTCTTCAACATTTATCCAATAATACATCTTGTGCGTGAAATTCCATTCCACTCGGTAATAAACGAAATTCAATTTGTCTACAAATTCTAGATCATTATTTAACGTTAATTGCATCGCGTAACTATGCATTGGCATATTTTTTAATTCTCCTGCCTTGAAATACTTTGCCGATTCGATGAACAACGGATAGTTACGGGAAGTGCTTTTCTTCCGTTCATCTTCGCATTTCTCTCTCTCTCTCTCTCTCTCTCTCTCTCTCTCGAAATACGAATCTGCTGGTTTTTCCTTGGCTTTGTTTTTTCTTTTTTCCTTATTTTGTACTTGCGCACGCGCGGCTCTCAAAAGCGCACACCGCGACGTCTGTTCGCGGAAAAAAGAAGAATTATCCCTTCTCCCAGGTCGAACAACGAAATTCACGTTTCCGTCCGGCGACACGCAGGCGATCCAGAAGACTGAACGGGAATGCGCTCTTTTCCTCTTGGATATTACGTATCGTCATGGGCTCTTTCGAAAAAGTGGCAACCGTAACGACGGTGCATTCTGCAGATTTTTGCTCGGGCGTTTACGCGCGATTACGATGTACCCATTACTCCAATGAGTCTCGTTAAATTGTAATAATAGAATTCGATGCGCCACGAGTCGATAGAACATTCTGTAGCGTTGTTGCGTTGTATTGGATGTGACTCGATATGAACCAAGTGGAGAACGCATTGAATTAATGAGCCCTGGATGATGTGTGGTGCAGAACTATGACAACACTTGAAAATGAAATAGTTCTTCGTACTGTATTTCAACTAAATTCTGGTTTTAGCGCGCATGAGCAGCCGCTAGTGTAGGTGTCGTAAACAAGAATCGTAATGGAGCACGTTTTTCTGCGTACGATGCCATAAACGAGCAATTCAGAAACTAGGAATACAAAAGCGCGTCACAAGGGAACGATCCGAGGACGAGAGTCAGCGGCGTAATTAAAACGTATACGGAAAATTGACCGCTCCGTATAATTAATCATAATTATAAAGACTGGCGACGTTGATGGAAGAAGGATGGAAGAAGGATGGAAGAGGGATGGAAGAGGGATGGAAGAGGGATGGAAGAGGGATGGAGAGAAAAATGTGCGACGCGATTTCGCAAGTTTCCCCGAAGTCCCGGCGCTAGAATTCTCGCGACATCGATCCTATCTCTCCTTCTCGTTACACGTTCTACGTTCGGACATACGTATTTGCTAGGCCTTGTCTATTACACACACACGCGCGCGCGCGTACGCTTCTGCGCAACGTATCGCTCAACGTTTATGGCGCTTCTTTGCAAATACCTAGTCATTTATTTAATTAAACTCGCTGCCTATGAGTAAATTCAATCCACCCCGTCAAGGTTGGATCAGTGTTGAAACAGCACCTTTCACGCTTTTTTCCCCGGGTACATTCGTTCGTTCGGACGTTGGAAAAATGTAAGAAATGTAAAAAATGTAAAAAATGTAAAAAATGTAAAAATGTAAAAAATGTAAAAAATGTAAAAAATGTAAGAAATGTAAAAAATGTAAAAAATGTAAAAAATGTAAAAAATGTAAAAAAATGTAAGAAAGGCGAACGCGGAGCTTCAATTTCTTTTTACATCAGCTTTCACTGCGAATGCAGCGAATATTCTTCTGTATAGTTCAGTTTTGCGGTAAGAAGGAGATTAAATTTATTTTTAAAAACTTAATTACATTTTGATTGTAAATTAAGTTTTAATTATATTTACCTACATTACGGTTTATTCCTATAATTTATGTAGCTCTTTATTTTTTCACAAAAAGACTCGAGACAAAAAACGCAAATTCCTTAAGATTTTCTTATAGCGCGGTGAATCATGAATGTTTCATCAACTGTTTTACATTTTTATTAATTTTCAAGTGCATTATGTGAGATTTATATCAGAAGTATGATTGACTGCGTTTGTTTACGTTATATGTTTACTCAAAGTCGTGTAATGAAGTTATTGAAAAATTGAAATTTCAAAACGCTAATAAGCACTTTTAAACTTAAAACTAGGATTCCACGTCTATCTGCAAATTATAAATGCAAATAAAGCGTTCAACTTTATAAACAAAATGACCACATGACTGCAGCATTTAAAAGCACGAGCAAGGAAAAACCAAAAACCAAGAAAGCGAGAAGAGATGAGTGTATCCGAGCAAAAGGAGTAAAAAAACTCGACAGAAGCTGCAGAAAGACCAGCAACAGCGGGAGAGAGAGAGAGAGAGAGAGAGAGAGAGAGAGAGAGAGAATAAAGGGTTACATAGTGCGAAAAGGCGAATAGATCGTATCTTCTCTCGTCTTCGGCTTGAGTGTGCCTAACTACGATGTACCAAGCATTATGTATTTACGCATCCTTATCTCCCTACTTTGTCTCTCTCTCTCTCTCTCTCTCTCTCTCTCTCTCTCTCTCTCTCTTCGATATACATTCCTCCCCTTGTCGATGTATACGCTTGTACTTGCTCGTCCCCACGTACAATACATACAGAAGTAACTCGACAGTGCTAGGCCCCTGATTAATATTACTCCACGCACACGAACGTGTGCACACTGCACTTCTAAAAGTCGAGCAAGTATAAGAACACGTGTATGTACGCGTTTACTCTCAAGGTCAGTCGCATATTACTACTACCTCCACATTTTTTTCTCATGATTAAGGCCAATTTTTACTATTTGGTAGATCGGATCATTATTATTTAGCAACGAGCAAATTATCCGTTTTATGTCATCGGGAAATAACGTTAAAAAATTAATAACCAGTAATACTTGTTCAATGTCTCACAATTCCAGGATGCTTTCATATTTTTAAGCAGTCTCTACCATCCCGTGAATAATCGCTCGATAAATTAAAGACAATTAGACGCATTTACACGTAACGATTACGAAGTTGTCGTAGCCAGATTTCAAATGTCACATTTGCCAATAGAAAAAAAACATCGGAGATGCAAACTCGTACGACTTTAACAAGGTCCTCGTGCTGATTAATTCGTTAATTCGCCAATAATAACGTCACTCTTCGTTGAACGGAAACTTGGATCAAGAGATCGATCGAGCGGTAAAAAGAGAATTATATCGCAAGTGTTGGTAAATGAAAAGCAATACAGGCGATACGTAATAAATGCCTATTTGCGTACCTCATAGAAAATTTCACACATGCACGGATGAACGTACACGTACGCTCGGGCTTGATTTGCAATAAAGCGATCGAACGCATCAGCTCCGCTGGAAAGAAGAAGAAGAAGCATCTGCACGTTTCCCCAAAGGCTGATCGTGCCAACTGCATACGTACGTGTAAGCTTAAATGCGTAATTCAGCTCGAGCTACAACGCGTGCATCGATCTCAATCGGCGAATGAGTCAGACGCTGTTTTAACCGTCGGCGACGTTCCGCGATTTCACGTACGAACCAGAAGCCAGACTCGTGGTTCTTTGCAAAAAAAGTTTTTTTTGCGATGCGCCTTCGGGAAGACACACTTTTGCGTGTCGTGCATCGGGATAGATGCAGCGACGTGACGTATTTTTAATGAAAATGAGGATCGATTGGATAGGAAGAATGCAGCAGGGAACGCGTTTAGCGCGGACATTTCTTCGATCCTGTTTAATTATACTTTGGCTGAGTTCATCGGTATAATCGCCGAACCCAATGGCGACGAGCATTTAAGCAAAACAGTTTTAATCTTGTCAAGCCTTGTACCAGTCTCGTGAAGCTTCGCCAGCGAAATGTCAATGCGAGTGATTCTTGTCCCACTGAATGTCCATTCGCGGTTATTTGCGCGCGTTACATATAAATCCGAATACTTTTCTCTTTTTGTTTCGCAAACTTTCATACGAACATCGGAGATATTCATACGGACGCTCTCGCGGACTTTAGAATCATAAAGTTTCGAAACTCCTCGCGGCCGCATCGCATGCGATTTACAGCATGCGATGCTGTAAAGTGTGTCGCAACGCTTCCTGCTTCAGAAAATTCACTTGCCAAGCGAATTCCGCATAAATTATTTCAACCCAAATCTGGCGATATTCATTCTCTTCGCAATGAGAATTTAAAAACGAGGAAGAGGGTTCGAGACTGGTACGGCATTAACGCGAGCATACAGTGCACCGAGTCTATTACGAGCGGGTCTTACAAAACGACTCCTGGAAACGCGCCGTTGAGGGCCTACCCTTCCGGACGCGCGACAGACGCCAAGCGTACGTCCCGATGTTCGCGAGCGAGAGAGTGCGGCGAGAGGGACAGAGGGATTGGGCGGGGTGGGTGGGGGGTGGGGGGGGGGTGATGATGGGGCATTGATGCGTAGGAAAAAGCGCGCGCATGTCCGCTTGTGCCGTGCAGCGGCAGCAGTCAAGCGCATTAGAGGAAGTATATTCAAACGGAGCGAATGCGAGTGAATTACTCGCGGGACATTGTTATTCTAGCGTGAAAACGACCGTCGCTGTTACCTTTTATTAGCGTAATTTGTTCTATTAACCGTTTGCCGGCGTCAGGCGGGGAGAGAGCCTTAACGGATTCACCTATATTAGAGCGGCGTGCGCTGCGATGACGCCGCGATTAACGAAAAGCGACGACGAGTGCACCGGAGAAGCGCGACCTTCCCGAGGACGGTAATAGCGGCGTTCGCTCCGAATATCGACCGAACGCGAAACGCAGCTGCGCTTGACTCTGCCGAAGGAGCCGCTCCTCGTCGCTCTTTTGCGATAATGCGACCCCTTACGAACTCGATTTATCTCGCGCGCATCAGCTGCTTTTCCTCGGTATGCATATTTTACGCCGTAATCCGGTAGCTTTATTATCCCGCTCTAAGCGCGACTCCACTTAAGGCTACGAGTAATGACGGGCTTTTGTAGGCTCTGAGGCACCCGCCGGTACAAATTTAACAGCGGATAAGTCAATGCTTCCCGATTGTTTCAAAGGTTATTGCTTATTATCTCGTACGGCCGAAGCCCGATAATTGTCGCGGGTTCAACGAGTGCGCTTGCCGAGCCTAGGCTTTAAATGAAGAAAGGTAAGCGGAATCCCTTTACGCCTCGAGTTGTGTTCGCGCTCGAGTTTCAAAGGGTCGAAAAAAATAATAAGCGAATAATAAGACGAAATGAGATTTAGCCGACTCCCCGACGTGCGTCGTCGCGGGAAAACAGACGTCGCGTCTCGAATGGCGCCTATTAAAAGGTGATTGGTTGGCAGCGGTGGTATTGGCTCGTAAGAGAAAACGCCCCGCGCGTGTCAGGCTCTTTCTGCTTCGTATAATAAACGAGGAAAGCGCAGATTCACGCTGCTGCACGCCCGATTTCACCCGTGACACGGGGATACCGTGGTGCACGAGTTGCCCAACCAATCGCGAGGCGCTTCGAAAGAGGCGGCAGCGACCAATAACCGAACGCGTGCGTAACCACATCTAACATCCTGTCGCTGTACAATTTTTTAAAACCCGCTCGAACTCGCTCCGACGAGTGACCGACGAGAGAGCTTTTGAGCTTTTCGCAATCGAAGCGGAGCTTTACGGAACGATCCTCCAATGATCCAAGTACGAAAGAGCGTTCGACTTTCGGTTCTCCAGCTACGGTTACACCTACGTAACACCACTCTCACCTTCTCTCTTGGACGAATTAACGGCAATTCGTTTGTGGCAATTTGGAGCTTTCGAGTTTCTTCGAGCGGCTCCTTCGCGTTGAAGACCACGAGGTGACGTTGGTCTTTGTCGGGCTACAGTCGGTCCTCCTTGCCTTTCTTTACATATTCACCAAACGAAGTTAATCCGCGCCTCGCGTAAATTTTGCAACGATAACTCCTTGGCGCCGGAAGGGAGAGCGGAGTAAAAGTGATTCGCTGCTAGGGAGCGAAGGATTGAGAGACTCGGGCGCGTCGAGATGATCCCCGGAACGAAAGGCGCCGAGCTCCCAGGGGAAATGGCATCGCTCGTAAAGGCCGACGATTAGGCGTAAGCGGGACTCGCGCGCGTTATTATGCATTTTTCTAAGAACGCAGGCGGTGCACGAGCTCAGGGTGCAGCTGGACGTGTCACGCGCGAGGCATAATTACTCCTTCTGGCGATGGGGAGCTCAAGGCAGTTGCGAAACTGCGCTTAGGAAAATTCAGGTAGCCGAGAGCTCGCGACGTTTTACGAGCCTATAAAATTATATCCGCGGCCCTCGCATGATCTATGAACGTTCAATCTTCGCGTATGCGTGCGCTTTCAGTCGTGTGCGTAGAACGCGAGAGGACTTTGTAGAATGCGAGTCGCGAGCCGTGGATTCTCCGTAGTTTATAGGCGAGAGTTCGTCGCTCGTTGGGGAGAAAAATCGAGAGAGAAATGGAGGGAAAAGTTGGGGGAAAAGTGGAGGGAAAAGTTGAGGGAAAAGTTGAGGGAAAAGTTGAGGGAAAAGTTGAGGGAAAAGTTGAGGGAAAAGTTGAGGGAAAAGTGGAGGGAAAAGTGGAGGGAAAAATGGAGAGAAAAGAAAAAGTAAGACCGAGGCTGTTAATAAGTCGGCTGAGCGCTCGTAATAACCTTTCTTATACCATACAGAGACGTATTTACGAGACTGGCGGAGTTAACGTAAGCTCTTGGATTGTCAAAAATGATAAGAATTCGTAGGTCGTGGGAAAGGTTGAGAAGCAATGCTTTCCCGAATTCGCTCGACTTTTTCAATCGCTTGAGTTTAATTACGCCTTGGTTAGTTTTTCATTGCGTAACGAGCTTATACCATAAATATTTAGCGTTTTCGCGAACGATGGCCATCGTTAAGCCACACGGTGAACCAAAACATATTTTACGAAAGCGCATAAAAATAATTTCTTGACAAATCCCATATGTTTTGCGAGATAAATTTCTTACTTAAAATATGCGCGTAAGAAACAAATTGAGCCCTCGTAACAAAAGCGTATCTCTCTCGCATTACCAAAAACATTCCTGCTCTCCCTCCCTCCCTCCCGCCCTTCTCCGACATACCTTTGGCTCGGCCTTTATACTCTTTCCAGCATCCACCTCTACGTATGAAATATACAAAGAAACACGCCAAGGAGCGAGAGAGAGACGGAGCGAGAGAGAGACGGAGCGAGAGAGAGACGGAGAGAGAGAGAGAGAGAGAGAGAGAGAGAGACCCTCGGCGTCGTCGCACCGAGACTCTCCATAGAACAACGCGATCATAAAGTTTTCCCATAACTTAGGAGCCGCCAGAGCGGTACATCGGTAGTTCGCGCAAGATTTCCATGCAACATCGAGGAGAGGACGTAAAAGGCCGGCAGAAGCTGCACAGCAGTAAAAACGAACGATCTTGCTCCGGAGTTGCGATCCTCGATTCTTCCTTCGTTTTTTTTCTCCTCTCTCTCTCTCGCGCGCGCTCCTGATACTTTCTCTTTTGAGCCAAGAGCGCGCACTCCTTCCTAAGCTTCCCGCTGTAAGTTAGCGTGCTCCGGATATTTTTCTGAATACGAATAAAACATTTTTACCTCTGTGCGTGTGCGTGTGCGTGTGTGCGGGAGCGCGCGCGTGTGTATTACACACGATCGGCGCAAGAGATCTTTTGTTTATCTTGTACGATTTTACAATTATTTTTATCGATTATTTCTTTTCAAATTTCTTAGGCTGCTGGCGCTTTCTGGATCCTTTGAAATACAACAGCTGCAACATATTTCATATTCCCAAGTATACTTAAAAATGTAAATTATAGGCCAAAACATTTTGAAAAGTATCGTATACTTCTTTTTACCGATGGACTATCTATGCAAAAAAGAATTTTTTTGTCCTGCTCTCGTTCCGTAAACCTTCGGGCTTTTTAAAATAGACGCAACGTTGGAAAAAGTAGCAATGACGTCGTCGTTGCACCACATATCTCTCGAACGCTTTAAATATTAAAGAAATAACTAAATTTACAACGAGAAAAATCGCCTCTCTACCGGTCCGTTCGACAGTTTAGTCACGTTCAGCCCTGCTTCGTGCGTACATCATTTTCGGACAAAGTGAAAGTTGCTAAATTGTGAATATTAATGTTCTCGTGCATTAGGCGGGGCCGTCCGAAGGATACGTCCAAGCAAAAATTCGGATACTCGGACGCGCGTACGTGGACTCGTACCATCGATCGCGTACATCGCAACAGTCAACTCCGTGTACCGTACGCATGTTGACTAACTACAACGGCACTACGAAAGTGTATCTCCATCGATTTACGACGACTCTCGCTCATAAATTCACCATTCATTGTGCGTCGCCGTAAACGTCAAATCTGTCGCCTTAATTATTGTCATTTAGAGTCCGTGACTTTAATCGCCGTTCTTAGCTACAATGCGCGCGTACCAATTTCATTCGATGAAAAAGTGCACGAGGTCGGTAATGAGTAAATAATTAAGCGGGCATAAACACTGGGAGGATATTTCGAAAACTTGAATCGCTAAATATGTATTTAACGAATGAAAGTGAGCAAACGCTTATGAAAGAATAAAAGATCACCCGCTTTACGTTCGCGATGGGTAAGCATTATTTATTAATCGACTGCAGCGTTCGTCTGAAGCCAAATTTCATTAAATTAGCTTCGATTACCGTCTGGAGTGAGTATTCGGAGTGAAATCCCGTAAGAAAGATATCCACTTTTGCTTTAAGCACGTGGAAAAGTTGTTCGATTACATTCTAATGCGCGATCAATATATATATATATATATATATATATATATATAGAGAGAGAGAGAGAGAGAGAGAGAGAGAGAGAGAGTCAATTGATATTATCATATTAGAATGTAATCGAACGACTTGCATGTATTCGATATAAACGCAGGCTTTTGCCTTTAGAATATCGCTAGATTTTTAACAAATAAGTAATTAGCTCTGCTGAAACTCTCGTGTGTTTCCATGCTGTTGTTGTAGGTAATATATTGCGCAAGGAGCATTTTCGTAGAAGAACTTGTTCTCGTGGATGATCTCGATCGAAAAGGTCACATTTTTATTTCGGTAAGTCATTGTAATCGTAATCTGGCACTTACCGATTAACTTTCTCTTGTGCTACTTATCCCTTGAAAATTCTTACACCGAGTTGCTTAGCGATTTTAACTTTAACGCGCCTACTATGCATTCCAGTGGCAACCTTGAATGTCACCATCCAACTTACGAATCCACTCCAAATTGAAGTTGACGCTGGCTCGTATGAAAATGCGCCCCTTTCTTGTCGTATCAAGGCTAAGGACTCGTTCGCAAAGCACTCGATTGTTGTGCAGAAGCAACCGGAGTTCGACCGGCGGAGGAAAAAGTAAAAGAAAGCTCCGAGCCTAAGCACGCGGTCTAATCGCGATTCGGAACTGACGCAATCGAAATCCAATTTTCTCTCTCTCTCTCTCTCTCTCTCTCTCTCTCTCTCTCTCTCTCTACCCCACTCTCATTCAACCTCTTTTTTCGAACTCGGCCTCAGGGTCCGGTAAGGCGCGCGCGCGCGTGCGCACACGGACACACGCTCGCGGTATTGATGCATAAAACTCGCATATTTACGGAGAGCCTGTTTTCACGGATGTGAACACCCGGTATGCGCTCGCGTACGAGAGAGCAAGGTATGACCGGGGGGCCATGCAGCCGGAGCTCCGCTGCATCGCGCTCCGCGTGCAATTTATTTATTTTAACCGGCGGATAAAACTTGTTTACAGTATACGAGATGCGCACTTTTATAAAGCTTCCCGCGCGCCTATATAGAGCAAGTGCCGCCGAATCCTTTGAGAGCCGCTCCGGGAGAGGGATTCGATGTTATTTTTCCTTTGGAGTAACGCGCGCTTTGGAGTAACAAGAGCGATGACAGCGACTGATTCAGAGGCGGGAAGCAATTTGCTAGCGCAATTCGTTATTTTTACTACGATCGGCAATTGCGGCAGATCCTTGCCGCTGCTTCTTCTTCTCTTCCTTCCTTTCGTAACGCTTGAGCTTTTCCACGTGGTTTTCTACTAGAATGGAGTGGGACATTTTGCCTCCCTCGTGCGCTCGCGCTTCGTCTGGCTGTTGGATGCAGAGAGTGGATTTCTAGGGAAGGAGGAGGATGAAAGGACAGTTACGAAAGTTTCATGCACGTACAGTAAAGTATTGGTACTTTCGTCGTGAGAATGGATAATATTTTACGTGACGCGGTCAGGTAGATCCTGCCTCGGTCGTTCTCATAACGTTTGAAATTGTTCGAAACAGTTTGAAAAGCCTAGGACGGAACTTTTCATTCTTTTGCCATCTACATTTCTTAGGATTGCAAGGCGTTTTCTCATTGTAATGGGAACGTAGCTTTTTCACTTGTCGCCAATTTTATTCAACTATCGATTTCAGCGGTCGGTACTCGTTAACAATTTCTCTCTCAAGTTGAGAGCAATAACGATCGAAGGTAGTGAGCAACGGACCTTCCATGTTATTACAGTTTCATGTACTTATTCATTATATATACGCGTGCACGCGTGTATATAACTCGTATTTTTAACGCCAATTATTGTTTACTTTGTCCCGTTGGTGGAACGAATACTGATTCAACTACTTTTACCGACCCGATAATAATGCATTTAAACCGTTAATGCTTTTTAATTCTTCAAACACTCGAGATAAATTGTAACGTAGACATAATACACCGGTCAACCGTTTACGGGAATTTGTTCTTTAAGCACACTACGTTGGAATAACAACTGGCGAAAATTGTCTCTTTTATACGCGTGCACATTTCGAATAATAAATTTTAATAAAAAAAGCAATCTTTGCGTTTCCTTATTCTTTTTCCTACAGTTACGTGTCTCAAAAGAATGATAAATTGTTATCAATAATAGGCTACGTATAGAAAATTACGTTAATATCAATCGGCAATAAGGACACATGAGGTTACTCGTGTGTTACTTAGATGTGCCACTTTCTTTATCGTACAAGTAAATGTTATCGCGCCAGCCGATTAGTATTACATCATACCGTGTATTATTATTACATTTTATTAATATATGTCGTACATTATCATAATATTATACTGGTTAAGCATTTGGAAGTTATTATTTTACGAATAATCATGGTATTTACGTATTACCAAAGTTCATCATCGTAACATTTTATTCGACATAACTATTCCTTAACATCTAGTTGATCGATAAATTTCTCACTACCGTCACTCGGAGTTATTATCTCGCGTTTAATTAACGCGCGAACCAGTATTAATTTAAGCGGAGTTACGTTATATAAAGCACGCGACTGTGCACGAAGATTTTAATTATCTCACTCGAGTACGTAGTAATATTGGTAAGTAATTTGTAATAATGTACGATTGAGAAGAATTAGAAATTTTTCCGAACCTTCGGCAATCGGCAACTTATGTATTGTGTATTGTGTATTGTGGGTGATTTTTATCAATCGTGCACCAAAGTTTCTCGCCGTTTTCCGCGAGTGATCTCACCAATGCACCCGTGCTTACCCGCATAGAGATACATCGTAACTCGATACACGTATCGACACGTAAACGTACGCATGGCAACGGAGGCCATCGCGCATGGAAACTGTTATGCACGTATTGAAAAAATGTCTGTGCTCTTTCGCACACGCGCGCACGCGCGCACGCGCACACATGCACGCGGGAGCGCGCGCGGCACACAAGCTCGCACGCTTGAGTTAATCGCGGCCGTGTGTGCGTACTTGCAGCACACTTGCAGCGTACGCGAGCTGCGCGGTATCGATCGAGTTGTGCGATTATTGGAAAGCGTGGGCGGGTCGCGTTGCTTCCTACGTAAATGCGCCTGCCTACACGATTGAATTTCTAATGTTGCCGATCGATATCGGGAAAACGCGCGTTTTACACATTATGCGTACGCGTACACTTTGTTCATTATTCTGGTGCTCCTTTTTTTCGTTTTCGCGCTGCGACGGAGCGGCAACGTGGAAAAGGGGATCCTTATGAAATCGAAATTGTGATACGCGCGATATCGATTGCGCAAGCGAAATCGACCGTTACAAAAGTTGCCACGCATTTTACCTTTCAAATATCAACTTTGCACACAGTGGTGTACAGGCTGCATTATCAGCGCTTACTTATTCGGCATTCAAAGTTTAACGAAAAGTTTAGCGGCATCGAGCTTTACGGGCGTTACTTGGGCCAAACGAAGGATATCGGCGAATAGGCAGGAATTTTTCACATTTAATTTTCATATTTGGCTTTTCATTCGTAAAGGTGTCAGCGTGACAACGTCTCGCTATAATGCTCTCAAAAGTTTTGAAATAATTCAGTCAGTTTATGCGCGTCAGAAAGATACGCCTCTGTTTGCGCTTCGAATGCACGTGTACGTGCAATAAGGTTTTATACGCAAATCCCCAGTTTATTATGCTTAGAATGCTTAGAATGCTTAGAAGAAGATCGATTCTATTGACGTTAATCTAGGCAACCGAAGCTCGGGAAAACTGCAGTGGTATACAATTACGTAAATAATTGATCGGCGTGTGAAAAGCTTCCTAGTTTTTCATCCACTTTTCTTGAGCAGGTAATGCCTCAACGAAGATACGCTTCTCAAAATTTTATTACATCGATTATCGAAATAACGAACTGGTGAAACTGGTGTCAGCGATCTACTTTATTCAAATTAAATGTAATTGCTATAATTCGAAATCATTTTTATTCACTTTATTTACTTTCACTCGGTGCAGTGAATGTAACGCGATAAGAGGTTCGGCAACGGTTGCCAAAGTCGAAAAGTGGCAAAATAAAGCCTCGGATAGTACGAACAATTAAGGACATGCCCAACAGATTTTCATCGGCGAGAGGCTGTGCACAGAAAATGCAAACTCGTCGATGGGCTTTCCGGACGCGGTCGATCTGGACTCGATCCAACGATCTCCTTCCCGGAGAGCTTTCACTCATTTCGAATACGCGCAACCGCGGATGTTGCGGAATAACGAACTGTCGCGTCTCCCTCGTTACGGCGACTCTCCGCTGTTTCTCCGCGGTTGTTCCAGTCTCAGTATTGACCAGCTCGAACGCGGAGGAAGGAGACGGTCAACGACGACGTCGTCACGTCGTCGACGTCGAGGGCGCAGGTACAAGATGAGCCCGAGCTCTGCTACGCCAACGGTTCGCTTCACCGGTCGGCGTTACGCTCACGCTTGCCCAGATATTTTGCCCGTGTGTTTGTGCGTGCGTGCGTGCGTGCGCGCGCGCGCGTACGCGGCCTCAGGAACGAATGTGGACTACACGCTCGGCGGCAGTTCCCGTGAAAAAGTCGCTTGCGTGTCAACTCGCGACACACGCGCAAAACAGCAGGGCGAGCCTCAACTGCGGGTAATAATCTTCTTCCTCGCTCCTCGCTCCTGCTCGCCCTCCTGTCTTTTAATTCTTTTTGCCGTTTTTTCTTCCTCTCCTTCGTTCTTTCCCGCAGAGTCTTCCTCCTTTTGCCTTCCACTCCCTATGAGCCTCCTACCTTTTTTCCACTTTTCGTGCCGCTTTTCAAGGCCTCCACCGTTTGAGTGGCACCCGAGTTCGCTTGCCTTTGTGTACATGTGGAGGAGTTTGACGTTCAAACTCCTATGCGTTCAACGCGTGTGTGCGTGCGTGCGTACGTCCGTCTTTTTACGCGGCTGCTGCTTTCGATCGTTCGCCCAACTATTCTCCCTCTCGCCCTACTCAACGTTTTATGCGAATTCACCTTTTAGGGATAATTTTTCGTCGGACGCGCGCGCCCCTGAGCATCGAAAACGCTCTCGGCTGGAATATTTTTTAAGCGTTCGATTATCGGGGAGTAGTACTGTTTGGAGATACGTTGGCTCGCTCGTAAGCTTTCCGATCGCGTTCAGCGCGCTTGTTGTACCTCCTAGACAATCGTGCGCTTACGTTCCGGCGATCGATCGCAACGTTGGCAAAGGGTGATAGCAATACGAATGGTGGCTTGTGATTACGATTAGCTCGCTCGATATTTAAGAAGCAATTTATGGAAGCTCGAGAACAAACGAGTGGATATTACGAAATTAGCCCGCCAGTGAAAAGCGCTGCTACAGTTGCAACATCGTTGCAGTTGCGCACACGTCGCAAATAAAAGCGGTTCTCAATCGGACATTCGAGTGGAGCGTAAGCGTCGCTTCTCCTGCACGAACGGAGAAACATTTCATTAGTTTGCATCGAAAAATCAATCCTCGGCAATCCGTGGCCGTGCCTAGCCCCAACCATTAAAAATCCGCTAATGAGAAGGAGACGAGAGCTTGGCATCATTACCCAAAAGTCAAATGTTTTTATAAAAGTGTGTAAACGCTCGTTAATAGAGTGCGGAAGAAACGAAGGAGGCGTTTACGTATATATACACGTCCTCGCGGGATGGTTCTCTGTAGTCTCTCTTAATGGGTTTTTAGCTTGGGCCGTAAAACGCATTAAAACTCATACTCCGCTCGCGATGACGAGGACGGAGGAGGAGGAGGAGGAGTAGGTGGAGGAGGAGGAGGTGGATTCGTGCTGCCGCGCTCTACCTTTCCTCGACGAAAATCAGGCTCCGTGCGGATCGTCGGATCTCTGCTCGCGAAAGCTCCGCAAGTCCGCACTTGGAACAGTGGTGGTGTATCTTGGAAAATAGCAACAAGTGCAAATGCGAGGTGGAAGAGAAGATAGACGGAAGTTGATAAGACTGGCCTGTCGCAACGCGATACCAACACCACTCACTTTCTCTCATGTTCGGATTATCCTCGGATAACGTTGTCCTGATCGCACATGCACAATCCACCAACGAGGATTTCGTTTCAATAATCTACTTTAGGTGTGCTAAAGTTCCAGGCGCCAAAAGGGACATCAAAATAACCTGTATAATCGCGCAACGTTTCTGGACCAAAGTGCGCAATATAAATTTAGGAAAGCCCTCGTTGTTGTCCAAGTAAAGCGCTCAAAATTACCGATCGATTTCGAGGAAAGATGCATAAATTGAATCAAGGACTGCGCGTTCTTATTTATTGGTATTTTTTCAAACTTTTTAAACGTTTTCTTCAACGATGTTTCCGCTCTTTTACCCGAGATATTTTTTTTTACGTAATTCGATGGATCCTTCGCCGAATATCTTAATTTCATATTTCATTTAATAATCATTCTTAAAATACCCTATGCGTAAAGAGATCTGTATGAATAAATTCCGGCTTGTATACGCAAAGGATCTATTTGAAGGGATATCATTATGCAAATTACGTCAACCACAAATGGGCTTTCCAACTATCTCATAATATTTTGACTAATGTATTTTCACGAATTATTGGTGACTCTTCTTTCGCCTTCCAACTCCTGATTGCCATTCATTATAGGTTAACGATTCATATAATATTACTATATTAAACCGACGGATAATAGATCTGCCATCGATTTTCGCCATCGAGATTTTTATCCCCACAGCCGAGTTAATTTATCCAAATGAAAACGTAGAGCTCGCTCGACGTAAGCTAATTACCCTTCAACACCCCGAGTAACAATTTTTTTTTCGTAGGTTTCGCGTCGTTATATTCCTTCGATCCCTCCTGCGCATCTTCATGGAATTTTTATATTAAATCAGGCTACTCGCGATTATTCGATAACGAAAGCACGTACGGAGAACAGCAGAAGCCCGAGCTCTCAGTTTTTATTTCGAATAAAAATTGCCGACAGTGAAATTTTTATTTATCTGAAACGGCTGCTCGCAGCACCGATCGACGAAATAGGCGAACAATAGTCTCTTTTCAAAATTCGCTAAATGCCAGGATTTATGATTTGAGAAACTCGGATCGCGCTCGCGGCGCATCGCGACGTGCCTAGCGTTTGAGAAGCACTGGTCCAGCACAGGACCATTGTGGGCGTACCTCGGGCACATCCCATATACCTATACGAGGGATACACGTTATATACTGCTATTTCGCTTTTCGTGTTTAGGCGCAGTCCCGCCGTCGCCGCCGCTCGGACCGAAGCCCCACAAAGAGTCAAGACTGCCCTTGTGTGTGTTTTCCGACGCGTATGCAATGATGATATGCTTTGTGTGCTGGGTAAAACGATACTAATTTTCTATTATGACAGAAATGCGCAAAAAGCATCGTTTACGAATGTGATGTTCGCTTTACGAGTTCCCTCTGCGCGTGTGTGTAGAAGCGAGATTTATGACGCCGTTTATTTACGCCAAAACAAATAATAGCGCCGCGTCGAGTGCAATTGTTGTCCCCTGCTGTACCCTAATAATATTATTATTGTACTTAACACGCGTGCTTACCAATCCTGGGAATTTCTACTCGCTGACGTTTAATTAGCGGGCATTTTTGGATCGCGAAATTATTACCGAATTAATTCTTGATTTCGTGGCCGTATAAAGTTCTTCGATCCCAATTTCTGGTTTCTTTTAACGTTTTTGGCAAAAGAAAAACACAGGTTTTGAATTGAATGTTACGGAATGTTAGGTAAAAATGGAGCGGTAAACGAATTTCCGTCCAAACGAGCGATAAGAATTAGTTGCAAGTTCTGAGCGTGATTTGTTGCTTTAACTGTCGTTTTTAGCGAAACAAGTGCGCAAAGTCCAAGTTAGATTTACAACTTAACGCTGATTTAATACCGAAATTGCCAAGTGCCTTCTCGTTAACGGCCCCAAGTCTTCAATAATATACGCGGTATAATATCCGTTTCTACGTGTTTAAACGTTGCGTTCACGTGTTCCGCGTGAAGTACCAGAGTATTCGTAAAGAAAAGTTCGTGGCTAATAATTTCCAAAAAGTCGATTTTTTCCAAATCGACTGGCGATGATACATTCTGTACGAGAACACACGAAAGTATCGTCAGCAGTCGGCGTATTTCTGCCTGTGTATAACGCGTATTCCCGAGAAAATATTCGGAATAAGAGTGCCGGGTTAAAAAGGTATTTCCGAGAATTTTTCCTCGATGCGTTTCCGCGTAAGCCAACCGTGTATAGTAATGTCATCGTTCGGATATAACGGGTTTGGTTAAGTTCCATTCGGCACTTCCGAATACTTCCGAGTCCCGACGAACGATATGGAATTTCGGTTCACTTCAAGTTCACCTCGAGCGCATACCTCGAGTGAAGCGCTCGAAGACGAGTACACATCGTTCGTCCACTTTCCAGTACAATTATTGCCGCGATAATTGCCCTCCCGGAGTCCGTGTATCGACTCGTCGACTCTTCAGCGCGAGTTCGGCCAAGGCGCGGTGCGAACGCGGATGTAAGAAAGGCCGTCGCAGCGACGGAGACATCGGTGCCAAGGGTAAGTACGGCTTCTCACCCTCTTGTCGCATCGCGATGTTTGTCAGAGTGTAAAAGTAAAATGAAAACTCGCGGTCCGTCGTTCGCTTCATTGGAAAATCGTTATTTACTAGGGCTAAACGCCCTCGCGTCTTCTTCTTCTTCGTTTTGCTGGGCGAGCTTTTCCCGTAAAGCCTCAGTCGTAGCTGCGAGACAGTAACGTCGTCTCCACGAGCACGAACGCGGAGAATATCGTCGCTCGCTAGCCGAGCCTATAAATAATGCTTTTCCTTTAATATTAAACGAGATGTAGCACTATGACCCGGTTACGGTAGTGCTGCCTAATTGTTTATACGATTCTAGGATAAAATAATCGTTATTAATGGCGAGAGACTATTTTCAAAGTTCTTTTGAATCGCAGTTGTTCAATCGCAGTTGAATGTGAGAAAGTTCAAAGGAAGAGAAGGTGAGCGAAACGGCTTGAATAATTGAACGATCGAGATATTGAGATATTGCGATTGTAGATGATTTATTTTTTGACATACTAACGCGCTACAGTTTAACGCTCTTTGCTTTATATCTATATGTATCAATCACCTTGATGTAGTTCGACCTTTCCCAGACGATCGACTGTTTATTTACATCGGAATGTCGTGTGACTTTAGGCGTTCTTCAGACTGCCAGTAGGAATAGTTTTGTTAGAATTTCTTGGAATTCCGTAACAGGAAAGAAAATAAATAATATCCCATAATCTCCATTTCGTTCAATTGCCAGATGTGCGGGACGTATTTACCAAATGTAGGTGCACACCGACACGCAAACGTTGCAATTTCTCCTGCATTACGGATAATTCGTCGTTAAATTAAATTAAATTAACAACGACGATTAGCAATGAAACTTTTGAATTTTTGTTAATTTATGTTTACAACGTATTTCAGTTTTTCGCAATTGAAATTTATTCGGCCTGTGCGTAGCCGCTTAAGTGCACCGTTAGTTTGTAACGACGATCCTTCCGAAAGATTTTCGCCAATGATATTTTTAATTATTCAATTACCAGCAGCTTTCGCTTACTTGCGTTCGCAAATTGAGATTAATTTGAATTGAAACGCTTTAGTCGTTGCTCGACTCGTACTACGTATTATTATTAATGATATATTTCAATACAATTAATATCGGGTTATGTAACTTTAACGAAGGTACTTTTTAATATTTGCAACTTTAAAATAACATAAATTATACGACGACCTCTAACCTCGTCTTTTTGGCGTTATTGATTAAAACGTTTTTAGAGGGCAAATTCTTTTGGCAATATTTTTACGCAAGCCTCTTTGTTTTTTTGTTTTTTTTTCCTTTTCCCCTTTTCATTTCTTCTATAGCAACAGACGATCGATTTAGCGACAAAAACCTTTCAGTATTACTAAAAATGCGTCAATATACAAAATGTTCACTTAATTCAAATTTACTGTATTTATTGCATTAGTCGATCACTCGCAAATACAGCATTTAGAAACGGGTTCTTATCAAGTATATCGATTGCATAAGCAAGACTTATAAGATAACGAAATGAAATTGTAACACTTTCATTTTAGTAAGTAAGAGTATTAGCAAATAAACGCAAGACTCTACAGCTTGGTACTCTGTACTGATATTACGCGTTAGTGATTCGGTAAGTACGGATAAGCCGAGTGAAGTAACAGCGATGATAAATAAATCGAAGGTACGTTAAGACTCAAGAGATTAATAAAATATAGGCATAAAAGGCCCGTAATAGTTTTATTTTATTGGCGAATGCTAATTTCTTATCTTGAATGAACCTGTGCGTTATTATATCATATGAGCGCATTAGCTATTGAATTAATTAAATGCCAACAGTTGTAATAGGAATTCACATTGAAGCAGGCCTCATAATTTATCGCTCGTTACGATAATAAACTCTGAGTAAATAAAGCGTCAACAGCTGGGAAAAAGAAAACGGATAATTCAAAATATGCGAAAAATTCGAAAGATCTTGAGGCTTTCGGGAAGTTTCAAATAAAAATAGAAAAACTAGTCGCAAAGGGAAATACGCGATATAGTTATAATTGACCAAGGATCATCTATAAATAAAAGAGAGATAAAAAGGTTATTTTAGTATAAATACGTTTCGAATTGTTATGAAACACATAGTGCTACTAGTCTGTATTATTGAACTTTGAAAATACAAGACCGTGATATAGAAATCGAGCTCGTACATAATTTGTAAAATAGTGCATTACGTAGTCTATTTCGCAGAGGTGAAACTGGGACCTTGTCTCTATATTAAAGAAATCGGATACGTAATAAATGCATGGCCGAATATGCCGAAGAAACACCGACAAAATTTCTTTGGCAGTCGTTTATTATAAGTAAATTCTGTTGCAAAAGATAACATGCCAGATAACAGTCTCGTTGCTAAAGTGCAACGTGTACTTGTGTAAGGTACCTTAGCCTTAGTAGCCTTCATGGGAAATGAAAAGGGTTAAACGTCCTTCGTCTCTTTTAGCGCATTGACGCATGAAAGTTACTAAAGTTACTATATTACTAATTCTAAGCATTAATCAGCAGCTGTTTTAATCCACAAAATTATTATAATTAAAGATGTCATCGATCTCAGGCTGTGAAGCATTTCTTACGTAATGGGCAATTACGTAAGCGCGTAACGATCGAAAATATTTTTAAGCCTAAGAGAATCTAAGACCTATTTATTAAGGATTATTCAAACTACAGCGATTGACACCCAATTATAGATCCTTCCGAAAAGAGAATATACGCTTTAACCAACGGTAATTTATGGTTGGTAGTAAGGAGTTAACAATAATACATAAACTCTAAAAAGTTCACAACCTCTGTAAGCTTGCTAAGGCAGTTAGAAGAGTTAGAAGATAACTCGTTCATATAAGCCGATTATATATATTTATGTACACGGACAAGGAGCAGCACAATTAGACAGTCTACTTAACTTTATCGTTATCGTTCTACTTTACATTTTATTCTTTATATAACTGATACAAATACAAATGATATTTCACTCCATATCTAATAGGCACTTAAAACAGGTAGACACAGAAGCTTGTCTATGTTATTTATTATTATTTTTGCGGAATAGAAATTGAAATAGTTTTGGGCCAATTATACAATTTTGATGGTATCTATTATAAAAGAAAATACATCGCTGGGCAATTATCAAAATATTTAATTTCGTTTTTGTTCAGTGCAGAAGCTCATCTATAGCAATTTGGTAAATTAGCGCGATATCGATGATAACTACTTGATATTGCGCGATTTTGTATTTATTCGTTGGATAATATCAGTTGTAAAACTGCTCTAATCCGTTCCATTAGTGATGCATGCTCGAAACTTTAACCTTCGCATTAAAGCTCACAATTCGTTGTTGATGTAACTTAAGAGCGGTAGAGGTCGTTAATGGTGAATTTAACGATGAACTTAACGATGAACTTAATTTTGAAATTCATTCGAGTACATAAACCGATCTCGTATTAAACATATTACTATTCCAGTTTAGTTCCAATCGTCGGGTATACGTCCGTCCGTTTCGTCGTGATACAAAAAAGCGACCAAACCTCAGTCGGAAAGAAAGGAGGAGAAAATATCGGTAATCAATCCTGGCGTTACGCGGTATATGCCTATGTACGTACTTGTCAGCCGAGCTATACTCCACCCTCGACACAAGCTATAAGAGAATGTCGGCAGAATCTTTATTTAGTGCTTCTGCATGTTTCATGGCATCAAATGGTAGCCGAGCTGGAGAACTACTTGGTGCGTATAAACATGCATCAAAGTATCTCGCGCTCGTGAAAGATTTTAAGAGAGACGTGAAAAATCGGCCTTTTCAAATGTGCTTGTGCTTTGTGTTACAAAATTTATGCGAACATTACATCGGTACTAGCGAAAACCGATACATTTGACTACAATTAGTACACAATTACTTGTTATTTTTAGCCTCGGAAAGTAGCGTCGTATAACATCGGTCTCATTCCTACGGGTTCTGCTGATTTAAGCGAAAGTAGTCTTACAGAATAAAATGAATAAGGCATTACTTGCGGCTTATTAAGACTAACTGGATATTTAAGCAAACGGAAACGATTTTAGTGTCAACACTTAGGTATCGGTGCGTTACTTCACGAAAGCACTTTAAGTATACGAATTCCGGGTGTCAGGGTGATGACACGCAATCATTATCGATCTATACTCGTACGTATACTTTAGCGATCTTGAATGAGCCAACGTCATTCCCGGGCATTTGTTGTTTCCTCTTCTTCTACAATTCACCGTTCTCCGACGAGTTAAATTACTACCCATTGATTTTGCGCGAACGGACAATTTCAAACGCGAACAATCGCCAAATGCTCCAATTAATACATTTTTGAGGGCCTCGTCTTGACTTTGTCTTTGAGCAGCCGCGATCGCAATCATCGGCATTAGCTCCTTTTTAAAGCCGCGCACATCGGCGAGCAGTAAACAGACGTGTCAATCGTATGAAACGTCCGATCTGACCATTGGGCACAGTCGAGTTTGAAAAATTAAAGAGTAGCGTAAGCCAATGACCTGCAGGCTTGAATAAGATGAAAATAAGATTTTCGACTCGAAAGTAATTGTGCAACGATACGCGTAAACGCGCATTATTACGAGCCGATTGATAAAAGTCAGTCATTTCCGCAGGGAGATGTGCATCGAAGGAGAGCACACTCCCATTGAATAAGGAGCGCTCGTGGAAGAAGGAGGAAGGCAAGTGCGCACAGGTGCAAGAGGAGGCTCGGAAAAAATGCGAGAAAAAGGGGGAATGGAGGCGCATTTACCGCGAGAGGCGGCGAGATTCGATCGTATAAATCAGAACGCGGTCTTTCCAGAATGCGGTGCTTTTCTTGTAGGAGAACGAGGCTCGACGCACGCGGCAGAGGTCGCGCATAAATATTCAAACGACAAGCCGATACACGTGTATCCGTCCGAGCTACGGCGACTGCGCGTTGCTGCTGCTGCTGCTGCTGCTGCTGCTGCTGCTGCTGTAGCCGTACAACCGCCGATCTCATAACGGCTCTATTTTTCTTCGTCTCTCTACTTCCTTCCCCCTCCATCTTGCAATCCTGTTTTTCCAATCCATTTCTTTGGATTAAATTCATCTTATCGCGTTCCAGGATTAACACCTGCCGCGACTTACGTAAGAACGCGTATATGAAAATGACACAGCCTTCTTGGCACTCTTTGCAATTCATGCATGTTGAATATGTTCGTATTGAACAACGACACGCCAAGTTAAGGTGGTGCGACCGGTACATAGGAACACGGGTATATTCTTTAGGTACAGTTTCATGGAACAACCCTTAATTTGTCTTCTAAATTGACGGGAAGTAAAAAGTAGAATTATCACCCGTTGCAGCTCAACGTAAAGCAATACAATGATAATAGGAGCTCACGTAATTTGTTAATTTGTTGATTGGAAGCGTCTTGAGTCAGGAATGTAAATATTTTCGACGGTATTTCAAGTTTTAATTTAACGTGTATAACTGGCCGTTAGTCTCCTCTCTCCTCTCTCCTCTCTCCTCGCTCAGCGCTCATCACTCCTCTCCCTCTATCGCCCTCTTTCGCTCGCTCTTTATCGCCTTTATTGTGAAGTGGTGAGAACGAGGAGGGAAGGGCCAACGAGACGCGGGCAGGCAAGGGAAAGCGCGTCGATCGATTAATCGCTTCGATAGCCAATGGTTTAATTAGCCGTAGGTGCGCGATTTATACTTATACGGGCGGCTTTAAATGCGAAATTCCGCTCTACACGAGCGCGTATCTGGCGTCGCATCTATACGCGCGTGTGAGCTTCTAGTTGCCGCCGAAATTCTTGAACTATTTTGCGAAAGGCAACGGTACGCTTCTCTTTCCTAATCTGGATCGTCGTCTGCTAATTTTAAATTACCACCTTTAGACAGCTCGTCCCTTTCGTACCTATGCCATTTGTTTTTCTTCTTGTTTTCTCGCTCGTTCGGATTAACGATCGAGTAATTTTAACGACTCGTGGCTCGAGGTTGTGCCGAAGAATAGTGCCGAATTAGTCCGACCCACCTCGACTCGCGGGTTGGTGTCAAAATTGTGAAAATTGTGAAAATTGTGAAAATTGTGAAAATTGTGAAAATTGTGAAAATTGTGAAAATTGTGAAAATTGTGAAAAGTACTCGCGCGGTTGTGTGCCGGCAGTAGAAACTGAGAAACCGAATAGAGTGTTTACCTGTAACGAAAACAAATTACGTGTTAATATCTGACGTTCGACTGGATTCACGAGGTTGAGTAAGCTGAAATAACTTATTGAAAACTACGTGATTCTTATCGCTGTATTATGCAAAGTGACGGTGACTGATTCGACAGTTCGAGTAGGTGCATCTTTTCAAATCTGTGCCACACTATGGCTCTAAACCCACTCTGCCAACGGATTGGTATGGGTGGGACAAGGAGCTCGTGTTCACTCTAACGGCCACTCGAATAAAATACCTATCCGTACATCATTGAACTTGGCGCCACTGTCAAAGCGCATCAAATAGCAAATATAAAATACGATTCTCGACGTAAGGTCGAGACGCAGAGTGAAAACGAGCGCAACCATAGGAACGCGTAAATTAATATGGTCGCTCGTAGTCTCTGGAGTGAGTTTACGGGCACGAGTCCCTCTGGCTCGTGGAGCTAATGGCACGCACGCGTTTATTAGCGCGCACCAAGATTGATAGGATGTGTCCTGCCGCGTTATTATGTAATCCCGTCGTCTGTTGCGCTTACGTACACGTTCTTGCCTGCGTATTAATAAGGTGCGCGTTCGCGTATGCATCTACACCGCGAACAATGCCGCATGCATCAGAAAAAAAAATATATATATATATATATATATATATATATATATATATATACACGTGTATTAAGATATTGTGCAAATGGTGCCATAGTTTTCGAGTTAAATTTAAAAGTTAAAGCGACTAATAATCGGCCGAACTCGCTTGCCACCCTTTCTTTCAATAATTCGAAATTTTTAATATCCCGAGATACGCTTTTCTCCGCCCTTTTTCAATAAACACTTTAACGATAAATTCCACGTTTATTTCATTTTGTACGATGCAATTATTCATGCTCGTTCATTCCAAGAAATGAGTATCTAAAATTACCATATCATACGTACGAACTAATGCTTATATCTATGGATAATTTAAGATAATAGCTTTTTCAGTTAAATAACGAATCGGTTACAATATCGGTTCATTGAAGAAGAAGGAGAGGGGAGGGAAAAAAAAAAGAAAAGAAAAAAAAAAAATCTCTTTAGTAAATGTACGTTAGCGCACACTAGTCTATTATCATAACGAAATTCGTCAATGACAAACAGTTATTATTAGGACCCTCTTGTGCGTATTATTAAATACTTGTTTTAGCATAGTGAGATTCTTTTTATCGCGTACTAGAATTTTTCCGATCGTTCGGAATGCATTTGGTTGTAATAGATATGAATGCATGCACTGGTCATAAATCGCATTGCGGGCATATCGTATGGAATAGTTTATGTGCTTATATACCTAGGTACATCAAGCATACGCGTGACATGCGAGCATATTTTTGCATTATATCTGCAAGATTTCTAGTACGCGTATGAATAAACTTACCAGCATTATTTACATATCATTAATCGAAACTTATATATATATAATTATAAAATCATGTCGGTGCAATACAAAAATCCAATTGCATTTCATTAATTCAATTATTTATATCCATTATCGTTTCTGTGAAAATACTCCAATTACTCGCTGCTTTTAGGCATTTTCAACGACGAAATACTCAATTTCTTCGGAAACATCGTTCACGGGGTTTTTCTTCACGCGTAAAAATCGATGGGAAAAAGACGCGGTTCCTTTCGTTTCTTCGCGAATCAACACGCACGACGCACAATCTATTACTTATAATTCATAGGATATTTTTTATAGAAAGTAATAAAGATTTTTATTAATGCATAATGGCAATTGCAAAACTGCCCGAGAACGTAATATTATTGTAAATCCTATCGCATAGAAGATTTACTCGACTCGTCAAAAATTACGCGCTGCAATCATCGAATAAAGTAAAGCGTACCGTCTCAAAGAAATCGCGAGCTAATAAAGTTAATCCAATTAAGTCGCGAGTGAGCAAATATTGCAATTTTCACGAGGTGTATGAAAGGTGCATTAATGACAAAAGTTTTTAGATGATGGCCAATGTAAAAATCACGCGGATAATACCTAAAGTTACATATATAGCTGCTCGCAGGCTTACGTAATTCAATGCTTTGGCGCATCCCGATCTATTCTTCCGTCGAACAGACGACGCCGAGATTTTCCTTTTAAATTGCTTCTTTTTATATTTTCCTTTGTGCTCGGTGTCTTATAGCATGCGTTCTAAACGCGTTCTCTTTGTACGCAACGCTATGAATGCCACAACATGTGAGAGATCTAGCTATTTGTAACGAAGAATACAGCAATTGCGTTTCTATAGCAGAGTTTAATCCGTCTCGGAGAATTTATTAAATGAATTCGTCGTAATTTTTCGACGTTTGCACCATTAAGATTACGCGTTAAAAAACGCGTTTTTAACACCTTCTACTACGTTTTTACTTAAATCTTATCCGCGATCGTGCATTGGCCGTAAAGTGTGCGGCGTTTCTCCTATGCGCAAGAGCCTCATTAGATTGATAATACGTACACGCGTTTTGTGGAACAGTCTGCCTCTAATGAAAATGTAGCTCCATCTTTAACATTCGCCTGCCCTCCCTCCCGCCCCCGTATCGGTGTGTATAAGTTGGGGCAACCGGGGAATCGGGAACACTGATTTTCCTCGCACGATGCCCTAAAAGATTTATCAATCAAACAAAAAGCGAAAGAAACAAAAATTCCCGCGGTCAATTCTCCTTCTTCTCTCCCTTCTATCCTTCCTCCTCCTCCTACTCCTTTTTTTTCCCAACCCCGCAGCCTTTTCGCGAGCCGCGGCTCCTTCCATTGTTCGCCGCGCGGACACGAATCCTCCGCGTTCCAGTAGTCCTTCTCTCCCGCGATTTATCTTCATCCTTGCAAACGCACGCGTGTGCACGGCCATACGTACGTGGGAATCGCGCCGACGGATTATCGAGATGCCAATGCGCGCGCGCGCGTGTGTGTGCGCCGGGTCCCGCGCTCTTGTGGAAAAAAGAAGGACGACCCGCAAGAATTGCGTTTCTACGTAAGATTCCGCCGCGGATCGTTCCGTCACGGATGTTTGCATCCTTTTACCGCTTCATCGATCTATTTCGTACAAGTACGGAATAACCCATAATTGACTCGTGCCTCTGCTCTTATAAGACTACCACTCGCAGGACTACCTGCCACGCGATGAACGGCGATCACAAACGGCGATATTACAGGCGCGAGGAAAGATAATCAGCTAAGGATAATTAGCTAAACGCATGCTATAAAATTTAGTTACAACGTCACCAAGGTACTCCGGGTGACCTAAAGTCACCCAATTAGTCGCTGTATCGTACTCGACGCCAAAATTGTTCAACCTCGTCGTAATTGCACGCGAGTAAGGAAACCATGGATTTTCTGCATTTTCTGCATTTTCTGCATTAACCGCTTCAAGTTGTAAGAGTGCAACTACCGATACCGAGCAGTCTTTAACCGAAGTGTAAGCGGAAACCGAGGATCTCGACCAACTGCAGTAATAAAAACCCAGCGAAATTGTCGCCCAACGAAATATTTTAAGGCAACACCGCTCGTACAGCCGAAGGTCGCGCTTTACGCACTTTACGCCCCGACGGAGAAGTGCGCGAAAGCCACCGATGATTTATTCGCCCCGCACTCTTAACCACTCTCTACATGGAAAGAAAAACCAGAGCGCACACGGTGGCGCTCGCTTCACATTATTAATGACGCTCGCGTGACACGAGACGCGCGCGCCCCCGTAACTCGTAAGAATTACCACCGCGAGTGAATAATCCCCGTTTTCCTTCTTGCCTTCTTTTTTTCAAGAGAGAAAAGGAGAAAAATTCGAGCGAAAAAATGGTCGCCTCGAGCGCTGCACTCTCCCAAGCCGACTCCTTCGACGAGATAAGCGAGTGCTCGCGGTAACGTCGAGCGGAAAAAAGAAGACGCAGCCGCGCGTAACACATACTCGGAGCTGCGGATCCGAGCAAAAAGTATCAAAGAAAGCTTCCGCGCCGCCGCAGCCACGATACTTTCTAGATGATCCCGTGCACGAGCACACGGCTCCTTTTTTCGTAAAAAGCATCTGTCCGTTATCTCGGGGACGGTAATTCATCATCGCCCTGTAGAGGAGGTTCGCCTCGCATTCGTACAGCTGCGCTGTACAACACGAGCACAGTTATTGGGTTATCGCCTAAGCCGTGGCGGAGGCACGAGATATCGATGCAACGGACAAGAGTCGAGGTTGATCGGATCGACGAGCATCTCCGTGCCTTTCCAGTCTCGCGCAAAGCGTGTGCGCGCGTCCGTGAAGGTCTGCGACGGCGAGTGTACCTATCGAAGATCGGAGGAGCTGCAAGAGCGCGTTTTTGCGAATCCGCACGTGTGCGGGATTGGTAAATGAACGCGGACGACAAACTCGGGGACCTAACGATTTTCACGAAATCGTTAGCGTTCGCGCTTTCGTTGCCGAGATACTTCAAAAGCGAACGTTTCTACCCGAGACGTCCTTTGCCTTTTCGAGTGCGCGTAGCAGGACGAGCGGACCCAGTTACCTTATCCCATTATCCCAACCGAAAACCCAGCGAAGCTTAGCGAACTCGCGCTGCACTTGCGCTGATCTTATAAGCGGACGATCGATCGAAGCTCTACTTCTGGCAAATTCGCTGATTCGAGAGCGCGAAGCTCCCGATCGAGTCGAGCCTGCATCATCTCCTCGACGTCCAAGTGCCCCGTACTCGCGCATAACGACCGCGACTCGGGCTCTCGAGGATGGATCGCTCTTGGATATATACCGTTGGCAACGTCGTAAAGCCACATTTTTCACGTAGCTGGAAGGTCCGTCCGTCCGTCCGTCCGTTCGTTCGTTCGTTCGTTCGCGGAGGGCGGAGAGGACGAAGGACGTGCAGCAATTGCAGCAGGCGTGACTGACTCGAGCCGCGCTGCCCGAGGAAGAGAAGGTGGACGAGCGGGAGGAGGAGGAGGAGGAGGAGGAGGAGGAGGACGACGGCGAAGACGAAGGAGGAGGAGGCACAAGAGGAGGCACAAGAGGAGGAAAAAAAAACGGGCTTACGACGTCGTCTCCAAAACGCCGAAGCGGATCGACCGACTCTTCTTCCTCCGTTTGTCTCCTACGATCGTTACGAGGGAAAAGTGTACGCGTGCGTGAGTCCGTGTCCGAATATGTACGCGCACGTGTGTGCACGTCGAATGGCAGAAGATGGCCACGCTTGACGAACCTTCTGACGCGTCGCATCCGTACTCCTCGCTTTTCTTACGTAATGTCACTTGCCGTGACCAGCTTAGAGAGCCACCGCAACTCGGTTGTTGTTCTTTTTTCCAACGCTCGTTACTTCTTAGGAAAGGACAGAGGGAACGCGTTGCCTAAAAAGTCATATTTCTCTCCGAGCTTTGCGTATTTTTTTCTTCCTCGCTTTGAGTCACGATGACTAAGCGTGCGTGCGACGGAAAATCCACGCGAGGGATAATGACTTATTCGAGAACCGCCTGAGAGACGTTTTTCACATCGTTCGCGCATAGGCCGATCAACGACTTGGATCCTGGATATTTATGTTGGAAAATACGTGTGAATTTATGCTTTATGTAAAATTAAACCGTGACACGTGTTTATTTACGACACGTTGACAGACCGATGATGTACGATTGTCGGTAAAAAAAATTCTTAACCAAAGCGCGCGCGCGCGCGCGCTCGCCCATCCTTCCTCTTTTATAAGTGTAAAATCTTACCAAAAGTGCAAAAGTGCAAAGGTGCAAAAATGCAAAAATGCAAAAGTGCAAAAGTGCAAAAGTGCAAAAGTGCAAGAGCTCGTTAGGAGTAGTAATTTATGGACATGTCGAATAATGCGCTCGAAATTTGAAGGGAGGCGGTGCAATTGTAACGGTATTCGCGTGACGATTGGAAATGTTGGCCGTTGCTTATTTCCTGCTACTGTCACCGAAGCTCCTGTCGCGAGCCTTGAAAAGGAGAGCGAAATCCGTTTAATCCCCCAGTCCCTTATCGACTCGAGGACGAGAACGTGACTTTTGTATTCGCCTCGAATTTACCTTTCGTACGTAATCAAGCCTTGCACGATAGTAACGCATATGCATGATAGTGCATCTGTACAATTATGAGATTTGACGCGATTGGGAGCACAATGCCAACGAGATTTAATCGCAGGAATAGAATCTATCCATTAGCATGCCTAAGGCTTGTTTTCCGGACTTTTACGTCGAGTTTTTATTATAATTGTCGTAATTTCGTTATTATTCGATTGTAATAATAGTTTTCGAGAACAAAAAGAAATGGATGTAAAAACGTGGCAATTTTTGCTTTGAAAGGAATGCACGCAATATTGTTTTACAACTATTCTTAGCACTTTATTCGTAGAAATGTCAATAAACACGGTGTTACGTAAGTGCGTAACGCGAAATACCTGCATAAATATTTTCAATCGCTGTTGTATAATTTACATTCGAGACTTCAGCGAGTTAAGGACGCCTGGACGTCGTAGTATTAATAATTAGGAAAAATTCATCGAATGTGCATGACGTGCGTCTCGACAAACATGTAGCACTTTGAATACGAGTAAATGCGCCAACTTGGAAATTATTTTACAGCCGTGCGTTTGTTATTGAAACGAAACCGTTGCTCGTAAAATAATCTCCCTCGAGTAATCTAGAAATGGTTTTGCACACCTTAGAATTAATAACGGTAAGGCTTTGTCGAGCGGTATATCGAGTTATACAGTAGCTCGATCCTACGCTACTTCCGGTCTTTTTAATTTGAAATTAACACGGACGCATCACGGATTAGAGATCCAAAATATCGTGGGCTAAGTAGTCGCGGGTGACAGGATCAAGAATTCGTTCCCGTCAGCTGAATCGAATTACTCTTATTATAGAGCATCGGATGCGCGTCGTAATACGAAAGTATCGTTATTTTCACGGGTCAGTACGCACCTCGTTCCCTAATTTACGAATGTGTTTACGAACGCGAACGTAGCATTCGCAGTCGATCGAGTACGTGATTCATCGTCAGAGTTTTTCAAGTCGTTCGGATGGATACAAGTATAAGTACACACGAGGCTTGCGTCATTATCACGAGCGCGTACCCGTGCGGCGTTCACATGCAGAGGAAAGATGAATATTTAGCTGATGAAAAGTCGGCGAGAAGTCGGCGAGAAGTCGGCGAGAAGTCGGCGAGAAGTCGCCGGGACGAGGGTCGGGACGAGCGTCGCCGGGAGCAATCGAAGTCGTCGTCGGGGACTCGGACTCTCGGTGATGCGAAATAGCGGCGAGGAAGGAGAGCTATGGTTTTGTAATGGCTCGGACTTCCCGGGACGACGCTCGCGTGGCAGAAGAGAACAGGTGCGTGACGTCAGGTGGGCAGCACAGCGCGCCGTAGACTCTCAGGGCCGTTGGTTCGCTCGTTGAGGCTCTGCGTATTTCGCGCGATATCCACGTTTAATGTATTCGCCTCGTTCTCGTTTCCCGGGAGCCGCTTCTGCAATTTTTCGGATCACTGGCAAAGACCTTAAACTACTTGTGCGTGAGCCTTAAACTCGGTGCGACGCTCGTTGTCCCAGGCGCTCTTTCTTAATATTTTTGTCATTGTCTTTTTTCAACTCGTGCGCTCTTTTTTGCTTTTTTATAGCTCTGACGTAATTAAAATACGAACGTTGTGAATAGGTGCGACTCTTGGCCGTTACCAACACGCGCGCGCGCGCGCGCACACACACACACGCTCGGGACGAGTCGCGTCGTCGTTTCAATCGAACGATAAACAAGCTTTCGTCACTGCGTGCCTTCCATAAAGAGAAAAAGTATGAATAAAGCCGCGTATACCTATAGCCCTATCTGTACATCTGCGTGCCTACACGCGCACGCGCACGCGCGCGCAAAATTTATTATCATCGAGAATCGCCATTGTTCAAAATTCCATGCATCGGTGCGCGCCTGCGACGCGTAACGATTATCACTACGCCTTTGACAATGAGAACGCTCTACGAGGTTTCTGGGTTCTCTTTTTATTATCCTTTTTTTCAATATTTTTCTCCAAGTCTAGGCATAAAAGTGACATTTCGAAATGTCTCGGTACGAGCCGTAAATGCCGTTGTGCCTTTTCGTCACCTTTGAACGAGGAGCAAGCGGATCCGCGATTTTATTCAAACTTACACTTCTGTAGGTCGCAATTAGATTTCGAGAATACGTTTTACGGATGATAAACATGAGCGTAACCTACATAATTTATATAATACGTACGTCAACAGTTTTAATGTATTATTACGTGCGTTGTTTAACTGAATTCAGCCGCGCGAGATTCGCGTAAATTCGTCTAAACCGGGATTTCGTGGATTACTAAAATTAACGTTATCATTGTTGCAAAATTACGTTTACTCGATGTATCCATTTCAATAATCAATATCAACCTCATCTGCGTCAAATGTGTAATCGTGCCTGTAGTAATGCACTCCTAGGCACTTGTAATGTAATACAAAGTTCAATCGTTATTTTATGGATAAATTAACAATAACGGAGACTTTTTTCAAATGTCGCGCGATAAAAACTTTGGAAGAGTTACTTTTGACAACTGCGTAGGTAATTTCTTTTTTCGAATTTCTCTACGAAACAAAGGATATTCATATATTAGCGTTGCAGATGAAGTCGTCCGGCTAAGAAGCTGTTTGCCGTCGTGGTGTACCTTTTAATGCCCATGACATTCTCCTCTCTCTCTCTCTCTCTCTCTCTTTCTCTCTCTCTCTCTCTCTCTCTCTCTCTCTCTCCTGCTAGCTCTCTCGTTACTCACAAGAACAACGAGAGCTAAGAAGTACAAACGATGCGTTAGAGCATGAAAGTAGCCGTGATCAATTCTGATGCATAGTATGGCGCCTCGAGGCGAACATCCGCAGCTTCGTCCCTTTGGACTTGAGCACATAAGCACGCGTGTATTGCGAACTCGTAAAGAATATAGACAGACGAAGTACGTCGAAATGAGTATGTTGTTCGAGTACTTATAACGTCAACTTCGGATTCTTTTATATTATTTACTCGTGTACTTTGAATCCAACGTAAATTAGTAGTGTAAATATACATTTTCGTGAATAGCAATGCTTTTCAATATATATATATATATATGCAGGTGTTAAATGTTTTCAACGACTTAACGGGGATATCCAAAATAAATTGAATTATTTTCATTGGACCGCAAGACCAGTTGTCACGTTCGACTTAATATTTTCCCATTTTATCTATTCTCATTTTTTCTCTTCTTTTCAATTCCTTTCAACTACCTTTGCATTTAATTACGATTAACAAATGATCGGATAATATTCTTATTCGAGGATTGAAAGTAGATACCGCAGAAAAGAAATGCGTGTCCTAAGATAATCTCTACAATCTTTGCGTGAAATATCTCATAGGCATACCAATACCAAAGTAAAGCATGCGCGTGCCTCCTACATGTACATTAATTTACGAGCGGGAAAGACGCGAGCAGAGTTGAGAATTGCGTAATGGCTTGTTTATGGTAGCGCATAAACAGCGATCAATGAGAGCCAAGTCGTCGGAGCAGTTGGTCAGGCCAAAGAGATAGACAGACAGACAGACAGATAGGTAGATAGATAGATAGATAGATAGATAGATAGATAGATAGATAGAGATAGGAAGATGAGAGAGCGAGAGAAATACGGAGAACTGATAGGCGATGAAAACGACTGGCTTGCTCATCGATTGCAGCCTCGCATAAAATCCTTTAACCGCACGCATGCGTTCTCCTTTTTCACCGTTTACACACATTCGACAAAACAAAAGAAAAAATGTAGAAATCGCTGCCGAAGAGCTGAGAGATAGAGATAACCATTAGGAAACACGAGTACATTTACAACAAAGAATAAAGATAATTAAGGATTCCTTACTAGCCGCTATAACTGTACCTTCTCAATTTGTACGGCTTTGATATAAAATTATTTGGTTTTTATGCCAGGTTATTTCACATCAATAATAATGATCAATTCAATTGCGATCAATGATCATCAATTGATAATGAAAATCAGTTGAATTATTCGAATAAGGATTTTAGAAAACGATCAAACTACATCGTATATTGTCCGTAAAAGCAACGATGTAAGAATATTTCGCTCGCTGCACAATTACACTCTAATTATCTCAATGTGTAATGCACAAGTATTATTATATTAATATTCTTAATATTCTAATTTTGATAATTATATACCGTTGCTAATAGATTTATGAAACTATAATTAAGAATAATAAATTAAATACGCGTATGAAATTTTACGCAATATTGCACGAGGTGCCATTAATTACGTATAAAGCTTTATTTATATTAGAAATTTCCAAAGTATCGCACTAGAGATTAATCCGGATTATTCAACTTTGTTACCAAGCAGCGCTACGTAGCGCAACAATTCTAATACGACAATTTCTTCGGGACATCTGCAAGTTGACCCTCGCAATTATTCCAAAGTACGCGTTGCGATACTAACGTTCGTTTACAGTCACGTGGCCGTGAATTAGCGTCGCTTCGTCTCGCGTGCATTCGCCAAACTGTTGATTCAACGATTTCGCTATCCCTAAGAAAATATCATAGACGGTCCGTCGTGCGAGATGCTGCTGTGGTTTTTTCGCGAACTCGTAGCGCCTTTCTACATCGATTGCAATCATGAACTTGATACTTGTACGACAGTGACTCGGTCATTCCAAGCAAGTATTGCACTTGCAAGAGCGAAACGTTGCGTAGTTGAACGCAGCCTTATATCGTTGCTGCGTAATACAACGTTATTTATTTTGTGGAAAAGTTTGATATCGTACCGAACGAATGTTATTTGCTCGTTATATGTTCGTGGCCTAGTTCCAGCGCTACGATGCTTAGCGTTATAATTTCGAAATATTTTAAGTACTCCTCAATAAGCTGGGATGAAATTCGTCGTAGACAATAGTTTCACCTCAGCAACGTATACGAAAAACGCCAAATAAATATTATTCTCATCGGGTGGAGCGGTGCACATTGGGTGTAACCTCGTTTACACGGTAGCGCGCAAAACACTGGAAGCAGCGATCGACGTGGATCAAAATAAACGGATCAGAAGCCTCATTGCGATACTACTTTTGTCGCGAACAATACATTTCGCTTAGTTTTTCTCATTTGGATCGCGGTGTGCGGGCAGCAGGAATGTTTTTCTTTGTTTTTCCAATCATAAACTCTTATAAACCTTTTTTTTCTCATTCTGTCGGGTGTTAGTCATTGGGCACTAAACCTTTTTTCGCCTCGTTTTTCTTTAAGAATGGTACGGATAAAAAGTTTTGAGTTGTCGAACGCATCGCTCGTCCTTGGGCGTAATGTCTCGCGACATAACCATATTCTCGAATTCGAGAAAAACCGATGCAGAAACGACGAAGGAAAATGTATCCACAGGTTTCGCGTAGCTTAGAAAGGAAGCACCGCAGGGTCGAACAAAGTAAGCTCTTAATTCGAGCGCAATTCGAGTAAAATCGCAGTCCCCCTGGAGTCAAAAGCCAAAAAGCCGCATCCGAGAGCCAAATCTCGAGATAGGAAAAAAGGGAAGGAAGTTTGGGGTTTGGGCGAGGACGAATCCCGTCGTCGGATCGGACTGGAACTGGACCTGGACCTGGACCTGGATCTGGATCTGGATCTGGAACTGGATCGTCTCGAACTGGAACGGCGTTTCCGTTTTTCCTTGGCGGTCGCGCGCTCGGCTCCGGAAGGCCACTCTCCGAGATGCCGAGCACGGACTCGTGCTTCTGAGAAAACAGGAGGATGGCGCGCGCGTCGATGGACGCGCGTATCTCCACGCATCTCCGGCAATGCGAAAACGTAATTAAAGGCGCGCTCTCGCTAGGCTCTCGGCGCATAATGAAAGTGGATGGCGAGCGGGCAAACCGAGTGAATGACGCCCGAAGGCCAGGCGAGAGGTGCCGCAACGGAGCCGCGCGATCCTTGGCTCGATCGCGCGCACTCGTGTATCGCCGACGTTTGCGCAAGTGCACCTATAAGAGTGCAGCGTTCGCGATTTCTCGGACGAGTGAAACCGAGCGCCGGCGAGGCCAATCGCCAAAATACCCCGAAAACGCCGTCCGATGTTGTCAGGGGACTCGACGACTCGACGGGAGTTTGATTTGAAATTATCGACCCACGCGAGTTCAGTGCGGTGAACGAGTCTTAATGGATCTAAATTCTAAAAGGAAGATTTCGTAAAGGTCTTTTGCCGTTGAGCAATTCCTATAATACCATTTTCTTTTTTCGTACTTATAATCTCTCGAGAATTTATCTAATTAAGGTCTCCCATCCCCTCTCCCCCCTTCACGCGCGCGCGCGCGCGCACACACACACAGAGAGAGAGAGAGAGAGAGAGAGAGAGAGAGAGAGAGACAGACAGATATGTTGCGCTGCGTTTGCTCCCATTTCCTTCAAATGAGAAACACGGAAGCCTTAAAGGCTACGAGTGCGTGGACTTTTTACTTTGAAGTTTCTTATTCCACGCAAAAAGTACGTTTTTTATTATATCTTGAAAATAAACATTGGCCCGTACTTGTAAAGTGCGTATGCTTTCTGATATTGGGAGTTTGCTACCGCAGAATTCCTCGATGCGAGTCAACGAGCGAGAGACGAATTGCGCTTCTGCTGAAATGGCTAAAGGACTTGCGTACTTTGCGACAAAAGCGAACTAGAGACGTATTATCGTAAAATAGTAGCGATGCCAAGTAATTAACGCGCGTGTAATTTCACGTACCAGTAACTCGCGACTTTTTCCACAACGCGCACCCACACACCAACACACGGACTCTCATCCGAAAGCCTTTATCCGCTCTATCTCTCGCCGGAATCCTTAACAACGAGTGCACGTATATTAATACAATGTAACGCGCGTCTTCTCTCTCTCTCTCTCTCTCTCTTTCCCCCAGGCTTTTTCCCCCGGTTGCATTCTCGAGTAACGGAAGTCAATGACAACGCGGGAGAGGCGCGGAGCGGAGCCTAGCGCTAATGGAGTCTCTTTTATTCCACATACGCCACTTTCGATTTTCTCTCCTAGTGCACGGAGTCTCTCGACATTTCCGGAGCTGTATCTTCTTCAACGTCTGCTGGTTGACTTTTACGAGGCTGCGAAAACATCAATTTTTCACAATGAAATTCGAATTTTCGAAAAAATTTTATTCCGATTAGCGTCTCGTTCCTCGACACATTCAGCTACTCGATGCCTAAACAGTATACTAGCAGCATACAAATAATTATACGTTTCGACTCTTAACGATGTACTGGTACAATCATCAGCATAAGTCATTATGACAAATACCGTTAGTAATACATTTATTATTTATTTATTTCTTGCTAACGATACGTTTCACCAAGGGGACAGAATAGATAATTCTCGATATTAATTAGTTATCGAATTTATTATGTACGTGCAATAGCGTCGAAATCGATAAGCTATAAATTCACTAATTACACGGAGTATTCTTTACTCTACAATATACAATGAAATATAATAATGGAAATGTCGTTCGTTTCTTTCATATACCCAATTCATTATAATTCTACACTCTGAAATTTATCTTTATGGTATAGTAGCGAACAAGCGTAACCCAAGCAGATATTAAGTACGAGCGTATTTGTCGTTGAAAAGAGCCCAAACGGTCGATTCGAAGTAACAGGAGGGCAGGCAAACACTTTTTCTGTACGCATTCGATTACCGATCGAACGCGCCTCTCTATTCGTCCGCCTTTCCCGAAAAATCGCCAATTTTCTACTCGCGAGTATCGCAAACTCGGGAGGTATTAACTCGTTTGCGAAAAACAAGACTGTCCATTGGTGCAGGTATGTGGAAGATTGCGCTCTCTGGCATTTTCTAGTGCATTTTCCTCCCTGAAAGATTGCACTTTTTCTTCTTTCGCGAGCGTCGAGCAGTCGATGACCAAGAGGAGAAGCGCAATATATCGCGTCCAGCCCTCTTTCACCCATTCTTATTCACGCGCATTTGCCCAACATACCTGCGCAGGCATTTGCACGAATGCATAAAAGTGTGCGCGCGAGCGCTTTATAGCTTCAGGGATGCGGATAGAGCGAAGGAGCGAGGCGAGAGAGATAAATGGAAAGTAGGCGCCAGGGGGGTACACACACACGCAAGCGCGCGCGCGCGTAAGCTTGTGTACGGGAAGGTGCGTTGCCGCGATATCAAAGCCGTGTGAGAAGCAATTAATATATATGCTAATGGGGCGAGACGTTGGAAGACACGCGTGCCAGTCTCTCGGTCAATGAGATAAAGATAGAGAAGGTGTGAAAAGAATATAACGTCCTGTGGAAGACTCGATCTTGCTTCGAGTTAATTCACTGCTCGGAATTATTTTTATTATGCGTACGATCCTCGATAAAAGCTCATTCGCGTTTTAATCGTTCTGCCCAGACGCTTAATGTTTTTCATTCGCGTTTCAAATATCAGAGGGATATTTGAAAGGAAATTATGGAAATGTTACGTTATCGCGTTACGTTTATAAGATTACGGATGTCGGATGTCGGATGTCGGATGTCGGATGTCGGATGTCGGATTGGAAACGAACTGATTATCCGAATCAATTCCTATTCCAATGTTTCGGGCATCCAGGGGCTATTATTAATCTCGTTGCTGCGTGTATAATAAATATCTTTAGCGGCAGCGATAGAATTCTAAATTGAATAAAGCGCTTATGAACTTTCAAATGACAAAAGAAAAAGCTATTTAGCCAAACAGTCGAGGAGGACGAGAAAAACGTTTCTCGATAGGTCGCCTCTCACTATTATTAATGTTAATACGCCCAAGCGTGTTATTTTTTTACGTTCAACGATGTTTTGAATACATAAACGTCTTCTATTACATTGGTAATGAGGTAAAGCTAGTAATTATTAACCTAATGAAACGCGGTCGAATACGCGGTAACGATTGAGCGATGGCTTTTTAATATCGCAACTCAATCTTCTCGATCGAATTCAGCAAAGAAAAACTTTGAAAACAACGATGAAACTTCCATTCCTCAAGCTTTACAATGAAATTTGACTTTTTGTGAGCACGTATCTCTTTGGAAAAGACCGAAGAACAGGAAAGGCGCGATAAATCATCTCGGATCGCTCTTACGACTCAAAAGATACATTGACATCGCGGCTGCGTGTGAGAACACGAACTTCTGGATGTTAAAGATCCTCTTTCTTCTTCTCTCGCTTTAGAGAGGGAGATCTAGGATCCAACAACAGTGTTGAACGATTGATAATCGACCTTGGTGATGGGGCGGCGGCGGCCAACCGGCATCAGTTCCAGTAGACGATGAAACTTGCCGTTGATATTGTCGGAGAGAAGGATCTATCCACTTTTTCCCCGCGCGCCTTCACTTTACTCTTTGGGATAGAGCCGCGTTCGCGCATAAATATTTATTAGGAGTGTGCCTTTTCGCTTTCTATCTCTCTTGTGCGATGTTTTTCGCGCGGCACACGTCGTCGTCGTCGTCGTCGTCGTCGTCCCAAGAATCTTTGCTTTCGGATTGCTTTCGGATCAATTGGCCTTTGAACAGCCGCATTGACGAGACGGCGCGTCGGCGTTTTATCGATAATAATTTGAATACACGTTCACGTGTACGTAGCGCGTTCGTGTTCCCTTGTGCTAAGGTATATGGAGGTTTACGCGTGGGAATATTGCGTAAGAGCGTTTTTGTTCGTTGGACCTCGTGGAGACGGGAATAGTCCCATAGAAGGATTAGCATTGTAATAATTAATATCTCATTGTTTTACGTCGATGTACGCACACGCACGACACGCTGTTCTTCAAATTATCGTTATAATTTGCGATACTTGGGTTCTCGTCGAGCAGCGTCGCGCAATAAGAAAAGTCGCGAACGTACCGCAAATTCTCCGGTGACCGACGCAGACCAAAGCGCTCGGCCGATACAACGAATGAAAATAATTTCTCTCTCTTGGTCTTAATTCCGTTAGGAGCATGCGAGTGCGAGTAAAAGGGCCATCGCGTATGCGTACATCCTTTATAAAGCGAGTTTACGGTGGGAGCTCGATGCGCGGGGAGTTTCGAGGTCAATGCTGCTCTTCCTCTCTCTCTCTCTCTCTCTCTCTCTCTCTCTCTCTCGCTCGCTCTCTCTCTCGCTCCCTCCCTCCTACGAGCGGTGCCCTCGCGCCGGGCCCGTTCCCCTACGATAATTTCGTCGTCCGCGGCCACGTCGACCCGCCTCGCGACAGGTTGGCTACGCGTGTGCGTCAAGCGCCGGAGAAATCCAGCGAGCTCCGGTCTAGTGGAACCGTGGAAACATACGGCGACGCCGAGGTGCCCACCTAATGACAAGGTTCGCCCGATCCTGCGAAGCGATCGTCGGCTGTTCCTCTTCCTCGACAGACTGACAAGCCACTGACGTCCTTCCGGAAGCGATCGGACTGCACACATCTACGCCCCTTCCCAACCCTACCACGGGAAGTTGGACTAGCTCAAAGGGCTTTATTTTATTTGCAAATTTCATAAAAATTCATCGTCGTCCTCGAGGAGCTCTGCAGCGTCCGCGCTGGCACCATTGGCTTTGATGTTCGAAAAGGTCCTTTATGACGTGTTAGGCGACTTATTTTCTCCAGGCGAGACGCCGTCGTTCATCCGCGACACAGTATTCCCGTATAGTTCGTCAAGTGGCTTCGTCACTCGGATATAAGAATCGCAAACTATAATTTATAAGCTTTCTTTGAATTGGAATAGTTATGTTTTTATGTACTGCGTACGCTATGCTGGCGGAATGTTTATTTTATATTTCTTCTCTTTGTGCCTTTGAATTGACGACGATGCCGTTTCGGATCATTAAATTGTTATACCTTCGTTACTATACTATCCTACGGCTGAGAACTATAATCTAATATTGAAATAGTTTATAAATAACAATGGGAGTAATTTCGATGAATCCGACAGGTCGCGCTCGTACAGGTTTATATATATATATATATTACAGCGGAATGGTAGGACTTGATTAATTCTTCATTAGATTAATATCAAAAGATCCGTGTATATTCTATAATACGTAATAAAATTCGGAGTACTTCTTAACGTTGCTTTTCATTGCATTGTATATTTGAACGACGAGGACATAATATTTCCATATTTTATATATTTATATCAATCCTCTGGTTCGGAAGGTTCGCGATTACAAGAGGATGCAATAAACCGTATATTCTTATAATTCCCGAAAGGTTTTAATTCAGAATCACGACGAAGGAATTTATCGCGATGATTAATTTGCAATTTATTACGAGGTCTAATCAAAATTCTCGTGCGCTTCGAGTCATCGAGTGTATCGATTGCGCCTTTTACGAGAAGATAAAAGAGTGCGTTGGGCAAGAGTTAAAAAGTGGAAATAGGAAATGTCACGTGATAACGGTTGTGAGTTGATAATATCCCGATCCGTGTCTCCGAATTCATCGAGAAATTGAAATTTTTTCGTACGCGTCAACGATGCACACCCGATGAAATAATTTATCGTTTTTCTTTGATTATTTCAAAGCAATAACGATATTATTGGATCGTATCAATGACGTCGCGAGGAAGATTTTTGACGATCCAACCAAAGAATCGCAAGCGAATTATTTTAATCGGTTGTAAATGTTATTCAAGTATCTCTGAGCGTAATTTTACTCTCGAACAATTGCGCACGATAAAGAAATTTCAATGTTAAAAATCAATACGAAACCGACTCGCTCTTTCCCCGTAATCCGACATTTGGACAGGAAGCGTAATTCGCAAATGCACCGCATACACCCAGGAAGCAAACAATAATAATAAGAGCGAGCGTATGCACAGGCCAAAGTCACCGTTCGCGCAATATTACAATAATTATATTAACTTATGCGGCGTACGCACACCCATACACGGTGAGCGAGAGAGAGGTGAAGCGAAGACGTGTAATGCGAAAGTGAGGTTAGGTCAGCGCATGCAGTGGCTCACGGCAGAGGAGAGGATCGCAGGTTTGAGGTCGACATGCCACTCGCTCTCGCGGCATCCTGCCTTTGTAACCGTCCCTCCTCTCCCTCACACACACACACACACGCGCGCGCGCGCGCGCGCTCTGCCTTCCTCCCTCGGCGCTCTTTTCTGTTTTCTCGGCTCGCGCGGTCGTTGCATCGCCGCCCGGTCGCCGACGATATTCAGACTACGGAACGCGCGCGTACAACAGCGTACTTCAAGTACGCGTGGTAGCAGACCCGCCTCGAGTCTTACACGACCAGCTCAAGCTAGTTATTCGTAGCTGAGCTGCTTCGATCGGATACGCAACCGCTAAATACTAGGCTGTTGACTTTTCAATAATAATCCTCGTAATAATAACAACAACAACAACAACCGATGGTGAAACTCTGGCAGAGACGTCTAATAAGTCGATTATTTAATGCTGAACATCCTCAACGCGGATCGTAATCTCTAGTCGAAAACTAGTTATCGCGTATTTTGCACCAGTACCGACGCCCTTTTAGTTCCTTTGTATTACAAACATCGATTGAGATCGTGCATCGCGATTGTTGCGGTATTAGGAGCACCGGCGCATTTTACTTTGAAATTTTTTATTTCGGATAATCGAGGTTTTCTTTTATTTCAAAGATAAGGGCGCGTGTGAGTTTTTTCATCGAGCGCTTTTTAAAGAATAATGAGTATAAAAAGTATTGATATCGCTAGATATTACGAATTTCAGGTGCACCGGAACGACTGGAGACGCGAAATGAAAGTAATTATACCAGGGTGGCTCCATTATTCCATGCTGCGAATAAAAATCTGCGGAACGATCGTCCCGTAAATCGTAAATATTTGTTGCAATTTTCATCGACGACGTATAAAAAGTAAACGTTGCGGAGTAAACGTTCTCACCGGCAACGGCAAAATTAAAGATGCACGCGTATCGTGTAGTGGAGAATTTCACTTCCTAGTTTTTTCATTTTAATTGCGTCGGTTTCAATTTTCGATAAGTTTTATCCTACGTTTTCTGCCAACTGCCATTTCTAACGAAAGCTTTTCTTTTTAATTAGTGATAAACACTCATCCGCTTTCGCGCGTTATACAAATGCAGATGCAGAGTCTTTTTTAGCCGTTGTTATGGATTTGCCGACCGTCGCGTCCGGTTTAACAATTTGTTGTCGTCCATTTCCGTGGCAGTTACCAAACTCGCCCTCGGCGAAGTTATAAAAAAAAAATGATTAGCGAGCAGCCACCGACGACAATAATCTTTATCATAAAGTAAATAATCTTTATGATTTCTCTCCGCATGTATGCTCTCTGCTCCATTCCGCGTACAAGGCAACGTCGGCTCATAACCAGTTACAATTGTTACAAACGATATATAGAAAACGAAGGTTCAGAGGTGTCTGCATACGCAACGCATCCTAACGGCCGATTGCATCGAACCACTTAGCCGGAGTGTAACGACGCAAAGGCTCGTAACGACGCAAATCTCATTAGAACACACTTGATAAACAAGTCAGGACATGCTCGGTTTTTCCCGAGTCTCCTTAAACGCGGGGCCTACGTACGACTCATCTTTATTACAGTGGTAACAATATTTGCGAGCAATAACGAGTGAGAATAAGCGTATTCGTCGGCAACGTACGGATTGTCCCAAGTACCGAGATCGACTCTCTTTTATTGCCACTCGACTGTTGTATTAAAGTTGGATATCGCGATCGAGAAATAAAAGAAAAAATCGTCGGTACCGCCTGTCCTTCCTTTTGCGCGCGCGAAAAGCGCACTTGAAGATAAAAACGCTCAGGTTTGGAAAGTTAACGATAAAGAGGACGGGTTGAGTCGGTGTGTGGGTTGCGCAACGCTCGCCTCTTCCTCTAGGTCAACGCGGCCGTTGTCGATTTGCACGCGATTGATCGGTGGTATATCGTTTATGCGGGGTGATCGGCAAGACAAGAGGACGCAGTCCTAAGCTTAAGTGTACTTTGAGCGCTTGGACTCGTATTCCTTACACTTTTTGCAAAAAGTCGAAGCGCAACGACAGTCCAAACTTTTTTCTTAACTTTTTTTTTCTTTTTTCTTTTTTCTTTTTCTTTTTTTTTTTTTTTTCTTCCCCGGTAAACAAAAACGAAGTTTCCCTCGCGTTATATTCGCGATAAAAACGCTATATTTTTATGCCCGGCGCACTCTGTATTCGCGAAAATGTATCGATAATATAAATCATCTGCGTGGCGATCTTTTAATTAGCGTAATCCGAACGAAC
This sequence comes from Wiebesia pumilae, assembly GCA_018907045.1. Taxonomy (NCBI): domain Eukaryota; kingdom Metazoa; phylum Arthropoda; class Insecta; order Hymenoptera; family Agaonidae; genus Wiebesia; species Wiebesia pumilae. The sequence goes on along the minus strand of JACCHZ010000142.1, from coordinate 1,171,671 downwards.
GATGTAACAAAGAGTTTACATCGCAATAAAGCCGTGTAAAATTGACAGGCAATCCGTATCTCCAACGATAACTGTCTCTTTTTACTGGCGAAACATTAAGTGTCTCTCGATGAATTAAGCGCTCCAAAGTTTTTCTCTTATTTCGTTCATTATCCGAGTCGCTGTAGCAATGAAGGATTAGCGATGCATGAAAGCAGTAATACCGAGAGAGATGCAAGCAAACTTCGCAGCCAAGACTTGTTATTGGATTTCGTTTTTAGAAAAAAATTCATTTATATAAACGGGAATCAACGATTACGAAGGACTTGCTTAGTAATTGATAGGTTCGTCGACGCGAATGACTCTGTTGTTACGATTATTTAAGCGCGACAAACTAAGTCAATCTAATATGGAATCATTGCGGGCTAATTCGATCGCACCTGCAATTACGCGGTTGTAATTCTTGACTCAGTGGACGAACAAAAATTCTGGATCTTGAAGCGACCGAAGACATTCGGCTCGCTATCCTTGGACGGAAAATAATTGAATAATTAGTCCGGTATCGGCATGATTAGACGTCCCGGTGATAACAACGGTACAATCGAATAATTAGGTAATTGCGCATTTGTATAGTAGAAAGTTGCCCCACCGTAGGTGTTCGCACAGCTATTTACGCGTAATTACTGTTTTTAACGCGGGGACTCCCCGTCGGGCTCGATAGTTTAATTTAATATTTAGACCGGAGTCGGCGCACCGCATTCCAACTGCTCTCGGTCTCGTCGACGAAAATTGGGGCTCCGCGGGAAAGATACAGCCTCTCGGTGCTCCGACTGGAAGAAGATAATCCGATATCCTTGCGCCAGTGGGATTTCTATTCACGGAAAAAAGGGGAGGAGGGGTGCGCACGAACCTCGACAAAAGAGCCCATCATCCGATACGGGACCTACGCAGCCCTGAATGGACCCGGTGTGGTTTCACATGGTCTGCTCAGTTGGTGCGTTTAGTCGCAAGCATGATACATACGATGGTTCCTTCACTCGAGCGCGTAACGATTCAGCGCCTCGTCATTTTCGTGCAATGCATTTTCGTTCAATTAAGCAGCTGGTTTAAACAGCTTGGTTCTTTCGCGAATTCGACTTGGCGAGTAAGACCGATGGAATCGTGTTGTTTACCGCGATCGGTAGATTTGTTGGAAGGTCACCCGGAACCGCAGAATTTGCAGGTCGATGCTGCCTCGTCTCATCCAAGCCGTTGGATACACTAGGTGTAAAATAAGCTTCTTACATTCGTAAAAATATTCCTCGCTTTCCCCGATGAATCATCCCACCGACGACGTCTGTCGAAAGCTTCCAATTATCCGAAACGAGGCAATCGACTCTTCCGGACGAAAGAACACGTAAACTGAAAATAAGACAGAAGCATCGCGAAAACCACCCCCACGAATTGCATTGTAACAGCTAATCAAGTTAGAGACTTCAGCTTTAGCTGTTGGGACGATAATTTTCGAAGGAAATAAAATTCAGTCGTGTATAGCAGTGGGTACAGAGAGCCAGGAATCGAAACGAATAACGCAAAGGGCTTCGGTGGAGCTCCACCGAGAGACGACGAGACGGTGGGCGGGGCGCGCGCCTTTTGGGCTCCAAGGCGATCCACTCCGACCTCCACCTTCTTAGAGAGATAGCGAGTAAGTTCTCTTTCTCCCTCCCCCCGCCCCGCTCCGACTATCTCACTCGCATCGGCGCGTTGTACCTTTTACCAAATAGAAAATGAGAATCCAAGAGACAGAGAGAGTGAGTGAGAGAGTGAGTGAGTGAGTGAGTGAGTGAGTGAGTGAGAGAGAGAGAGAGAGAGAGAGAAAGAGAGAGAGAGAAAAGCGGAAGAAAGGCAGGAATAATGCATGGAAATCCGATGCTTTTTCGATGTACGCGTGCTCGACCACATAATCGTTAAGGGGTTCGCACTTGCAGGGCCTTAAAAATACCGAGTATACACATTATCATTTCTATTCGAATGACCGTTCGGTGATATTCCTTGCCTTTAATCATTTCTATATTCTCTCGCGAAATCAGAGTATCCGATTAAGCTCAATACCCATCGAATTAAAGTTGTTGAAATGTTTATAATAACCGATGTGATAATGCTTGATGCACGGGCGCTTTCAAGTTCGTTTTCATTTATTGGAAACGACGTGTAATTATTTCTTGGATTTGAAAGTCGTTAAGAGTGAGCAAATCTCAAGGCCAACTCGAATTTAATACAATCTCCAATATTTTCAACGCAAATGTCAATAACCGAGAGATCGTTTGCCAAAAATATCGAATGATCAACCGACTGTGCGCACATAAATTCGTACTCGCGTTTCTCTATTTTCATAGGGCGGGTTGGGGGGGGGGGAGATTGCGCGGTGTAATGTAACTTCTCACTTCTCGATTACCATTGTTTCTGCGATCTTGAATATTAACGCCTATTCCGCAATATTAATCCAAGATCACTGGAACGCCGGGACGAAAGGGAGAGTCTCGCTTCACCGGCCCATAAGTATTTCAATTGCCTATCCTGCACGGATGTGCAGGAGACGAGGCCGTCGTTCGTATCGCGGACCTATCAAACGAGTAAAAAGTTGCAGGCACGTACACGTGGTACACGAGCTTGTTTTTAAAGGAGCAATTAATCATTGTGCGATCGTTGATACTTTTAACGGTTCACTTCGAGAAAAAGTACGTTCCTCGAGCTTTCGCCGCGTACGAGTTTATCGCGCGTAGGCTAATGAGCTTCAAATTTCGTGGAGCGAAAAAAGTCGGATGGTGAAAACGGAGCCTCCGGACGACGTTGGGGTCGCTCGAAGCTCGCGCGCTTACGAGCAGCTACTCGTCAATAAAAACAAACGTTGAACGTTGGTTTCGACGGAGGCGGTGATTCAACGGAGCCGAGCGGCTATAAATTTTAATTGGTCTCCCTCGGTCTCCGCGTAGTCGCGCAATAGCACAATCGCACGAGCAAGTATTTACGCATGCATCGAGGGCAGCTACCGCGAGTAAGACGTCTTCTTACAACGTCTTCTCGCCGCTCGCGCACCGGCACCATCGATTTCGCCCGATTACAATTGAGTCGTCCCTTTCCTTCGTCCTGCAGCAGCTCCTTTTTCCTTTTGTGCGCGCGCGCGCGCGCGATCCCCGACTTTACGCCGCGGGCAGATAAACGACGCTTGACGTACGATGTGTCAGCTGTGACAACTGGCGCAAGCGCTACCTGAATGCGCAATGAACCGGACTCGCAAGCCGAGTGCATTGCGAAAAACCAAAGTCCGTCCGCTGGACCCTTGAAAGCGCATGAATTCTCGGTCGTCGCGTTGCCTTTCCCCCCGTTTACGTTACTTTTTCCTTTTTACGAGTGCAACAATTGCGCGCCTCGCCTTGTCCCTCAGCACCGACTTTGATTCTCGCGAGCTACGATAGTTGCCTTGCTACAACTTGCCGTTCTTTGTCCTTCTCCTTTGTTTCACGTACGTCGCTTCTTTTACGACAAGAGATTTTTGAAGGCGTGGGGAACCGATCGTGGCGCACGAGATGGAAGATATCGGTACTTTTATCCGCGGACTAGCCGAGTGTGAGTCCTTTTTCCTCTCTCTCATTTTCCTCTCTCGTTTTCCTTTCTATGCCCTTGACGCATAGAACGGCCAGGTTTTTCCATTCTTACGACAACGAAACAACGGCAATGAAGTTATTTTACGCGAGTGTCGGCGGCGACGGAACCTCGCGTTCTTTTGCCGAAATCCAAATGAAACAGCCCCGTGAAAATCGCTCGCAAAATATCGGATCCATTGATCTGGGCAAACCATGAGAAATCGAACTTGTACTCGAGGGTTCTCTTTCGTCTGTGCTCTTCGTGAATCTCCGGCTCGCGGCTGCGGCAAAAGAAGAAGAGGGACATACGTTGCGAGGACGCGAATGTCGGCGAACCCTCCACTTCTTGCGAGCTTCGTCCTTCTCGTCGTCGGTCCGGTAGAACGCGAAATATGTAGCAAGAGAAGAATCGGTAATCGGTTCTCTCTCTCTCTCTCTCTCTCTCTCTCTCTCTCTCTCTCTCTCTCCCTGTCCCTCTCCCTCTCTCGCGTTCCTTTCGCGAGTGACTCGACGACGTCCCGCTACCGCGTACGTATCACTTTTTTCATTCTCTCTCTTTCTCGGCCTCGCTCTCTTTTTGTCATCGTCTTCATTTTCGAGTCTTTGGGCTCCTCTCTTCTTCCGGGAGACGACGCGAGTTTGCGAGTTGAATTTTCCAAGGCGTAGCGCAGTTGCGATAAATTAAATAGATAATTTATCGTTTATCGGGAAGAGTTGAGCCAGAAGCTCTTGCGCAATTAAACAGGTATGTGAATAATTTTGAGCCGAGGCAAGGGAACTCGTTTTAAAGGGAGAAATACAAGATTTTCGCTCTGTATAAGGTCAAGAAAAGTCTCAACATTGGGAGTTTGTTAGAAAGTCGAATTTTCTTAATTTTTTTCAACAAAATTTTTTTCAACTGCCTCGGAGAAAGGAAGGAATTTACGTTATTTTGGTTCCTTGTTACGACAGCAACACATTTTTTCTAGCAACACTTGCAAAATAATATTTAAAAACTGAAAATCTATGAATGCACGTATAATTTTACGCGGGTACGTCTTTCCGTTAGATATTACGTATCTCGTATCTCACGGTCAGGCAATTTTGCAGCAACGTCTCAGTTTCTTTATTTTATTTTATTTTATTTTATTTTATTTTATTTTATTTTATTTCAATTCCTTTTTTTCGTACGCAACGACAGAGACTAAAGACTAAATTCCAGATGCGTTTTCAAATTGAATTTTCTTGGGTTATTTATGAGATTTCAAACGTGTATTTCAACGTGAACGCATTCGTTATGTAAGCAAAGCACTTTTTAACGAGAAATATTAAGAAAAATACTTGGAGTCGCACATTGACAGCGATTAATGACGGATGCGACGATATACCGATTGATGCGTGATTGGTGCTCGTGTAGCAACTACCGGGTAATTTAAAATTTATACCAAAGGTAGAAATCGAGAACTCGAGAAATCGTTAAAAAATCTTAACAAGTTTTTAGTTCTCGGGGAAATTGGATATTACGCAAAAAATAAGGACGGTATACGCGTACAATACGCGCTGTTGTCACCACAATGTAAGCGACTTCATTTCGTCCAAGTTGGTTAAGTTGTTCCTTTTCGCTTTAAACGTAATATAACATATATTTATTTTACGCGCGCATACTCGATATCCGTAAAGTACCGCATGCCTTCGATTCGATTAAATTATAATATATGCATTAAATAATTATATTTACATTTTGATGCGTACAAAATTACGATGAGGAAAAAAACTCAAAGGCACGATTCCCGAATGAATAAATCGTGATCCTGCGGATGATTATCGTTCGGTTAGCGGAAGAAGTTAAAGAAGTCCGCGAGAGGAACTTCAAGAGCATTTCTACAAGAATTGCTTGGATTAAAAAATATTTTTAATTTTATGAAATTTACGAGCTAACTAAATACAAATTAATTTCAAGCAAAGTTCAAACAGTCGATTCGACCGCCTAAGAATTCCACTGTAGCGCGTTTAAAGCTCTTGAAGCGGCCACGACAGGCGTATGAAAGATTCGAAATCAGATGCAGCGAGGCCAAAAGATGGATGGCAAGAGGAGAAAGGTGGGCACAAGTCAAAGAAAGAGAGGTAGGTAAGAAAAGGAGACCCGAAACACTTCAAACGACCCGCGCGCGCGCGCGCGCGCACGCACGCATGTGCGCGTATCTCCGTTGAAAAGAGAGCGAGCGAGCGAGCGAGATAAAGAAAAATTCTACTCTGAATTCCTATAATTGTTCATTTTTGTAAATTCCCGCGTTTTTATCGATGCAGTTCGCTGCCCTCTTGGCTTCTCAACGCGCGCGCGCGCGCCTGCGCACCACCTCGCATATATCGGACCACCGGATCGAGGGATTATTCCCTCCCTGCGCCGCGCGTGACACGTGCCTTTTTCGCGGAATATCCTGCGTTTCGAAAGAGGATCAGCTCTCGCGGCGTGCTTTACCGCAAAAGGCTCTGCGTGCGCTTTTTCTACTGGATTTTTCGAAAATGGCGAGGCGCGCATTGTTTCGAGAATTCCGCGGTACGTGCGCTCCACGTTCACGCAAGGAGAGGAATATGAGAGTGTGTTCGTTAACCAAAGTGCACCACTAGAGATCTGCCGAGGATATCTTTTTAACTCTAAAAATACCGAATGCGATTGGAATAGACGTTGGAAAAATTAATCGCTCCTCAACTTTTTGGTTTCTCAGCTATTTCATCGGATCGCCATTAAGAATTACGCTTACGAAGAAAAGACTTTTTCGAACGAACGGTCGTTCGCCGTGAATATTTCAGTAGACGGGAAGAAACTTGTCCAAGATCAGAACAAATCTCTAGCTTGGAACGCAGGATAATGTGGAATAAGGAATTATTGCTGTCGGTCAACGCTTAACACCCTGGAAAACGAATCTTTCGAACGAAAATCGTTATTAGTGCTTATTTACAGCGAAGTAAAAACACGGGGAAAAGAAAGCAAAAAGGACTCGAGGCAAATCTGTGATGTCGTTAAACGAACTAAATCCATAGAGCAGGCACTGCTCGAAAAGGCCATCGTTTACGTAATTAAGTGCATCGTTCGACCCTGTTCTCTCCTTATTACGCGCGTAGTTTCTTCTCTTGAAACTTTCCCAACTCTCACGTGTGCTTTGGGTATTCAAGCCACCCGGTCTTATGAATAAATGTATACGAAAGACTATCTTCTCCTCGCGGTTGAAGGGTTCAGGAAGAAGGCCCCTGTCTGCTTTTTACCTCGTGTCTTCCCTCTTCCTCGCTCACGGTTCACTTTCTCGGGGAACGGCCTCGAAGGTCCCGGATTTACCGGCGAAATGTTGAATTTATTAGATCGAGATACGCGTGGGCGTTCCACCTTACCCTCGCCCTCTTACCGTTACAACGTGCTATACGCGCATACACGTGCAACGCTTGTGTGCGTACGCGCGCGCACACCTACGGGCGTGTCCGTACGTGTGTGCCTTGGCGCTTTTGCGTTTTCGTTCGCTTCGTACAATTCGCAGCGGCTACGTTACCTTCCCCCGCCCCTCGCGCTATAACTCTCGCTCTATCATTCTCTTTATCTCTCCCTCTCGCTCTCCCTCTCGCTCTCCCTCACGCTCTCCCTCACGCCCTCCCTCGCGCTCTCCCTCTCGCTCTCTCGATTTTCGTTCGCTCGTGTAGACCTTTGTCTATCTTCCTGCGTTCATTCCGGATTAATGCAGCTCTGAAAATTCACTTATTTTTAGATTCAGGAAATTCAGAGTTTAAAATCTACGCGTTGGTCGAGTTTTTTTTTAACGCTGGTGTGATCGATGCAAGTTATTCCTTGTTAAAGAACGGCACAAGTGCTAAAGACAGAATTGTCATTCTTTTAAGCTTATACAATGAACAGAGTCACGCGTATTAACTAATTAACGCCGAGTGCACGTCGATATCTTCGAAAGAATGCATTCCAGTAAATTTTCTTTGCGGATTATCACTCGTACGTATTACAATGGAAGCTCGTGATAAGCAAAATACTTATTACCCGATAAACTTTCTCCTATCGAACGCAATCCCATTGATGAGCAACGATGCGCTTTGCAACTGTTGGCGAGCAATGTCCGTTCTCCGAATTTTTTCCCCCGTTCGTTTCCTTGGCATCGCGTACACAAAATATGCATCGATAGAAGAGCGTTGCAGGAGGGAAACACGATCGCACAGCTCAGTTGCGAGTTAATCGAAATAATGACGCGCCTGGGGGATCCATCTAGCGACTTCGTGGGAATGTTGCTGTTACTCAGCGGCACCCTTTTTCCTTCCCGTCGAGCTATCATCAAGGCAACGCTTGCGAGATTCCGTAAAAGCAAAAATCATGGGTTTTCGCGATGCTTCGCGATGCTTCGCTATGCGCACACGTACTCGTTAGCACGCCCGAGCGTTCGAACGCTAACGAGATGCGTAATGCGCCATTGCGAGTTGAGCCGAGAGAGAACGGATGGAAGTTGAAGGAAGAGAGAGAAAAAAAGAGCGTGAAATTTTCTTCTAGGCACAATATGCATGAAGCACATACCCAACCGCCATATACGTGTAACTACATAAGCATCATCCCTCGGCACAGTACAGATAAACTTCCTGTAACTCTCTCACTCTCGTATAATATTTCACTAATACACAAAAGGGCAGCAGCGTTTTATTCGGAAGTTGTTTTGAAACGCCGACTTTTACTCACAAATTATTACCTTGGTGTTAATTGGTACTGTTTTTATGGGGATTATACGTGTATACGCGTACAACGTGGCTGATAATATAACGTCGTAACACCAGTTGCTCCGTTCGCCGAAGGAAATATACTATATTTTAGAGTTGTATTGACGCGATTAGAGCCTGATAATTTCTCATTTGGATATTGCAATAAAGCTCTTGCACACGCTTCGGACGAAACCCGTATCGAGATAATTTTCACTCGATCACCGTGCACGAGCTTTAAATTCGCATGGAATGATTAATGTAATATATCTTAATATAAGGATGATCCTAAATGCCGCAGTAGTATATGAAGATATTCTTAACCGATAACGGATTGACGCGAATTCATGCTTTCACCTAATATGTGCCTCATAACTCGATCAACAAACCGTGTGAAATCGGACGATTGACATATTTTGTACGAAAATCATTATAATTTCATCGATAATAATAGACCTCGAACACGGATTTTCCATTCTTTATTTTTACTCATTTAATGCGAAGCTTAATAAAGCGATATATCAAGATACCTACAAGCGATAAACCACAGTACATTACAACGAACACACGATAAACATGTCATAATATTCACCGAGCTTTAGTTAAAATCTCAAAAGTCAGCTTTCGGTACTACAATCAGTACTGCATTAGAAGCGTATCCCGTTACCAGCTGATAATGTTGATTGCCTCATTCAATACGAATAAATCTGCGCTCGATCAATCCATCTCCATCTCGTTCCCCTTCCTTTAATCCGTCTATATCTCTCCTCGTTTTTCACTCTACCTTCGCCTCCCTTCGCCTCCCTTCGCCTCCCTTCGCCTCCCTTCGCCTCCCTTCGCCTCCCTTCGCCTCCCTTCGCCTCCCTTCGCCTCCTTCGCCACCCTTCGCTGTCTCCTACATCCGAGTGTCTAGCCTCGTTGTATACGACGCCAAGCACTTCACGCACAACTCGCCCGTTATTTACAGCTTCTTAGCATGGAGATCTCGTCCCTTGCTCGCGTATGTGCGCCCGTCCGTACGTGTGTCTATATTTGTGTATACACACGGACCTGTAGAGAAACGTCGAGAGCGAGAGAGAGAGAGAGAGAGAGAGAGAGAGAGAGAGAGTTGCACTACACTCTGCACTGCTGCCAAGCAAAGAAGGAAGTAAAGATGATTTATATCCGTTGCTACCAGTCGGCCGCAGCGCTGCTCCCTACCCGCGATAATACCAATCATTATCATCGCTTAATAACAGGCATTACTGCCAACATTGAAATAATGTGTACCCCGAACGCTGTGTTGGCCGGTTGGCTCGCTGACCCATTCCTTTGCACAGCTCTCCTATACACGTAGATGTACGTGTACGCGAGCACCTTCGCCCATCGCCTTTAGCTCTTTCTACCTTCGCCCTTCCTCCTGTACGCTCGCCATAGGAAAACTATCCCCGTCCTCCTTCCTCACTTCGACCGACCTTTCCGAGATTTTCACCGAGTGCATAGCAGCTCTCCGACGAGTACATAAATCAATTGCGTTTTAGGGCTCCGCTACGACAAAAGTTTCTCGCTCATTTCCATAATGGTTTCCGAACATTTTCCGGAAGCCACTTGCTCCACGCGCTCGTTACTTCGTAGTAGTAATGAGCGTCGCTCTCATTTAAGCTTAGCGCGCGACTAGGTAAAAACCTCCGCTAACTTTATGCATTACGCGTGCGTGCGTGCGTGCGTGCGTGGGTGCGTGGGTGCGTGCGTGCGTGCGCATTGGGAACGCTCGGCAGAGAAAGTGTGCAGAAATGATGCTCAGTTACGCGGGGAAAGAAAACCAAAAGTTGTTGGAGTACGTAAAACCGCCGAGAGGTTTTTTTTCTCTTGTCGCGATTCGATTGCGAATGTTGTGCTTTGCACTTTATCCCCAACATTGAAATACTTCGATAGAAGATGCATTACGAACGCTATGCAAAGCCGTATAAGCAGTCGAATATCTTTCAATTATTCGCTGCTATTCGATCAACGTATGTGATTAATAATGCAGTTGAGTACGTTAAATATTCTTGGGTTATACGGTATGCATTGCAAGTATCATTGCAGTTGAAGAAACACTTATACATTTCGCGTCCATTTCGAAAATGCATCTGTAAACTTCCCATCGTCGGTTACTGCGGCACGTTATTTTTGTTATGAATAAACGATTGGTTTACATTAGTGTCTCCCTCTGCAACGACACTGGAAGTTAGACAAAGCGTCTCCTCGGGAAAGTTCGACTTTCCGAATGGTGGCCGATCGTGATAGATAGTTCCGATGTTCATCGGTAATGTTGTAGCGTCAATCGCCTTCAACCGCCGTCTAACCACCAAACACGAAAGCCAATCGAGCCTCGATCGTCTCGCAAAGAGTTCGCGTGACGGCGTACAAAATTTTTCTATTTGTCCAATCGCACGACGGCTGCGATATACAAGTCGATGGATAATTCAATAAGCACACCGGACAGTTTTCCCCAAGTCGTACTATTTTCATGTATTACCAGCGCACACGACCGATAATACCTCGCTTTCGCAATAAATATATACGTGCATTGTAAGAGTTTCTTTATTTGTCGGTTATTCGATTTCGTTAGAACGCACGTGCGATATTTCGTTTACTTTAACGTTTCATCCAGTAACCGACTCTTTTTACAAGTGTTACAATTGAAGAAACATACGCGAAGCTGATTCAGATAGTCCAGTCAGGTGCTTTCTATTATTTTCTACTTAGTTCGCTATCTGCGATGAATTTAACTTCGCGCTGTATTAATTGCCCTCGAGCTTGAAACTTGAAACGAAAGCTCGCTTAAATAATCATATTGCAACGTAAAACTCTGTCGGTCGCGATTCTTAATTCTTTTATCATCAAAATCCTATTAAGGTCACACTGAATTCTCCTGGTTAGTATTTTTCCTTTTTCTGCTGCATAGGCTTAATAAACAATAATTATCGTCACTAGGTATATTCCGTTGACACTTTTCTATGAATAAGCGGTAATTAACGAAACCAGTTTTACTGTGAAGAGGGCCTGCTTATATAAGTATATTGGCAATTATCAGTATCACTGTTTACGCAAACAAATGTCGCTACAAAACATACGCGTGTTCGGTAATTCTTAAAGCGTCACCAATTTGTGATGTGTAAAGAGAAATTAACACTGTATCTAAAAGTAAACGTTCGCGTGTAATCGTAATAGAAGTCATGGATTCACGAACAAGATCTTGGTGAATCTTCGATTTACGCGATCGAGGAACTTTTGAGGAACTTTTTCGTTACATTACAATGCTAGACCGCACCTTAATATATTACAATATTTTTAATACATTATCCAATTAAGAAAACGGAAAGCTAAGG